>WOXC01000253.1:0-152999 GCA_011680675.1 Gymnobelideus leadbeateri
AACTACTGTGATTTCGGGGAGGGGGGGGGCTCTGTGTGTGTCTGTGTCTCTGTGTGTGCGCGTGTGTGTGTGCGCGCGCTCTCGCGCGCGTGCGTAGGGAGGGAGGGTGAGTAGTAGAGGGAGAGAGAGTACGGGGCTGGAGGGAAAGAGAAACAGGGAAGAAGCTCATTTGGAGACCCAGCTCATACAGCTGAACCTCCTGCAAATCCAACTGTATAACAAACAGGGACAGGAAACTCCAGTAATCGCTTACACATTTTTAATGTGTCAGAGAAAACGAGCGATCACTGGAGATGAAGGGGGGAGGGGGGGGGCGAAAATCCCTGCCGTTTGTATTTCTTTCATTTGAATTGTAAACATCTGTTTGGCTGTAAGGCGAACAGAACATTTATTTTGCTCTCAAGATTTTCTCTAATTATGTCAACACCGACGCCACCGCGGCACAGACTGTTGGGAGCGCGGCGCTTTTTCTTTGCAAATGTTGCACCGAGGCCCAAGCTCGCTGGAGCTTCGAAGAAAATATTGATCTTGTCTTGGAAAGGTCGAGCAGCGGGGCTATTTGTTGGGGAGTTTTCCTTAGAGGTAGAGAGAACCGAGACGCTTATAGCTCAGGGGCAGCTTCAGGAGAACTAGGATCCCACTCCTGGAAAGGAAGGCAAGCCTGCAGTTTCCTGAGCCCTAAATTGTTGTGGGAAGAGGAGATTAACAGGACAGGATCAACTTTCCTCTGGAGCCAAAGCTTCAGAAGGTGGGGCTGAGGCCGAGGTAGAGACTGAGGAAGGTAGGGCACCACAGCTAGAATGTAGCACAGAATGTATGTGGCAATGCGTTCAGCCCAATCCTAGCCCCAATTTATATTCCCCACACTCCTCTAAAGAGGCCTCATCCATAAACCTTATCTATACTCCTCCACAGATTCCTAGTTTACAGCCCTAGATTTCTAGCTTTTCCATTTCAAAGGCTCAGTGACAGCGCCTGTAGATGCCAGACCCAAACTCTCCCAAAGCTTCCTCCAGCCTCTAGGGTATTAAGTGGGCTCGTAGGGATCTTAATTCTGATGGTGGCGTCACATCTTCCCAACTTATTCTCTTAGCCCAGGTCTTCCCTCAGCTATTGGAAAGGCTGCAGTTCATGTATTTCAACCGATCAAGGAGGGTCAAAGAGAATGGACGCGAACTAGTCAAGGGGAGGAGAAAGTGAGGCGGAGTGTGTAACAAGTGGGGCTCACCACAAGATTTACATACTTTGCGTTTCCTTAAAGCTATATTTGAGAGTTTATAATGTAGTTTTAATTATTCGGGGACTATGTGGTGAGCAATCGAGTTGATCCTTACACAGTGAAAAGAATACTGGACATGGAGCCAGGAGATTTGGAGCAGAATCTTAACTTTGACGCCGTTTGTGAGACACTAACTGGTAACTAGTTCATAATCTCTGTGTCACAGTTTTCTCATCTGAAAAAAGGAGAGAATTGGAAGAAATTGTTTTTTATGATTCCTTTCAGTATGAAATCAGCCCCTCTTAGCCTCTTTGCATTTCTTAAAAATGGAAATAATACACTATCTCACAGGGTTGCAAATAAAGCACCTTACAAATATTAAAACACTGAATAAATGTGAGTAGTTATTATAAAGGTATGACAACTCACATCTGCATATCACTTTACAGTTGACGATACTTTCCTTGAAACTAATCCAGGACTGTGTAGTAGGTAAAGCAAATCCTATTATTTCAGTTTTACGTGAGGAAATCGAGCCTCCGAGAGTTTAAGTTACATACTTGGCTAGAAAGCGGCAGAGCCAGAATTAAAAGTACCCCTAATTACAAGTCCAAGAGACCCTTCCCGTGACCTATACCATTTTGCCTTTCCTATGTAGTGGGACAGTTGAAATACATGGATCTAAGTTCCCTTCCACTGATAAATCTATGATGTCCTGTTCCTATTTATCTCCAAGTTCACTATACGTTAAGTTTAGCAGTGTTAGAGAATGCAATGTGATCCATTATATATCTATGTATGGTCTTTTTAGAAGAAGCGGTGTGGAGTAGTGTATAGAGAGTTGGACTCAAAGCCAGATGAACACTGGTTCAGAATTCTACTTCTAAAATATTGGCTCCTGACCCTGGGCAATTCACTTCACCCCTCAGTACTCTAAGACTGTAAATTGCAGAGATACCAATGCCAACCTGAAATGGTAGAAGGAATTTCCTCATCTTGGAGTTCCCCATAATAATGAATTCACAAGTCCAGTTCCTATTTATCATGTTTTAAGGAAGAATTATTGTATATACCCAGAGTATAATTATTTCCATCAAGGAACTCAGCTACTTATACTGCTGATGAGTCAGGATTTGGGAATTGTGTCGAGTGTGTAAGCATTGGTCTACAAATCATTGCTTTAGACTCCCTTTTAGAAAGGACTCCTCCCACCCCAGGTGTTCCGGATATTAAAGAGCCTTAAGACAAGTATTTTTTTTTTAAGGAAATCAACAAGCTATTTTCTTCTAGCACCCTAAAAATTGCTGGAAGGGGAGATTTCAGATTCTCTATGTTGCTGCAAACTCTACAAGTTGCCAAATCTTCAGTGGGGGTAGGAGAGATCCCTAAAGACTGCAAGAGTGCCAAGTATCAAAGCAACAGGAATTCCCTTTAAAGATGCTGAGACATTAAAAAAATAAAATAAAAGAAGCTCAAGTTGAGGCTAATCCTGAATACAAAGTAAATCCTCAGGCGATATATGTGTGTGTAAAAGTATAATCTTAACACAAATATATGGACCATACAGCCCGCCCAATAAGTACTAGCTTAAGAAGAAGTACAATGTAAGCTCCTACAAGGCTGGAACTAGTTTTGTCTTTTATCTCCAGGACCTAACACAGTGGTTGGAACGTAACAGGTACTTGATAAATACTTGCTGAGCTAAATTGAATTGAACTAATAGTAAGCAAGCTCAAGTTGTCACCGAATTCTTGTTAGGGAATAGGTAAACACATACTTATAGAGATATGTGAAATGTGAGCTTTTACAAGCCTACTAACACACTTATCAGGTAGTAGGCTTTTATTTAATAGAATTCAGGCTGCCCAACAAAACATATATTCAGTAGAAATATGCACTCTACACACACACATACACACACACACACACGTTATTTTTTTTTTCATTTGAAAGGCTAGATGAGAACTATTTGGCTTTTCCAAAATTGTACTAATAACCCACAGAAAATTGGAGGAAATGCTTGAGACTTAAATTCCCTTTTCTTAGATGGTAGCTGGACAAGTTTCATAGAAATTTAACCTCCCCTAACCCACATCAAACTTAAAAGGAGCAGTATTGTTATTAGTTTGTGTTCACATCCCTGCATATGCATGTAAGCTTGAAAGAGAATGAAGGTTGTGCACCTATAATACTTTCCTGTATATATGCACTTAAGCAGTGTTAAGGAAATGAAAGGAAAACAGAAAAAGAAAGTAGGAAGGGAAGGGTCAGTGAAGAAAGGAGAGAGAAGAAAAAGGAAAGGAGAGCTGAGGGGAGGGAAAGAGAAGAGATAAGTGAGAAAAGAGGAGGAAAAGGTAGACAAGGGGGAGGCACAAGAGAGAGACAGAGACAGAGACAGAGACAGAGACAGAGAGAGGGATATTGTATTTGTGTTTTTAAGATTATTAGATTTTTAAAACTGGAAGACTGGTCCATTTAATAACTAAATATTCATATCCACGGATGATTATATACTAGATGCCACAGAATAAGTTTAATCTTTTTTCTTTCTTTTTGCTTTGACTCTTTATGGTGTCACTTAAAAAATTAGCCCCACAAAATTCATTTATTGTTCTTCTGTAAAGTCAGGACTGAATGGGAGTTCAGAGTAAAGACAAGTTTTTCTCCCAGGAATTTTGGAATAATTTCCCTTCTTTTCAAGGAATATATTATAGGGAAAGTACTGAAGACTTTTTAAGGCATCTAGTAGATAGAAAAATCATTGCATTATTCTTAATGTTTGATTCTAAATTAGTCTTTGAATGAAAGACGTCTAAGCTTGGAAACTAAGGACATATCTCCATATATGATCCTGAAACAGGGTTCCTAGGTCCATTTCTTTTAGGAGGAAACCACAGATGTTCAGCCTGAAGGGCATGGATGTTGCAGTAGGTCCCTATGGTGTACCTGCAGACCCTCTACTCTTCCACTGCACCCAACCTACCCTCTCTATAGGCATTCTCCCAGTCCTCAATCCCTAAGGATTCCTTAAGCACCATGCTTTGCTAGGAAACTTCTTTCTGTGAGCACCTGAGAGAGAGAACAGGGCCCAGGATACTTGTGTCTGAACCTTTGCAAATAGTCTTTAAGAGCTTCCGGATTTAATTCCTCCCTGTCAATAGGATTTCTCTGCCCTAGGTTAGGGTGATTCACTGGTCTAGAAGCCTCTTCTCAGGCTATTTTCCACGTGCTCAACCACCTACAAATCCATTCCTTACATCCTCATTTACTTACTCATGCATATGATAGGGGAGGGTTGGGAAGAGAGAGACTCAGGGTAGTGAAAAGAACCCAGTATTTGGAGTTAGAGAACTGTTTCAAATGCCAGCCCTGGTACTTATTATCTCTGACTTTAGACAAGTCATGAAAACTTTCATTTCTTTTTCCATAAATTGAAGGAGTTGGACTGAATGACATCTAAGGGGCTTTTTCAGTCACAAATCTGTTATCTTTTCTATCTGTTGCAATGCTTCTCTTTCTCTTCTCCTTCTTATTCTTTTATCTGATCCCTCCTTCCTTCTTCCTGTCTATCTGAGAAAATGGTTGTAGTATGTTAAGAATCTCATTGACCCCTGGAACCAGACAGTTCTCTGGGATCTTACATGCAGAATTCAAATCCGAGAAGCAATCTCTAAGCTCTGATCTCAGGTGATAACATTTCACTTCATAAATTTGTGATTGCAGTAACCAAAGATCACAGCAATGGTCTGAGCACTCCGACTTTTTTTCTTTGCTAGCCCCACCTTCACCTTAACCTTTCATTGTTGGGTGGGTGATAAGGACAGAGTTGTAATGATAAGGGCACACAGTTTTGCCCCATTCACAAAATCTGCTCGACATTTGTCTGGGGCTAGGGATTGAGGTTCGTGGCCAGGGAAAAGCTAAGCTAAAGAGCAAGTTTCATAAACCTTGAAAGAAATCGTGTTCGAATCCAAGGAGATTCCTTGGACAAAGTTTAGATTTAATTACTACAGTCTCGCTCTTATACTTGCTACCCAAAGTGTGTGCGTGCCAGATGCAATAGATTTGCAGGGTTTTCATGAGCATTGTGCCTGAAAATGGGGAACTGGCTCCTCAAAAGCTTCAAAGAACTGAAGAGGGTGGGAGGTGGGTCAGTGATCCAATTAGCATTTGTTAAGCTCTTACTATGTGAGAGGCATGTACTAAGTTAGGAGGGGGTGAGGAATAAAAGAAAGAAAGAAAGAAAAACAAAACAAAACAAAACAAAACAAAAAACTGATGCTTTTAAGGAGGAGAGGAATAAACATTTATGTAAAGCCTACTATGTGTCAGGCTCTTTTATGAATATTATTTCATTTGAGCCTCACAACAACCTTCTCAGGTAGATATTATTATCCCCATTTTATACCTGGAGGAAACTAAGGTTAAATGACTTGCCCTGGGTCACACAACTAGTAAGATTCTGAGATGATTTGAAATCGACTTCCTTGCTCCAAGCCCAAAATCCACTGAGCCATCAGCTACCTCAAGGAAGCATATTAACCTAATGGGGGAGACAACATGAAAAGAGAGATCTAGAATCAAAGTATATACCAAATATGTGGGGTGAGGGTCTAGTCTCAGATGGAAGACACTAAGATTAAAGATAGCTGAGAAAGTTTTCTTAAGGAGGGTAAGACTTTAGCTAGCACTTGAAGGAAATCAAGGGTGCCAGGAAGCAATGAGGGTGAAAATGATCAGAATTGGGAGATGGCATGTCCTCCTTGGAGTAACAGCACAGGTGAAGGCCAATAAGGTGTGAATTTACTCATTATCTAGTCATGAATAGAGAACTAAGATTAACTGGTGATGTGTTATGGTTTTAATTTTAAAAAACAGAAAGGTTTGAAAGTACGGGATGAGTGAAATGAGTTCTTTCTAGTCTGTTGGGTTCTCCTTGGGATGTTCATTTTGTTAAAAATGAACAATGTAACTTGCAACTCTGACCTTCACTGTGCCTAACAAAAAGTCTGCATGTCACACATATGCCCTTCACTTTGTCACTAATATGTGGATATCTTTTTTTTTTCTTTCTTTCTTTCTTTCCAAGGTGGCACTTGTGTGGTTAACCCCACAGACTTATTTTGCTCTGTCCCTGGTCGCTTGTCACTACTGAGTTCCACTTCCAAGTACAAAGTGACCATAGCAGAGGTCAAGAGGCGCCTCTCACCTCCTGAATGCCTCAATGCTTCCCTCCTGGGAGGTATTTTGAGAAGGTAAGATAAAGTTATTTGGTATCTCTTCTGTAGTATTCCAGATGTTCAGTCCTGTCTGTGCACTCTATACATCTACTTTATGGACACCTTTTGGGTGAGATTCCTTCCTAGGTCTGGAAACAGTTCTTTCTGTGGATTAACTCAGGTGAGTTTCCAAATATTAGTTTTGTTTTGTTTTCTGACAGAGCAAAATCCAAGAATGGGGGAAGATGCTTGAGAGAAAAACTGGACAGGCTGGGCTTGAATCTGCCAGCAGGAAGAAGGAAAGCGGCCAATGTCACCCTCCTAACTTCCTTAGTAGAAGGTAAAATTTTTGGTCCTGGAAGTTAATGGGGTTCTCTGGAGAGATGGTGGTTGACATTTTTTTGTAACATGTTGTTATTATACATCTTTGTGTCTTTTTGGTTATTTTACTGTCAATTAAGTACCATTTAATTCTTTATCCCACTGTCTTTTAACTGTGATTGGGGTGGATTTCCCATTTCAGGCTAATGTTTCCTTTCAGTCAGTAATGGGGTAGGGGAAGGACAGAATACACTAAAAGGTATATACCAAATAATTCATTTGGTTGTAGATTTATCACTGTTTATTTGATATCTCAGATAAAACTCATTTTAATCCAGTTTCATTACAAGTAGGCAATTCATATGATAAAAGTAATACCTTCTAAAGGATTATCAGATGCATTGTAGAAAGATTTTTCTTAAATTTCAGTATTCATCTCTTGCTGCATAGTTCAATTTTATGATATTATGTAAAGGGATAAAAACAAGTGTTAAATTAATAGAATTCAGTAATGGAATCATAGAATCTCCTTTGCCAAATCATTCAATACCCTAACATATAATTTGTTGAGGCCTGGTTACTTGAACTCATTGAAGGTGTTAGGAACTTTCTTACTATCACTTTACTTGGATTTCAATTACCCACTATTTTTGTTCTATCTTTTCCAATCCAAAGATCTTCATTCTTGGCAGAGAAAGCAGAAGCAAATAATAGTAACAATCAAGTAGTTTCTCCCTCATTCCATTATCTAATAACTATCCTAGTCCTTCTGGGCAGCAACCTTTTATAGTCTATCATCTTCATCTTCCTACAGAGGCAGAAAGAAAATTTATTTTCTACATATTACCTTAATCTATTCCCTTCTCATAAAAATCACTGAAACCGGGGCAGCTAGGTGGCGTAGTGAGTAGAGTGTTGGCCCTGGAGTCAGAAGGACCCGAATTCGGATCCGGCCTCAGACACTTAATGCACACGCAAACAAAAACCTAGCTGTGTGACCTTGGGCAAGTTACTTAACCCCAATTGCCCTCCAAAAAAAAAAAAAGCAAAAAAAAAATCACTGAAGCCATTAGAAATAAACAAAATGGGTCTTATTCCTAGTGCCTCTTTGGAATTTGAAAGAATAAGATTATCATAATATATCATGGTCTATGTTGCATTGCTAGAAAATTTGACAAAAATGTATAAGATATAATAGTGGCCCAGTCTTTCCCCAAGACCTAATATGAATTAATTATAATAAATGGGGAAAACACCCAAATATCTTCTTTACAATTTTTTAACTGTTAGCACATGAAATTCACTTTTTAATGGCACCTTAACTTACTTGGAATAGCGATGAGCAATACTGATCATATTATGTAAAAGGAAACTCTTGAAGAACAACTGTGATTCACATTTCTTTGGTGATTTTGCCATTAGGATATTTTGCTAACAGGAACATAGCCACTGGTATGTTCAGGGATGATATTTTGTGTATGTGTATATATACAGACACTGAAATGGTAAAGGTTACTCCTATGAAAGAGAAGTTAGGGGTGAAAATTAAAGGAGAAGCAGAAACAGGCCCTCTTCTTGTTGCTGTCCATGATAGACTGCCTAGCCATTCTTAAACATTAAAGGAATTTTCCACAGTTATTCTAATTATTATATGTGTATGTTCATATACATATTTGTATAGATATGGCACCAAAATATTCTTTAATGCTGTATTTATGAAGTATTGACCTATATCCCAAACCAAATTAACATTCAGACTTTTGCCTTTGTTACCCTCCCATCTTCCATTTCAAGGTTTCATACTTTGGTTCCTATTTTGTGTCCTGGGGTAAGATTTATTCTTAGTTATTTATCAAAAAAGTATTGGGTGTTAAAGCTGAGAGTGGTGCTCTTCATGGGGCAAAGAGGTGAATATATGATGGTAGGTCAATCACCATGCATAGCAGGACTGTGGAGGGGATATCTGATGACAAGGCAATTTTTTTATTCTTCCCATCATACCCCACAAGCAGCCCCCTATTTTTAAGGCCAGCACTTTACACTTTCTATGGGCCATCTTGTGAAAATGGGAATGCTCTAACATTTGAAGAGCAAGGAGATGAAAAGTAAAATTGGGCTAAGATTTGACAATAGATTAGGGGGAAAATCTTCCATCACTGTTTTTGACTTCACTGTTTTGGAATTTTCTACGAATCCCTGGTTTCAGGTTCAGTTGATAGTGACGTGGCATCTGGTTGCTTCACTCCAGACAAAGAAGATGCTCCTCCTTCTACCTTATGTTTCTTGTTTTTCAGTCACGCCCCATTCTTCATGACCCCCTTTGGGATTTTCTTGCCAAGGATATTGGAGTGATTTGCCATTTCCTTCTCCAACTCCCTTACTGATGAGCAAATTAAAGCAAACAAGTTTGAGTGACTTGCCCAGGGTCACACAGATAGTAAGTGTCTGAGACTGGATTTCAACTCAGATCTTCCTGCCTCCAGGCTCTCACCTAGCTGTCCAACTTTATGCTTACAGTATTTAAATTCCTATATATGACTTTGGATATATATAGAATAACAGTTGAATGGATATGATTTATTGATCTTCTAGAAAATTGGAATTGTCATCTTCCCCCTGTTATGTGACTGAGACCTAGGTCCTTTCTGAGATGACAATAGGCCTAAATTAGATGTCTTTAAATTGTGTCTGTTTGATTTCTATCCATTTAAAACTTTCATTTTTATTACCTATTTTCAGATGCATCTTTTGAGTGCTTTATAAAGACACCCAAAGATATAAATAACATCTAGAGACATAGCTGTTGCAATTATCTTGCCTTGCTTATGATTATATCTCCCTAAAATCATAGCATCTAAAAAATTCAAGGGAATGGTGAGATCAATAATAAGACTGTCACTACTTGGAAATCTCTCTGATTATGACCAGGATCCACACATGTCAAAATTTAGAAAGATGACAAAATTAAAGATGTAAGAATATTATTTGTTTAAGGCCTGAATGGTTTCATTGTAATTTATCGTTAACAGCTGTTAAGCATTTGTTTTGGGTTTAACTTAGAAAATGGGTTTGGCTACTCAAGATACCAACTTTCTCTTAACTCCTGAAAACCCAGTTTTAACTTCAATGGGGATAATACTTTTTTTTTTTTGCAAGAATGCTATTAAGTGCATAGCAACTCAAAAGCATTCCTTATCCTCCTTTTAAAAATATTTTTATCTTCGAGAGAACAACACTCATTAAATGGAGTGCTCCATATATATCCTTTCCTCCTGGTTTTTGCCCAGTTTGGGGAGGGGGAAAATCACTACCTGGGAGTCAATAGATAATAAATAGCTTATTTTCTTATTATTTTAAAAAACTGAGAGTTATCATGTATGTTGTGAATACTCAGTTTCACATTCTCTGCCAACTCAGACCATTTGCTAACTTGAGCCTTTTGGTATCATTCCTGAACATGGATCTTCCCTGGCTCCCACCCTTAGCACTATGCTTTTTAATAAGCTCATAGTCACCTCATCTCCCTGTTTCCATGGGTAAAATTTTGCTACATTCTTATTATCTTTGCTATAGTGGCAGCACTGCATTAAAATATTTGTGCAAGGATAATAAGAACAAACTTTATATGGTAAAGTGGGAGAGCTCATCTATGTACATGAGACACTATTTGATCTAATTAAACTAAATCCATAGTATAACAAAGCACTTTATAACACAAATTCATTAATAACAAAATTTTTACCACTTTATCACTCTTTTATCACTTTACTATTACTTTATAGAAGCTGGGTACCATAGTGGGGAGAGTAAGGGAAACCTGAGATCAAGCCCCACCTCTGGCAAACAATGCCTGTGTGACCCGAGCAAGTCACTAAGAATAAAAATTGCAGAATAGATGTTAATCTGCATTGTTGAAGAGAATTATCTTATTGGAGGACGCTCTACAAATGAAATCACACATCTAGTCCAAATCCTTCTCTCCCCTAACCCAAAACCTAATTCTTATGAACTTGGTCCTAATCCAATAGAACCGTACAGATCCACTCAGGAAATCTATTGCTTGGAAGAGGAGTTTCCTGATACATAGATGGACAAGTGTGTGGAAGCATCATTCAGTTGTAAACTGGTACCCAAGCATGATAGATCCCCATTTCCATATGATGTCAAATGTTCCTAAAACCTTTCCAGTTGCTGAGATAATAATTAGGTTTACTTAATGTTTTTCAGCTCCCACATTTGCTGTAAATTTTTTGTCAGATAAGTAAATATACTTTTAATGTGTCTATTAAATGCTATTCTTTATCACTAAGTTCTACCATATTGGTATTCTTATCAAGTAGTAATATACTTTCCAGTATACAGTTTCCTAAAGTACTTTTAAGTGTTCAGAAAATACTTTTAAATCATTTTTGGAGTGTATAATAACTCACAATATCTCTATAAAATAAGGTGTCCCAAAAACCTTAGTGCAGCTTTAAGTTTTGGTAGATTAAACTGCACTATGATTTGGGGGACATGCTCTATAGTATTTTTGCACTTCCTAAGCCATAATAAACACTGAGTCCAAAGGCTGTGTCTTTACATATACCTAATAATACAGTGATCAATGAATGTTTTTATCTGAGTCAATTCAATATCTGAGTTCATTAAATTAAATTGAATTTGGGGTCTAATTTATTCCTTACAGCTTAAATCTATACATATACACTAACATATATACATATACAATAAATAATGATAATGGCATATATATTTATTTAAGATTTTTGAAGTACTTTACATGTATTTCATTTGATCCTTGCTACAACCGTATTAGGTAGATACTATTTTCCTTGTTTTACAAAGAAGGAACCTGAAGCTTATAGAGGTTGAAACATACCCAGGGTCACACCATTAATATGTACCTTAATCAGGATTTGAACTCAGTACTTTCTGATTTGCACTATCCACTGTAGCCAAACATGGGGGAAAAAAATCTGTAAAAACTGCTCTGTAGATTTTGGTAATGGGGGGATTTTTTTATCTATGTAATGCACAATAACTAGTTAAACTTATTTATTTCTTGAAATTATCAAGTTACTTGATTGAATTGATGAAATAGACTAGTTAACTTCATAGACAACATTAATGAATCAAGGTAGAGAGGATAATCAATCAATAAATTAAAAAGCACTTATTAAATAGCTATCGTCTGACACTGTGCTAATCACTGAGTCCTAATATCTACAGTCTTCTGAATCATCTTGTAATACCATGTCCTGCAGCATTCCACCACCACCCCACCCCGACCTCACTCCCATTGATAAACTGATTCTATCTTGAAAACAGTGTTTAAATACTTTTAACTACTGGAACAAGACCATGAGTACTTTTAATGATTGTCTTTCTATAACCCTGAAGCTTCTACTATTTGGCCTCTTTCCTCCTTCATCTTATTCTACTGACTCGCCCTTTCCAACCTTGGAGACTAAAAGATCAGGGATTGTAGTGCCAGAGTCAAAAGTAAGAACAGAAAGCAACTGAAAAGATAGAGAGATAGAATTAACACACAAAGGGCTATGATATTGGCAGAACTCAAAATTGAAGCCTTGGGAGAGGTTTAATTTTAATTTTTAAAATTTTCAATTAATTTTTAGTATTTATTTTTTTAATTTTCAAATTAATTTTAATTAATTTTTAAGGGAATAGGGAAGAGATTGGAGAAGTACTTGATTTTCTCACTTGAATAGAACTGATCAAGATATTTAGTCTGAATCCCTCAAGGAAACTGATCATCCATGGATATCAGTGTCTACTTAGCAACCCCTCCCAACCCAGAAAACTTGGGTCTCCTCTCCATCCCTGACAGGATTCAAAGCATCCATGACATCTGGGCTCTTGTGCTAGTGTGGTAGTATTTATGTAGTATATTTCTGCTGTGTCAGTGTCTGCAATTGCCAACTCTGACTTCCTATAGTAGAAAAACCATCTGAATTTATTTAGATTCAAGGGATCTTCATTCAATTTCCTATCCTCCCTCTTAATAGCTGTGTGACCTTTAAGCAACTCACTTAACAACTTTGGGTTTCGGTTTCCTCAACTGTTTTTTTTTTTGAAGTATTAGACTAGATGACTTCTGAGATCCCTTACAGCTTTACATATGTGCTCCTATGATCTGTGGTTTCTGATTTGATGTCCTTTTTTGAATTGGTGGTTTTAGAAATGCTCATGACCAAAAATTCTACTCTGTAGCTATCCCCTTTCCAAACACCTTTGTTTATCAGGATATACATACATAGACACTGAGATGACGGAACTTTGCAAGAGTGTTTGAAAGAGAATCCTGTTTCTGAGTTCCAGCCCCCTGGGAAGTATCCAAGAGTGTGCCAGAGTCAGATCCAACCAGCTGTAGACAACAATAGACTTATTGTTAAATTTTAAGTGTGAAGATTTATACGTGGGAAATCCACAAATTCTATGGATTAGGGCATGATTTATTGCTTTGTGGACTGCCTGGACTTAAACAAATGATGGAGAAAATATTAATAATGCAGATTAAATTTGAAAAAAGGATACAAATACATTTTCCCCTGAAAGCCCATTGTTAAACTTTGCCAGCACATCTCTGGAAGTATATGTGGGCATTTAGAATGACTTTTTTTTTTTAATCAAAGGTCAAACACATTGGTTAATTGAGTGATTCCTTAGACTAAAGATCAAATCCCTCAAAACACCTTCAACTAACTCTCCCACCCCTAGGATCTGAAAGTATACCCTCTAATGAATTGCCACCCCCCCACCCCATCCCCACCCCTACTCCCAGTTTTTGAAGCATAAAATTCTACTGGCTATAATCTTTCTCTCAGCAGAACACAGCATGTTCTGTTCACTCAGTTTTCAGTTTGGTCTGAATCTTCCTGACCCCATTTGAGTTTTTCTTGGCAAAGACCCTGGAGTGTTTTGTTGTTTCTTTCTCCAGGTCATTTTACAGATGAGGAAACTGAGGCAAACAAGGCAATGTGACTTGTCCAGGGTCACACATCTAGGAAGTGTCTGAGGTCAGGTTTGAATTCAGATCCTCCTGACTCCAGGTCTGGCACTCTACCCACTATGCCACCTAGGTGGTCCCCTTCTAGATCACTTCCATGCAATACAAGCCATTATTAAGTGCCTATTATGGACTAAGAATTATGCTAAGTGCTAGAGATGAAAAATATTAAAATTTAGTGAGTATTTGCCCTTTGGAAAATAAAAGTCAAAAGGGAGAAACAGACATGTGTTCAGATAAGTATTACTTAAGGTAGAAAGGGATGAAGCTGTCCAAAAGTTCTATAAGAAAATTGAGAGCCAATCAACATGAATATATTAAGTGCCCATTTTGAATTGGGCACTGAGTTAAGTATCGAGTATGCATGATAAACATGAAATAGTCCATGCCTTCAAGGAGTTTGTCTTCCATCACGGAAGAGAATATGTATTCACATAAATACGTGGAAAATATATACAAAATAAATGAATGATCATTTGGGGGCACAAGCTGGTAGGGGTTGGAGGAAGGGTTAAAAAAGGTCTCATATTGGGAATTGGCACATGAAATGAGCTTGAGAAAGAAGAGGTCATTTTTCAGCTAGGATGAGGGTGGAATGGTGATCAGGGAAAGCTTCTTGGAGGAAGTAGTAACTGACAGGCATTACCATTATTTACTTTAAAATAGCATTTCTAGATGACAGCATATTAGCATTTCTGGGTTGCAGAATTTGATCAAGGGAAAAACTAGGGGGAGAGAAAGAGGCTAGTGCTTGAGATATAATCTCTGCCTTTATTCTGGATCATACTTTATCATCAGGAAACCCAGGAGAGCTTTAGATGGTTTTTTGCTCCTGCTGAAAAAGGCTGTCTAGGTAAGCAGGCTGCTTTGTTTCATGGGCCTCTGCAGGTCTGCATTCAGCCAGCCAGTTCCAGCCACTGTCCCTTTCAATCAAGAAAAGTGTCTCAGTCAGTTCTCAGATACCTAGGAGAGGGAGAGCAGTCATCCATCCATGTTTTCTCTGCTTTAGAAGCCTTTCCTGTTAAGCTGAGTTTTAGGTTATACAAGGAGAAAAGGAAATGACTTAAAATCTTTTCTCTCTCCTCTGAATCAGAAATTAGATAGATTCTGAATTAAATGAGGCAGGAAATTTATGTTTATGCAAATTAATAATTATAGGTGTCACTATTCTGAACACTTCAATAAATAGCTGATATCTCAAATAGCATTTTAAGGTTTAAAATGATTATTAATATGAAATTATCTTAAAATTATTTTTAAATGCTTATTTGAATCTCACAATAACTCTGCTAGAGAAGCAAAACAAATAATCACTATTCCCATTTTACAGATGAAGAAACTAAGGCTCAGAAAGGTTAAATGATTCAGCTAAAAAAAGCATTAGACTTTAAACTGCCTTCTTGTCTCCAGCTTTTTATCTACTCCCCCCAGGCTACCCCTCTAAATGTCACTCATTGAATGTGGCCTTCATTATTTCCATAAAACCTCCTTTTAAAAAGATAACTAGTGACAGATTTAAAAGAAAATTGTTTGACATAAAATTGAGCTTATTTTCTAATAGGCTTCTTCTTCCTCCCAGATTTCTAGAGATTAAAAAAATTACTATAAATTTTATGTCTAATATATCACATCTATCAATAACAAGAGAAAAATATGTAATATTAATTTCCTATGAACCCTATGAACTCAAATAGAAGTGAGCACCACTAAGCAATACACAAGAATTCTGCAGGCCAAACAATGACTTAGGAGACCTCGTGCTAACATCCCCGATGTTCTATTTTATTTTTTATTTGTCAAGTGGTTCCTAATTACATTTCTTTCTAATACAGGCATGCTCAAGTGCTAAGTACAATGATGAGGCCCAGGGGCCTGGTGTTTGACACCTTTGCTTTATATGACTAATATTCCAAATGCTGATAATGTTATTCTCCTTTACACTGATGAGTGCCTCCTTTCCAGTGCCACATTCAATCAGTCAATAAGTATTAAGTGGCCACTACATGACTGGCTCCATTGTAGATGCTACAGGTACAAGATCAATAGTGGAACAGAGCCTTTCCTCTAGGAGTGTGTAAGGAGCTTAATGGGAAAGATCAAAAATGTTTTAAAGGAATGAATACAAGGTAGATTTTGCAGGGAAGACATTAGCATTTGAGGGAATAGGGCAAAACTTTTCATAGAAGGTAACTCCTGAGCTGGCCTAATAAGACAACCAAGGATTCTAAGAGGTGAGGATGAGGAGGAAGTACATTTCCGGAATAGGGGACAGCCAATGCAAAGGAAAAGAGATGAGAAATGCAGCATGGAAGTAGGCCAGTGTGTTTAGACAGTAGAGTTAGTGATGTAGGAAAAGTATGCAAAGACTAGAAAGGTAGAAAGTAGCCAGGTTGTAAAGGACCTTAAATACTCCAGGCTTGTGCTTAGGATGACTGGGCAGCTAGTGAGGCATCTAAGTGTCATACACTAGGATAGAGAGCTTTGTACCTGCCTTCAGGAAGATCTGGATTCAAATCTGGCTTCAGGTACTTCCTAGTCACATGACCCTGGGCAGTCAACCTCTGTTGGTTTCATTTTTCTCATTTCTAAAGTGGGGATATACCTACTACTGAGGGTGGTTGTAAGGATAGAATAAAATATTTTTTGTAAAGCAATGCACTACATGAATGTTAGTTATTAAGATTAATGAGATTTTAGGCATGGTACAAATCCTACTGTCCAAAAATCTCAACTACCCTCACTGCCAGTCACCAGTTTCTGACATATTAAAATGAAAGTGTTGTGTATGTAAGGGGAGAAGGGTAAAACAGAAGACCACTGTCACCATTAACACCTTCAGTGTACGGTTGACCCTTCTACATCAAGACTTTCCTCATCATGGTTTCAATATATATGTCAAGTCAGCTTAAGAAATTATATGGAAATCTTAGGGGAGTTTTTCACATATTACACAGGTAATATGTGACAGCCAGTAGACGACACAGAAAAAGTTTAGAAACTCAGAAATATATAAAATATATGTATAGCATTGCATAATATCAATATGTTTTATCTTATAATACTATAGTTTGGACTTTTATGGTACAAAGAGAGAGGCAAAAATTTTTACACAGATTTTTCTAGATTGAGGGGCTCTGTACCCCTAATTCCCTCAGTGTAGAAGGGATAACTGTAATTAGTTTTTTACTTTAGCAGGTTTTCTTGTCTGACTCTGAGAGAATGGAATGAGTTGATAATTATTTATTGGGATGGACAACTTGCTGCCAAAGATGAAAGACTTGAATGATGCACCTGATGTGGGTGAGGACTCTCTTAGCAGCACTAAGGGTCTTAGATAAGGGAGGAGGATGAACTTTATTTAAATTGTCTGGAGTCAGCCTTGCCTGGGGGAAAAGAACTAACCTCCTCTAATTCTTCTACTAGGAATCTTTTTGATGAGGGACTACCTTTTTCTGTTTGTTTGTTTCCCAGGAGACAACTATATCTGTGCTTGCCTAAGAGTAGGCCTAGGTGCTGATCTCTTCTGGAGTGCACAGGAACCTGGCACAGTCACCGTTTAAACACTCCCAGTCACTCTCCCTTGCTTTGATGCAAGGCTACTTAGGATCATAGCACTAAAGCTGAAAGGAACCTTGGAAGCCATCTAAAGAATCTCATTTTATGAGGAGGGAACTGAAGAGCATTGGGGTGAGGTGAATTTGTCCTAGTTCACACAGGTCATAAGCATCAGAGTTGGGATTTGAACAAAAGTCTTCCTCTCACCCCACCGAACCTGGTAGAGACTCATTGTTAAACCTTTCCCAGCACATTCCTCTATTGTTCTATAAGTTTTGCTTATAATATATTTATAATATATTAAGAATCAGGGAGTGAAGTAAACACTAGACTGGAAGCCTAGTGGATGTGGGCTGATTACAACAACTGCAGCTTGCATTTGTTTAAGCTATTTTTTAAATTTTTTATTTTTTTTGCTTAAGCTATTTAAGGTTTGCAAAATGCTTTCTTTCCATTCTCTCTTTTGAGCCTCACCATACCTTTGTATTTAGTGCAAAGTAGGGTGGTTACATGCTTTCAGGGCTTCTTCTCTTTGTTCCAAGGTACAGTGTAAAGTGTGGCATCACAAGAACAGCACTGACTCTGCAGTGAGAAGGTCTGTGTTCAGGTCCTAAAAAAAGGAAATTATTTTCATCATCAATAGTAATCCTGTTAATAGTAACAGAAATAAAGCAATTTGCCATTTACAAAATGAAATCCTCAGTTTTGAGGAAGGTATTGAAAATATTCAGCCAGGTGGCGACACAGTGCACAGAGTGCTGGGCCTGGAGTCAGAAAAACAACTGAGTTCAAATCTAATCTCACACTCTTACTAGCTATATGACCCTGGGCAAGTCACTTAACCCTGTTTGCCACAGTTTCCTCATCTGTAAAATGAGCTGGAGAAGGAAGTAGGAAACCACTCCAATATCTTTCTTTGTCAAGAAAACCCCAAATGGGGTCACGAAGAGTCAAAAATACTAAACAACAACAAAGGGAAATCTGTATATTTCTTCATTGTATAATAAGAAAGCAACTTAGAGGTGTTAGAAGATTCACCCAAGCTCATACACTTTGCATGTAAAAGAATCAAGACTGAAGTCTAGGTCATCTGACTCCTTATCTACCCTTCATTCATTGGAGTCTAATGGCCTTTTGACCAGAGTGAAAATTGAGTGAATCTGACTCAGCGATCTTATGATGTTTTGCTGCAAAAAATGCTTTACTAATATTATCATAAAATATATTTTCACAATGCCCTCAAAAGATGGTTTATGTCCATTGTATTATAGACATAGATTCTATTTTGTAGCATCCTGTCGTTACCCTCTTTATTTGCTTTCTCTCCTCTCTGCTTCCCACAATGACTCTCAAAATGATCTTTATTATTTTGTTCCTCCTTCAGAAGGTAAAGGGCTATGAATATATGGCAGGGAGAAAGGCCTCAAAAATCAGATCGTAATCTCAATATTCAGTCTTATACTTTCCAGTCAGGCTGGAGTACACTTCAAACCTAATTGTAGACAGCAACAGAAGATTCAGGAATCTTCTTATCCAGCATAATCTTGTCCACGACCTTCCAAAACTTCTTCATAAGGAACCCACACAAAATTAGGAGTCTTCCTCTAGGCCTTTTGACATTTACTGAGTACAAGGACAGTATTTGGCTTGTCCATCAATATATTGCTGCCTGCATTTTCTGTTTCCATGTTTTAGATTTTTATAAATCCATGAGCTTATGATGATTTGACATCTTACCTCCTTATTTTCCTCTTTTTTGTGGGGGGGTGGGGAATCCAGTTCTACAATTTCACTGGTATAGGATGTTTCATTTGAAAAAATTCTCTCTACTATAGATCAGCTACTGAAATAAGGCTTATAGTCTTAGCAAGTTGTCTGGGGCATTGAGAGGTTAAGTGACCTACCCATGATCACACAGTTGGCATTTATATATAGATAATTTTATACAGCTGGTATTTGTTAAATCGTTTAATGTTTGTAAAGTGTTTTTTACCTGTATTATCTCATTTTACCCTCACAACAACTCCACGAGGGAGTTTGCTACTATTATCCCATTTTTCAGGTGATGAGAATCAAGTTCAATCACTTGCTCAGTGTCAGTTAACCAACAATTATTAATATTAAGTGCTTACTTTATGACAGGATCATGTAGCTAGTAAATGTCTGAGGAAGAATTGAAATCAGGATTTAATGACTCCAAGTCCTGCTGAATAACATAGCTGGCTGAGGTGGAATTTAGAGGCATGATTCCTGACTCCAAGGCCTTTCTCCATCTATCTTACCACCACACGTTGACCATTTTTTTATACTTGACCATTATTTACATTGTTCTTCACAATGCTCTCATCCCTGTCAATACCACCTTTTTTTCTTAAAACCTACCTCATCCATGACTTCAGTCAGATATAGTCTCTCAAGCTGTCAAACTCCCATGATATGTGCCCATATGGTATTTAACCACATTCTATGTTATAGTATGGTTTTTTGTGTATTAGTATAGAAGTTCTTCAGTGCAGCTAAGTGGAGCAGTGGATAGACAGCCAGGCTTGGGGTCAAGAAGACTTGAGTTCAAATCTAGTCTCAGATGTTTACTATTTTATGACCCTGGGAAAGTCATTTAGCCCTGTTTGCCTCAGTTCCTTCATCTGTAAAATGAGCTAGGGAAGGAAATAGAAAGTCAGTATAGTATCTTTGCCAAGAAAACCCCAAATGGGGTCACAAAGAGTCATACACAACTGAAACAACTGAACAGCAAAAAAAAAAAAAGTTCTTCAGTGACAGAAACTCTCTCTCTCTCTCTGAATATGTATATATATACATACACATATGTATACACACATATGTATATTATGTATATTTATCTGTATATATGTATATAATTTTGTTCCTCCAGCAGCACCTTGCAGATAATAGTTGCTCAATAAATTAGCAGTTTATTAAATCCTTTCCTTGTAATCTATAAGAAAAAAAAACACATTATATATTTCAATTTCTGTACCTAAGAATAGCATCCTTCTTAGACCAGAAGTGGACAAAGCATAATCACATTCCATTTCTTTCCCTGAAATCTCATTTTATCACATAATATTTTGTTTGGCTGATTCATTTTTTCTAGTGGGAGGAAAGTGGAATAAAAACTTTGTAGCATTTTAGTGATGCTAATAATAAGTAGGGCACAGGCTGACAACAGTGGATAATCCTTAATTTTTGCCAAATAAATCAGTATTCATAGGGTCATAAATCTAGCCAGAAGAAATGTGAGAAGCCCTCTAGTCTGACTTCATCATGTTATAGTTGAAGAAACTGAGATCCAGGTATTGTCCAAGGTCACATAGATCATGTAAAAGATGCTATTTGAATCCAGGTCCTCTTACCCCAGAGTCAGTGCTCTTTCCATTGTGTCATACTGAGGGAGTAGAGGAATGAATGAATGAATATCTTTTTTGAGGGAATTCAGGTTAAGTGACTTGCCCAGGGTCACATAGCGAGTAAGTATCTAAGGCCATATTTGAATTCAAGTCCTCCTGACTCCAGGGTCTGTGCTCTATCTACTTCACGTTCTAGCTGCCCCTGAATGAATATTTTTAAAACCCACTTTATGAATACCAGAGTACCTGAGTCACAAAGATAAATGTACATAAAATCATTTAACACATTAGTAATTGACCAAGGACTAATGTAATTAACACTATTGTTCCTAGAATATTACCTACCATTGAAGGCTACTGAGTTCCTTACTATAAAATTCTCTGCAAAAAAAAATATATTTTCCTTACTCTCTTGGGGACAGAGATGATTATATTTTCCTTAATTTTCTTTATTCATAGCTTCAACAATCTACTCCCTAAACAGTTTTGGTGTTGTTATACAGTCATTTTCTGTCATATCTGACTCTTTGTGACTCCATTTGGGGTATTTTGAGGAAAGATACTTCAGTGGTTTGGCATTTCCTTCTGCAGCTCATTTTACAGATGATAAAACTGAGGCAAAAGGGTTAAGTGACTTGCCTAGGGTCACACAGTTAATAAGTGTCTGAAACCAGATCTGCACTCAGGAAGATGAGTCTTCCTGAGTCCACACCCAGCCCTCTATCCACTGTGCCACCCAGCTGCTTAAACAGATTTAGTATAACTTTTCTAAATTTTTGAAATGCTTGGATTTCCCAGAGAAATCATAGACAAAAGTATTTTAACTCCTCATGTCTAATAGTTAGATAGCATGGTGGATGGATTGCCAGGCCTAGAATAAGGAAGACCTCAATTCAAATCTTGCCTCAGGTACTTGATTAGGTGTGTGAACCAGTGCAAAATCACTCAACCTGTTTCAGGCTCATTTTTCTCTTCTGTAAAAATGAGGATAATACGATTATCCTTATAAATATGAAATAAATATGATACTTTATTTTCATAGCATAAAAGTAAATATAATAGGGGGTGGTTAGGTGGTGCAGTGAATAGAGTACTGGCCCTGGTGTCAGGAGGACCTGAGTTCAAATCTGGCCTTAGACACTTAACACTTACTAATGATGTAACCTTGGGCAAGTCACTTAACCCCAATTGCCCTCCAAAAAGCAAAAAAAAAAAAACTAAATATAATGCTTTATTTTTATGGCATAAAGATAGATATAATATAGCACCTTCCTTCCAGGGTTGTGAGGACAAAATCAGATGATATTTGAGAAGCATTTTGCAAAATCTTTAAGAATGGTATAAATACTAACTGCTATTATATTATTTATTATTATCTTTAAGCAACAATAGTAATCAGCCAATTCCACATTCTTATGCTTACATCAAAGACTTAAGATTACAATCAGATCTCTGGGAGTCTTAGTGGACTGCAATTCACATCATATATTAATGGAGGTAAGCCCTCTATTGTTGCAGGTAGCAATTCTCTCACCTTCTGATACAGCATAGCTCTTGTCCATGTCCTTCCACAAATTTTCATAGGGAGCTCATGAAAAGTCTTTCCTCTAGGTCTTTTGGTATTGGATGGTTATCCATTGATATATGACAAGTCTATGTCCTTTTCTTTGATGATGTCTTTTATGCCACTTACTGAGCATAAATTGTCACTGGTAATTTGCTACAGCATATTTACAATCACAATGCATTTTTACTCACTGCCCTTTGGGTGATTCACAATTTTGAATCTTTAGAAGATTATTGATTTCATGATTGATAATTAGTCATAAAGTATCCCCAGGTGAAGTTTAGTGTTAAATAAAATGAAGTTTGGTTTTAAGGAGAAGCTTGGGATTGCTAAAAGCACTGCCTAATTTCCCAAATGAGATTTAATTCCCTCTTGGCTTCTATTTAATTCTGGACTCATCTATCTCCAATATCTCTCTATGTACTGATGAACCAACTCAACAGACTGTCCATTCAACTGCATGTCACAGTCTGGATTCTGAGGTGTTTATGAATTTCTGTCGTCTTCCAGAACTTAATACAATACACACAAAGTCATTTGCAACCAGGAGCATCTGAAAGGAGTCTTAACCATATATAGGGAACCAATTTAGACTCTGTATTGAATATCCTCCTCCATGACATTGACATATTTTGGTGCAGCAACCAGAGAAGGTAATGCAATCGTCGTTTAAATTAGGAGGAAGTAGTTTCCAGAATGAGGCAGATAATGGTCTCAATTTACTTAGTATAATATGTACTCTATATGTATGTATGTATATGTATATCTGTGTGTGTCACACACATATACAGTCAAAATACATATAGAGTTTGCATTTGGTTCAGAGAATTACAGTTCAAGAAGGACATTGACAAGTTGGAAAAGTAGGTGACCAAGATTTTGAAGGGTCTTGATATAATGTCATATGAGAAACAAAAAAAGAAGCTAGGGAGTTTTAAGGCTGAAGGAAAGAAGAAGTAGCTGATTTCAAGTATTTGAAGGACTTATATGAAAGTAGTGTTAGACTTGTTGGATTCATTCCCAGAGGCCAGAGCCAGAAGTAGTAGGCAGAAGTTGTGGAGAGGTGCATTAAGGCTCAATATAAAAGAAAACTTGCCAATGGAGCAGGGTCCCTCAGGAGGCCGTCCTCATTAGCTGTTTTCAGACAAAAGCTGAATGACCACTTGGTTTTTGTTAGGGGATGAGTTGGAATAAATTATCTCCAAGGTCCCTTCTAACTCTTAGACTAGGTTTCTGCGAATAAGACTATTCAGATTAAATACTAAAATATATTTCAAATGCTTGGATATATGAATAGCTATGGTTTTAATAAATAAAATACTATTTTAGCTTAGAAAAATATAGTGCTATAAAGCACTTTATTGCAACAGATTTGATTACATGAATTCTTCTATATAGTGATATAATCTTGTATATAAGCTTTCTGGTTTAGAGACATATTGTCCTTATGCCTATGACATCAATATTAAAGTGATGTTTTTCCACGTTCTAAACATTGTCATTGTTATATAATTCATTCAAGATGATAGCCTATCAAGGGTAAGACTTTACTTATAATTCTGGTTTCTGATTGTACACTTCAGGAATAATTGGTTATATAAATATGAATTGTTATTTCCCATCTAGGTCCTTGATAAGTCAAGGTCATAAACATGTGATTTTTAGAACAAACATTTAAATGAACTCAGGGATTTTAAGCACATATTAATTTATACTAACTCTCTTTGGAAGGAGTAGAAAATTGTTAAAATTGTCTTTATGAAGTAACATCATTACTATGACAATTGTTAATTATACTGTAATTGTTGCTATAGAGACACTCTCATAGAACTGGAAGTGACCTGAGGGTCATCTTGTCAAACTCCCTCTTTATACAGATGAAGAAACTGAGGACTGATTTGGTTGAGTGATTTATCCAAGGTTATACAGAGGACAATTAATGGGGCCTTTCAATGTATATGATAAGTTTGGTTAGGAAGCTTCTACCCTAGTCTTTTCTCCTAGTAACCCTAAATTTTGACAATCAAATAAAATTGTTATAATTTAGTCTGTGAAAGAATATAAAGATCTGTGATCTCATAACACTTATTTATCATTAGTTCCATTTCCTTGCCTCTATTTACTTCCATTCAATCTAATTATAGTATTTTGTTTATCTTACTATTATATCTTAATTTCTAATTAAAATGAGAAATTTTAGTTTCTACATGCAATCATTTACCCAGATTCTTCACATTGGATTCTAGGATATATAATAAGAAGGCCTGTTGTTCCTGAAAGAGAACAAAACTTTTCTGTTTTATGTCTTTTCACATAGTTTACATTGCCTGGGATTCTTCCCATCCCGCACACAGAATCCAGTCAGATAGTTTATATAATATTATTTGAAAATCTTTAAGTGCTACATAAATATCAGCTATTATTTAAAGGCAGCATATTATAGTGTCTAGAGACCTAGAAGGGGCAGCTAGTGGTCAGCAAATACAGTGCCAGCCTGGAGTCAGGAAGACTCCTCTTCCTGAATTCAAATCTGGCCTCAGACACTTACTAGCTGTTTGACCTTATTTGCCTGTTTCCTCATCTGGAGAAAGAAATGGCAAACCACACCAACATCTTTGCCAATAAAACCCCAAATAGGATCATGAAGAGTCAGACATGACTGAATAACAAAGAGTCCTAGAACTGTACCCAAAAGACATGGATTGGAAGCTACTCTTAGCCACTTAGCCTTAAAACAAAGACATTTACCCTCCTAAAGGCTGATTCCTCATCCCCAAAATAGGGATAAATTATACTTCCACCACCTGCCTCACAGGTTTTGAGGAAAATAATCTGCAAAACTTGTTTGTCTCTGACACTTCATGACCCCATTTGGGGTTTTCTTGTTTTTTGTTTTTGTTTTTTTTTTTGGAGGGCTATTGGGGTTAAGTAACTTGTCCAAGGTCACACAGCTAGGTTTTTTTCGTTTGTGTGTGCATTAAGTGTCTGAGGCCGGATCCGAACTCAGGTCCTTCTGACTCCAGGGCCGGCGCTCTACTCACTTCGCCACCTAGCTGCGCCGCACTTGGGGTTTTCTTAGCAAAAATACTGGAGTGGTTTGCCATTTCATTCTCCAGATGAGGAAACTGATGCAAATAGGGTTAAGTGATGTGCCCATGATCACAGTAGTAAGTGTCTGAGGCCAGAGTTGAATTCAGAAAGAGGAGTTTTCTTTTTTTCTTTTTTTTTTGGTCTTAATTTATTTGTTTACTTTTAGTTTACAAGGTTCAATTCCACAATTCCTTGAGTTTCAAATTTTCTCTCCCTCCCTCCGCTATCCACCCATGTCGGCATACAATCAAGTATAGGATCTGAAAATACTTTCACATTAGACATTAGTCAGGTTATAAAGATGGATTGTATCAGATGGAATGAAAAATGGTAAAGAGGAAACAAAACCAAATAAGAAAAAGAAAGATCAGGTAGTTTACTTCAAACTGGATTTAAACTCAGTTCTTTCTAGTTCTTTCTCTGGATGTAGGCATTTCTCTCCATCATGAGTCTTTTAGGATTGACATATCACTGCATTGCTGAGAAGAGTCGTCTATCATAGTTGGTCATCACACATATGTTGTGTCTGTGATTGTATACAAATTTCTCCTGGTTCTACTCTTCTCACTCAGCATCAGTTTGTATAAGCCTTTCTGGGTAAATATGAAGTCCATCTTCTCCTCGTTTCTTATAGCACAATAATACTCCATTACAGGCATATACCACAACTTGTTCAGCCATTCCCCAATTGATGGGCACCCCCTTAATTTCAAATTCTTTGCTCCATAAAAAGAGATATTATAAATATTTTTGCACATATGGGTCTTCCTCCCATTTCTATGATCTCTTTGGAATATGACCCTAGAAGTGGTGTTGCTGGGTCAAAGGATATGAAATTATTTATAGCCCTTTGGGCATAATTCCAGATTGCTCTCCAGAAAGGTTGGATCAGTTCACAACTAAGAGGAGTTTTCTTACCTCCAGGCCTCCCTACACTATCCACTGCATTATCTAACTGTCCCTTATGCAAAGCCTAGAGTGCTTACAAAATATCAATCACTCACCTGAAATCACGGATATCTATATCTGCTGAAAACTTTTCCTTAAGCTACCTCCATTGTCATTTAGGAAAGACTTGAACTTGCAGCAATGTGGCCAAAAAATTAAGTAGCTTTGCACACATCCATTCATTCTAGCTCCCAAATGCTAGTATTTGAAATGAATAAAAAAGCTCTAAGTTGAGCTGTGTATCGTATCAGTAGGAGATACTAGAAAATAATATGGCTTATCATCAGGCAGAGCTTTTTCTCAGCAACATATACTACTGGCCTTTCCTAATATGGGAGTGATACCCCATCTCATCCCTTCCAAACTAGTCTAGGCACTATTCACTCAAAACAAAGTCAACTGCAAGTCATGCCATCATCTCCCTGATGTCATGGTCCTCTTCAAGAACAAAGGACAAACACAACCTGTGAGTAGTCTGAGCTCCCTGAATGGGGACCCAGCCAATTGGGTAACAGCTCAGTGCCTCTGCCTCTGCCTCTGCCTGTCCTCTCCAAAGGAAGGTAAATTTTGATGGCCCAAAGCTGCCTAGTTAACTTGGGGTTTACTGCCTAGATCTCTTTCTCAAAGACCAAGCCTCAAACCCAGTTCACTCTGGACCTCATAGATTGGACAGCAATAGATCCCTACCCAAGCACCACTAATGGCTATTTTTGGGGCCCTCCTAGCCCAGAGTGAATGTCAATGATAACCATTTCTCTTTTGGCAGCAACTCTGAGGGTCTTCACCTCCCAGTTTGAGTTATTATATATATTTTTTAATTAAAGGGGACATCCCTTGACTCAGTTCTTAAAGAGGCCCATTCATTGAGTGGGTATTACCTCACTCTAAATGAGTACCAGAAAAGATCTTAGCCTAAAAGGGCCAGGGTCTCTCATTGCGTCCTGGGCCATCTCCAATCATCCTGATGAATATCTGACCACTAGACTCAGATGGCTCTGGAGGAGAAAGTGAGGCTGGTGACCTTGCACAGCCCTCCTTACTCAAATCAAAGTTAACTGCATGTCATGTCATCATCTCCCTGATGCCATGGTCCTCTTTAAGAATGGTGGATAGGGGCGGCTAGGTGGAGCAGTGAGTAAGAGCGCTGGACTTGGAGTTGGGATGACCCGAGATCGAAACTGGCCTCAGAAAATGAGCACCCACACATAAATAATGACTAGCCGTGTAACCTTGAGCAAGTTACTTAACCCCAATTGCTTTAAAAAAAAAAGAATGGAGGATAAACACAACAAGTCTATGCATCCAAACTTATTTCCTTGAGCATATGTATAGGGAAGCATTCTCTCTTCTCCATACAAATGAGCAGATTTTCCTTCTTAGGAGGAAGCTAGATCATGAAGACCTAAGTTCATATCCAGCTTCAAACAATAGCTGTGTGACCTTGGGCAAGTCACTGAACTTTCCTGCCTTGGTTTTCTAAACCGTAAAATGGGAATAATAGTAGCACCCAAGTCTCAGGGTTGTTTTGAGGATTAAATGAGATAATATTTACAAACAGCTTACACAGTGCGTTGCACATTGCAGGCACCTCATAAATACTTGTTTCATTCGTGCCTCCTTATTACTATTTATTCTTTACCCACAAGACAATGAAGTCACCTCAGTCCCATGATATAAGATTGTGAAATAACTCTAAGATACAAGTTCTCCACATTATCATATAAGTCAACTCTTCCAGAACCTTCTTCATTGTGCTTCTCACCTTGGAAGGACTGTTTTCTGAATCTTTGAGTCAGTCTTTTAAAAATTGACAGCAATAGTTTAATTATATCTTTATCTTGAATACCATGGATGATTTTTCATTCATTCATTCATTCATTCATTCATTCATTCATTCATTCCTCTACCCTCCTTTCCTTTTTTTCCCCCTCCTTCCATTCATTCCTGGGTCCTTATACCCAAAGCTTATGTGGCTTGATTATACACATTCTAACTATATATCAGTGTGTCTTCACTTGCTATTCCATTTGATGCAGCATTGCTGAACATCCTATAACAATGTTATCTCACAAGCACCAAAAGCAGTAAACATAATTGGGGGAGGGAAGGATCTGGCTGTCAGTGTAAATGTAAATAGCAGCTGTTCTGTTCAAACTGTTTTAAGAGCCACCGCACGGTGAGATTGTTGCATAAAATAGACCAGATCTTCAGGAAGCAGATTTTAGCATGAAATTTAATAAAAATGCTGCTCTCCTCCTGTTTGCACCTTTTTTCTTCCGTCACTATTGAATAAATCGGAATAGAGACAAACAGCAAAGTCTAATAGTGCTACTACACCCCCCCACACTCCAAACACATTTAAGTATTTGTTCTCATGTAACTAATAAAATATGTAGCTATGCATATGGGAATAATTGATCTTACTATTGAAATATTAATACAAATAATATAATATTAATGGAGCTACCACATGACCCAAAAGATCAATGTGAGACTTGAAGTTTATATGAGTCATAAGGACAATTTGCCTTCTAGGTTAAATAAGATCCTCATTTTAGAGATGGTTGGGACCTTAGACATCATGTAGTTAAACTCCCTCATTTTATAGATAAGGAAACGAGGTCTGGAGATGGTAAGTCACATGAGTACTAAATGGCAGAACTTGAATTTGAATCCAGAGTCTCTCACTCCAAATTCAGCACCCTTTCCACTGTTTGGCATACACAGTCAACAGTAAGCACCTACTAGGTTATGGCAGGTCAATGGCACAGTAGATAGAGTGGTGGGTCTGGAGGCAGGAGGTCTCCTCTTCCTGAGTTCAAATCTGGCCTCAGATACTCACTGACTTTGTGACCCTGGGCAAGTCACTTAACCTTGTTTGACTCAGTTTCCTCATGTGGAAAATGAGCTGAAGAAGGAAATGGTGATGCAGTCCAGTATCTTTGCCAAGAAAACCCCAAACGGGGTCATGAAGAATCAAAAGTCACTGAAATGACCGAACAACAAAAGACAGTACAACGGATAGGGTGCTGGATCTGGAATTAGGGAGAACTGAGTTCAAATCTATCCTCAAAGACTTACTAGCTGTGTGACCCTGGGAAAGTCACTTAACCCTGTTTGCCTTCAGTTTCCTCACTTGCATAATGAACTGGAGAAAGAAATGGTAAACCACTCCAGTATCTTTGTGAAGAAAACTCCGAATGGGGTCACAAAGTGTCAGACACAGCAAAAACGACCAAACAACAACACTGTTTCAAATGCTGTGCTAAATGCTGAGCATACAAAGAAAGGGGGGAAAATGTGTTTTCTCCACTCGAGGAGCTTATTGTCTAATGGAGGAGGCAGCATGCTAAGAACTCCATATAAACAAGCTATATATAGAATGACTGGAAATAAACTCAGAGGGAAGGCATTAGCATTAAGGGAGATGGAGAAAGCTTTTTGTAGAAAGAGGGATTTTGGCTGGGATTTAAGGTAATCCAAGAGGCAGAAATGAGGAGAGAATACACAAGGCATTAGAGACAACTCCTGGAAATGCCTGGAGTCAGGAGATGGAGTAACTTGTTTGAAGAAGAGCTAGGAGGACAATGTAATTGCATTGAAAAGTTTGTAGAAGGGAGTAAAGTATAAGAAGAGTGGAAAGGTAGGAAGGGCCAAGGTTATGAAGAGATTTAAAAGCCAAGCAGAGGATGTTCTGTTTGATCCTGGACGTAATCGGGAGCCCCTGGAGTTTGTTGAATGGGGGGAGAAGGGGATGATATGGTTAGACCTGCACTTTAGGAATATCAGTTTGACGGGTGAGTGGAGGGTGCTTAGTAAAGGCCTGAACATTTTATAACTATGGAGAACCTAAGAAAGATTTTTAGTCATCGACTGTGGCTTTTATGAACTTGCCGTTTATGTCTCTTCCCTTGGAAACTGCCAATCATCTTGGCTCACATTAAGCTGGCCCCTTTCCAATGGTCCCACACAAGAGTAACCTTGTTTTGTGTCACTGCCCAACATCGATGGCTTCCCACACACAGATTCTAATCCTGCTTGATAGTGACCTTGTATTATTTCTTCTGCCATTTGAATTCTGAAACTGTTACAAGATTCTAGGAAGAGTAATTTCTTTTTATATCAATGTATCAAAACAGCAGCATTAACAAAGCTTAAACATCTCAGATGAATTTATTGTAGGATAATTCCATTTCACCATATCACCCTTTTAGGTAAAATTATTGGGAGAAGGAGCATTTCACATAATATGCCTGTTATTTATTACTTCTAAAGACCTGTTGCTAATTCCCAATATGAAAGAACAATTAGCAAATCCACAAATTAGGGTCCATTTACTATCCTTATTTCCATCTATTTGTTTATATTAATTTTTGCCATATTAAAGTCACTCTATGTTAGTAAATGATAATTTGTGTGAATTTGTATGAATAAAATTAAATTTTATCCTCAAGTTTTGCCCCAGGCAGTCAAGTTCAGTTAGCAATTTCACATACTTAAACATCAAATCTTACTCAAGAACAGAACAAAATATCATTTAAGTTAGAATGATTGTTGTTCTTGGTACAATGATAAAGAGAAGGTAAATTCACAAATTTTCGATTGTTTTCTGTAGGCCTTAGTCATAAAAGGTACAAATATGATTGCAGCAATAACAATAATTTACACAATTTTTACTCACAAGAGGGTTGTGAGGTATTATTTTCATTTTGCATGTGGGGAAACCAAGACTCAGGAAGGTGAAGTGACAGTCTCACAAGATAGTTTCAGAGGCAGATTTTAAATCCACATCCTGTAACTAAATCCAGTTCAATTTCTACATGAATTAATAAAGAACTCAGCTTAAATGCTGATATTTCTTACAGCTATTTTGAATGCACAGTTGAAAAAATATTCAAATTGAGCTAAAATCACAAGGAAATTATTTTTAAAATGTTAAGACTTGAGCTGTAGGAAAAAAATGATATAATCAAGGACATTTAAAGGGGAAAATCTACTTCCAAATTATCTTTTCTTGGATCCTAAGTTGTTTTCTCATTTGGTGTTTTCTGTAATTAACTTCATCATTCTGCATAGAAATTTATCAAATACTACTCATCTCAGTCTGAAACTGTGAGATTTGGGCTTGGTTGTTCACTTGTTTATGAAATTTGTTCCAAAATTTGTTTTAAAACATTCAATCTTGTGTAATATCTCTCACCTGTCCCATTCTATAACTCCTCTGCTTTCTATTTGAATTATTAGGTGTTCTCTACTTCATCCCTGAAATCACTCTGTTTCAATTTGTCTTTATGACAAGAAGGAGTAATTTAAAAAATCCATTGTGTAAGATGGTCACCCAACAATTGACTTACATGTGATTGGTTAGATTCGGTTGTTAGTCATATAGCCCCTATTTGCTTTCCTTAATAGCCCATAGTGATAACATCTTCTTTGCTAACTTTTTTAACCCAAACTCTCTATTTTTTTTTCTTATTCTATGGTTAGTTATCTTTTCATGTGATTGTCCATCACCAACAAGCACAAAGATGGTGTATAGTGTCATAGTGGCAAATACTGTGCTTTATATGTAGCAGGCACTGGCTGGTGATTATTCAGCTTACCAAATGATTCATTTGATAATATCTGAGAAACATGATCTCTGTCTTCCAATAGTATTCCCTTATAATTATTTTGTATATTTTGACATTTCATTCTTAACTTATTTTATAATTTTTATTACTTTGGAAGGTTTGTAATGAACTCAATAAAAGTTTTCATAGTTCATTGAAGTTTTCTTGAAAGAAAAGCAACTATCTATCTATCTATCTATATATATATATATATATATATCTACCTATTATAATTAAGTCATGTTCTTTCTTTAACAATGTATTATCATCATATTGAAAATAATTTCATTTATTATCCTTTCCAAAGTATATCAAATTCTTCCAAAAGTCCTTTGGTACATTTATCAAACATCGGTAATAGATTATGTGTTGATATTACTTGGAAGCATTAACTATTCAGGAGTCTAGGGGGGAAGGTGGGGTTTAAGATGTACTTAAATAGAATGCAAGTAAAGTAACAAATCTGCAGGTCCTCCTCCCAGGGTATTCACATGTTGAACTTGCAATAAGCATACCAGAAAAGTAATCTGGTCCAGTGACTAGAAACTTTGATGGGAAATTAAGAATTCTGGCTTCTGTTTCTGGCTTTTTTACCAGTTTGCTGAGTAATTAGGCAAATAAGACAACTAGACAGTGTGGTGTATAGAACTCTGGGCCTGGAATCAGAAAGATCTGAGTTCAAATCCAGTCTCAGACACTTATAGTTGTATGACCCTGGACAAATCACTTGAGTTTCCTCATATGTAAAGTGGGGATAATAATAGCACCTATTTTTCAGGATTGCTGTGAGGATCAAATGAGATAAGAATTGTGAAGTGCTTAGCACATGGCAAGTGTGTAAATTTTAGCTATTATTATTAATATTAAATTAGACTATAGTATGTTTACCTCCTCCCATAAAGGATTTATTGTGAACAAATGGGAGAATGCCCACCTGGGCAAACTTAAAGATGCATAATATTTTTTAAAATATACGTAAGATACTTCTGTTAAGAATTTATATGAGGATTGATTATTTTTTCTGTTAACAGGAGAAGCTTTACATTTGGCTCGGGATTTTGGCTACACTTGTGAAACAGAGTTTCCAGCCAAGGCAGTAGGAGAACATCTTGCCAGACAGCATATGGAACAGAAAGAACAGACAGCAAGGAAAAAGATGATTCTAGCTACAAAGTAAGTCAAATGGGGGGAGACACCTGGCATTTTCATAGTCAGTATTTTAGTGTATTTGAATGAAGGAAAACACGCTAGGGATGCATCAACTATTTTGAAAGAGATCTTTGTGGGATCAAGTGGAGGCTGAAAAGCAGCATTCAAGCATAAAAGACAGGGAAGATAAAAGGAGAAATGTCCCCTTGACAACATAGACAATATAGCAGTGTTATTAACTGCTTTCAGTGAGCTGTGGAACTGCCATTACCATTGATGAGAGTTTCAGGAAAGATGGTTCCTAAGCACACAGGAAGTGTTGAAGAAAGGGATTTTAGGGGAGCTAAATTCTGACAACTATGCCACTGATTCAGGCAGTTGTTTTTAATAAATGCTGATGTGATTCTAAAAGATTTTTGAAGGTGATCAGGTCCCAGAGGCATTATGGTAGAATGGAAAGAGATCCACACTAGGAGTCAAGTCAATAAGCATTTATTAAGCACCTACTATGTGCTGGCCCCAGTGATAAGTACTGGGGATATAAAGGCAAAAAAATACACTGTTTTCAAGGAGCTCACAGTCTAATGGGGGAGATAACATGCAAGCAACTAGGCAGCTTGGTGGCACATTGGATAGAGTGGTAGACCTGAATTCAGGAAAATCTTAGTTTGAATCCTACTTCAGACACTTACTAGCTGTGTGACCCTGGGCACATCACTTAACCTCGCTCTGCCTTAGTTTTTTCATCAACAAAATGTCGATCATAATATCAACTTCCCAGGGTTGTTTTAAGGCTAAAATGAGATGATATTTGTAAAGCTAAAGAGGTTTAAAACATTGTACACTAGCTACTATTATTATTTTTTTTTTTGGAGGGGAAGGTAGGGCAATTGGGGTTAAGTGACTTGCCCAAGGTCACATGGTTAATTTTGTGTTAAGTGTCTGAGGCCAAATTTGAACTCAGGTTTTCTTGACTCCAGGGACGGTGTTCTACTCACTTCGCCAACTAGCCGCCCCACTATATTATTATTAGCAAGATGCAGTCAGGGTAAATTGGAGGTAATCAACAGAGGGAACAGGATTAGTTTTGCCACTAATTAGTTATGTGACCTGGGACAAGATGCAGAATTGCTATAGTTATCTATTTCTTCACCTGTAAAATAGGGCTGATAAAAACTATTAGCTTCAAGAAAGGGTTAATACTTGGAGGAAAACGTGTTCTATGAAGGTAAGATATTGTACTTTTGGGGCGGCTAGGTGGCGAAGTGAATAGAGCGCCGGCCCTGGAATCAGAAGGACCTGAGTTCGGAGCCGGCCTCTGACACTTAATCCATACAAACAAAACCCTAGCCATGTAACCTTGGGCAAGTTACTTAACCCCAATTGCCCTAAAGGGGTGGCTAGGTGGCGCAGTGAGTAAGAGCGCCGGCCTCGGAGTTTGGATGACCCGAGATCAGATCCGGCCTCAGAAAATGAGCACCCATGCATAAATCAAATGACTAGCCGTGTAACCTTGAGCAAGTTACATAACCCCAATTGCTTTAAAAAAAAAAAAAAAGATATTGTACTTTTACTCCCCCTTTCCAATTTAGAATGAAAAATATTATGAAAGTAAATGTTCTATTCAGTGGAACTCAATTCATTGAGTGAAAGCCTGAGAGAGCCAAGAATGTTATTGACAATTAGAGAATAAGAAGATATAAAGATAGGCCTTTCAGGTTCAGGCCCTCCTATTGACATTTTGAAATATGATGATGCCATGTATAGGTTTTCAATAACATTCAAATAAATGGTCTACTTTACATTTGCCTCACCATGACTAAATTAAGATTTACAAATGAGTTTCTCTAGTTTGAAATGAATATGGGTTGCTTAATAACTTTTAATATGTACACATATTCGGTCTACATTTATATTAAGCCTTTATCTACTTTTGAATATGGATATTGTCACTCATTTAAAATAGTGTGGATCCATGATGTAGATTAAAATGTTGGCCCTTAAATAGAATTACAGCTCTTCCTCAAGTAATGTTTTAAATAGCTGTTAGGACAGTTATAAGGGTGACCCTGAAGGTTTGGCCATCATACATAAAAGAAAAGAAACTCAAAGAAACTTTAAAGGAGATACTATTTAAAGACCACCTGGTCTAACTTCTTCATTTTATTGATGAGAAAAGAGAGGTCCAGAGAGTTTGATTAGCTTGTGTAAATTCACACAACTAGTAAGGAGCAGAGTCAGCATCTGAGCCAAGGTACCTTGCATTCAAACTGTGTGCTTTTTCTCACTCCCTGGACTGGTATATGTGATGTTTATGGGTATGGTGCTATTTGGATGGAGGATCTGTTGTTGATTGCACCATACAGGTTAGGTCAATGGAAGAAAATTTTCATCTAACCGAACTTCTATCTGATCCCAGAGAGAAGCAAAGAGAAAACACGGGACAAAAGACAGATGAGAAATGGTTATTAACATAACAGAAAGAAATGATTATTAACAACCAATGATTTGGAGAGATCCAGACTTTCCCCTTTTTCTAAATTCCTCATTTCAAGGCTCAGCCTCTGAAGGACAGGACTGATGATAAGAGATAGGATTAACATTTTCTTCAATCTAAGTGATACTAACTCATCCAACCTTATAAGAAATTTAACCTAAGATGAAACTCCAGCCCATTGTCTTCTGTTCAGATTTGGATTGGGGATATAGATTCTTTGTCTAGATTTCCCCAGGCTGGGGATGATTTAGAAGTAAATGGCATGATCAAAATTATGTCTCCCAGACTCTCATTAGAATAGGTCCACCTCTCATTGTAATAATACTTCTCTCTCACCAATTAGAGTTGATTGCCACTCTCAGGAACACCCACGATTCCAAGGACATATAAGCTTTGAGTGGGTTCCATGAGGGGCCTTTGGCATTCAAGAGTGTCACTGATTCATTTTATTGGTGATATTCTAATATTACTAATAAAATTATAAATTATCCAGAAAATATGTCCCTCAAACTTTTTAAACATCATAGGAACAAAGGGAAATAGGAACAGGTTGATAGGCATTGGAAAAGGAAAAAAGAAGAGGCAAGAAAGGATAGAAAAGAAGAAGGAAGATATAACATCTGGGATTATATTGTTAGGACAAAATTATTATTGTTAAAGCTTCTGAAGACTATGCTAAAGGAAAGGACAAACTATTTCTTAGTAAATATTGGGTAACTCCACCAACCCTTGCCTTAATTCTGCTTTATGCCTTTTCTCATTAAAAAAAAATTTATCTCTTCCTATCTTCCCCAGACTGGAAATAGAGAAGCTATTCAAGGGCTGATCTACTGATCAGTCTGGCATCTTTGACTCACTCCATTTCTAACCTGAACTTGTTCACCCTTCTATAGGCAACCTGGTACTACCCTCAACCTACTCTCAGGGGCTTCCCATATTAATGCAAAACTTAGTACCGTATGTAGTTAGCCTACTACATGAAAGCTCAGAACTCCCAAACTCAAGCAATCCACCATTCTCAGTCTCTCCAGTAGCTAAGTTTACTGGTGTGTGCCACACCATAGTCTACCACCGTGTCTGGCTTTCTCTCATTTTAAACAATACTTCTGGTCTTCTACTTGAAGGGATGATTGGAGACTGCATCTCAACTTCCTCCTGAAGCTAAGTATGTAAGCAAACGATTTGAATGTTCATGATATCACCAGAAAATAAATAGCAGATATTGTCCTAACCCTCATTCTAGGGAAATCATCAGGAGGTATTCTCTAGACTAAGGATACCTATCAACCCACAGGACTCCTATTGAAGGATGAGGGGTGACTTCATAACTGCCTTTCTTCTGTAAGAAGTTCCAACTCTAAAATAAATAGATAGATAGATAAATGAATAAATAAATATATGAATAAATAAATGAACAAATAAATAAATAAATGGATGGATGGATGGATGAATGGATAGATAGATAAATGAATGAATAGATGGATAGATAGATAGATAAGTAAAAAAATAAAAAAAAGAAGTTCCAATTCTAAAAACAATTTGTGGGGAAGAGGTGTTATGAGTACCCTGATAATTCATTTGACTTCTTTCCTTTTTTTTTTAAGCAATTGGGGTTAAGTAACTTGCTCAAGGTTACGAGGCCAGTCATTATTTATGTGTGGGTGCTCATTTTCTGAGGCCGGGACGATCCGAGGTCATCCCAACGCTGGGGCCGGCGCTCTTACTCACTGTGCCACCTAGCCTCCCCGACTTCTTTCCTTCTTAATGTGATCTTCTGCATCACCTTGAATTTGACCAGAACTTCTAAGAGGAACTTTAAAATGATTTTTCACCTAGAATTGTTCAAAATCTCAAGATTAACCAGATGAAATAATGAAAGCATCATGATGATCCCAAATTTAAAGAAACTCTCCCTGATTTTACATTTAGTGTCTTCATGGGATAGTGCCAGAATCCAAGAACTATACCCAAGTGTTCACAGGTACAGGTCTGTGATACGGTAGCCTAGTTAGGGTTGTTCTGTGTCCAAATGGCCTGTAAGTACTTGGAGTGCAGCCAATTGACTGGATGCCGGATTTCATCATTACTTTGGTGGGCATTAGATATCCCATTCCAACAGCTGAATTAAACTGAAAACACAAAACTTTAAGCAACAGGGTTTTGCTATTGTAAAGCCCCTCTGTGGATTCTCCCAGTCCTAGGAATTCTGTAACTTCTTTCATAAGCCATTGATCTTTTTCAGATTTTAATTTTTAGGTGAACTTTCACGATCATCGAATATGGACTTTTAGCATCATGACCAGTCACATCATTACAAAAGTTTACATGAAATTATGCAAGTAATTATTTGGTGATATTAGGATACAAGGAAATTTATTTTTACTAGAAGCCATAAAGAAGAGAGAGGTGGTAATATTAAATTATTAGGTACTTTGTATACCTAATAAAGCAAAATACACATAAGGTAGTGGGTCCCTGTGTATATACATATGTATGCATATATATATGCACATATGTAGTAAAAAGTGATTTGATTTATATTTTATAGTTGATATCCTTATATTACATATTAACATAGAGAATCAGAGAAACAGCTCCATATCTAATAAATTTTCTTTGTGATGATTATTTAACATTTCTGTAGGGCAAATAAAGAGTTACAGAATGTGATGTTAACATGACACTGCCCAAAATTTAGAAAGACCTAGACATTTTAAAGATGAAAAGAGAACATAGATTCAGAGGTAGAAGGGAGCTCAGAGGCCATTTAATTCATCTGTATTTTACAGTTTAAGAAACTGATACCCAGTCAGGTAAAAATGATTTGTTCAAAGTCACACAGGTAATAGTGGCAGAGATGTGATTTGAACTCTGCTCTTGGGACTATAATCCATGACTCTTTGATACTATTGTATCTGCACTATGTCTGGCCCTTTCAATCCCAACACACAGAATTAAATAATATGATTAATTAGGTTAAAAAAAAACAATTAAACAACTAACGTCCTCTTGTACAAATAGCCTCCAGATACTTAGTTCCCTGGATGAGATGGTTCATCAGTCATAATCCTCTCAAAATGTGTGACTCCGGGCAGAGCAAGGTGCTAAACATGGGGGCAAGGTCTAATTCCATTTGGTAGGACATCTGAAATGAGTGCAGCATTGTAGTGATTCACAGATTCCCAGAGCACTTCTCTAAATTTCTTTGGCTCAATCTCTACTAGGGTACAATGCAATCAGTCATTCTAATCCAAGCCTTCTAATCAGTTTAGGAAAGATGAATCACTTTATATATGTATAGACATCTTCATGTATATGGGGGAAAGGAGGAGTCATGACAACTTGGTGATTCATTGAGTTCATTCAGGCTGATGAGAAAGTCATTATAGGACAGGTAGATGTTGAAGAAGATGAGGGAAGTTCTTAAGAAATTGGCAAAGATGTTCAGGGTGAGCTCACTCAAGATAGAGATGTCTACCAGCAGAAAGATATATATATATATATATATATATATATATATATATATATATATATATATATACACACACACACACACACACATACATACATGCACAAATATGTATATGTATATTTAATTCTTCTTGGGCCCTAGTAAATGACCTTCAGTTTCCAAATATAGTATAGTAAGCTCTGATTTAATTAGATATGCAAGAACATATAATTTTATGGTCTTCAATCCCATCCCAAGTCTGATTTTTTTTCTTAAGAGGAAATTTTAATTTGGACATCATAATTTAGAGTTAGGAGAAGGTTTTGCAAAGTTCCTTTCTTAACCCATTTAGAAAGGTACACACAAATTCCTGCTGACCACAGTGATAAAAGACTAAGGTATGAAGGTCCACATATAAGATCTGACCCTGTATTGTTGGGATAAAATTGACACTGCCAAAGTTTTTGAATCCTGCAGGAGGAAAATATCTAAACTATTCCTCAGTAAAGATATATTGAATGGTTTATCTCTTGTATCCCCCAATCCTATCCAGGTTCATTCCTCCTCTCACTTTTAAATAACCCCAGATCTCATAATTAAAGGAACTATTACAAACCAAGTCTCAGTTTCTCCCAGGAATTAAGCATGTGTTTAATGCTCACATTCTAGACCAGAAGGGAAATAGTCATAGGTCATCCACTCAATATATGCAATCAATATAAATTATATAATACAATCAACATAAATACATAACAAATTTATGAATGTGTTTATAAAAGTAACATGCAGTTTTTGCAACATATGAATGCCTAACATTCATAGACCCAGCATGTGTTCTCGGAAACACTCTGTTATGAGTAGTTTTCAAAGTCCCTCAAAGGTAGAAATTCTGGATTTTTTGCCAATTCATATATTCAAAGTTGAACACAGGAGTTTTTGAAAACCAGCAGTTATCTCACCTGTGTATGTAAGACTGGGGCATTTGAATCTAAAGGACCAGCTCCCAAATTCATTGGCTTGCAGATTCAACTACTGATTTGCATTGGTAGCAGATTGGATCGCATATTTATTTTTCACCTCAGTGAATAGCAGATTCAATTTTATACAGTTATATTGCCAAGTATATGATTGTATTTAAGGCCCATCGATTTGTGCAGTTAGTCTTGTATTTCCATTTTGTTTCCAGTGTGTTGTTGACGAAATAAATATTTTGGTGTAATTAAAACACATTTTTAGGAGGGAAATAGAAGTTGAGGTTTTTTTTTTTCTATTTCTAAAAATGTTCCTAAGAAAGCATTTGTATACCAAATTGCATGGGAGCTCAATTTAAATTATGTCTCTGTGTAAAGATGTAACTGTGTTAGGGGCAGGAATGGCCTCTTTTCCATTTAGGGTACTGTGATTTTGTTCTTATGGCAAAGTAAAATTTTGTTCTTATGGCAAAGTAAAATTAAATTGTACTTGTGGCTCTTCATTAAGTGACGTTATGGTATTGAAGACCAGAAGAAGAGATCAAATTTTCACTTCAAACATCAGGCAGCAACCAGCTCAAAGATGTGTCTTTTGCATTATCTTAATTACAGACTTTGCCTGGAATGGTTTTATTCAGAGTTGCAAAGCTATAAAAAGTAACATTTAAGTTTGTAGCTCCTCAAAGAACATCTTTATCCACAATATTTCACAATGGAATGTTTCATCTAGCAAAAAAAAGAGGGATTCCACATAATATAAAAATAAATCTGACATCATTACAAATTTTCTAATTAGTAATAATTTTTAAGTAGTAGAGTCAGGTCAAGTTAACTTTTTAAGGTAGTTTTTGTATAATCGAGAAAAGAAAAAGACATAATTCAGTGCATTGAGTATCAAAATAAAGCATCAAAAGTGGCATTCAAGGTGGCATAGTGGATTGAATTGCTGGGCCTAGAGGCAGGAAGACATGGGTTTAAATTTGACCCCAGACACTTACTAGATGTGTGAACCTGGACAAGTCATTTGACCCTGTTGGCCTCAGTTTTCTCATCTGTAAAAATGAGCCTGATAAAGAAATGGCAAACCATTTCAGCATCTTTGCCAAGAAAACCCTAAATGGGGTCACAAAGAGTTGGACATGACTGAAAATGGCTGAACAACAACTAGCCCATTCCAGCTTGTGTATCATGGGTAAATTTCTTTAGAGTTATCAGTTGAGGAGAAATCTTTATGTGGTTTTTCCAAAATATTCCCTTTGTAAAGCACCTTGAGACCTGATAGCAATAAAATCTGAACTCAAAAGAAAGCTTGCAGATTAAAATAAAGGAATTTGACTGAAATTTTACTAGGCTATAAAATGTCCACTTGCTTTCCTGGTGCTGATTGGTGTCAGGAGTGAGGCATTATTGCTTTCAGGTAGTTTGCATAAGTAGACTGAAAGATGATAGTTTAAGTTTTGAGGGTTAGGCTTTCCATTTTCATAGAAGTTCTCTGTTGCTCAGAGGTTAATTTCTTTTTGGCCTTGGGTTTGAGGACATGCAGTAATCATTTAACTTGGATGAATCAATACCTACAAAACTACTGAAAATTTTTAAAAAATCTTTATAATATTCCAAGAAATTAAAATTCTACCTTGTCAATAAGAACAAAGTAGGGACTTAATTTAAAATTGGGACCTACCAGGGAAAATTGCTATCTCCATTTCCAGGAAACATGAATTTAGAAATAAAAATGTAGCATGCTAACCAGATATTTGGCAAGGGAAAAAAATTTTTTAAAGGATGAAATCTTACTTCCTTTACAACAGATAAGGACTCTTTTTTCCATTTCTCCTCTCTGTATTTACCACCACCACAAAAGTACGCCCAAGAGAACTAGAATGAAGATTCTATGAGATTGCCCCAATTCTAAATTCCATTTCTGACTATAGTATGCAAGAGTGTTGATTATAACCAGTTCTTTATCTGTAAAGTATATCACAAAAGTCCTTCAAGGGAACGTTAGCTTTAAAGAATGTAATAAGGGACTTGGTCTATTTTTTTAACCTCACAAGAAAATATTTGCATTTAGTGATACTCAATAACTGGCTAGATCTTTGATACATGATAAAAGTATTGTTTCACTTTAAAATGATGAGCTTAATTTACAGCACTGTCCAGGTCTACACAGCAGCACTTGCTTATAGTGATTTGTCCTGTTTTTCAATTGCATTTCACACTGTACAGTATTGGCCATAGCTGTCAATATTGTTAATTGCATCACAGTTTACAAATCTGTATATTTTGGTAATCAGCAAGGGATAGAGTCTCGTAGTGTTCTAGAATGAATTATTACCATAGTCATAAATCAAATCAGCCATGAGACTAGAAAATAAGATTTAGTTCATAGACACAGCTTAGATTTTTTTAAAAAATGGAACTAGTTATTTTACAGTATAGAGGCCAAACTTTATGCTTAATATTCCACTGAGCATGATGTGATAGCATATTATGAAAATCAAAGAATTCATAGAAATAATGTTATGTCTATGTGACTATCTAAATCTCTTGGGCTCAGATAGGTAAATTAAAGACCTTTCACTGGGGTCTAATCTCCAATTCTTGCTCTTTTTGTTTTAGACAAATTTGTAAAGAGTTCCAGGACCTTTTGAGTCAAGATAGATCACCACTTGGATCATCCAGACCTACTCCAATATTAGACCTCGATATCCAGAGACATTTAACACACTTCAGGTACGATCTTGTTTTCTTTTCCATTGGAGTAACAATGTTGATGCAATTAGATATTCTATAGATGTCTTTCTAAATTGTTAATTGCATCTTACTAACTTCTGCTATTAATGATAAAAGCAGGTAATCTCATTTCACTAAGTACTTTGTCTTTACCACTTGTTTATTGACCTGGTGACTACATTTGAAAAATCCCATTTGTCCAACATCCAATTGGGAGCATAACTAATAAGATAATACATTTTAGATGGAAAAGTGAAAATCTCTCCATTCTAGACTAAGCATAGTTGATGACCATGATGTTTGTGAAAGTTAATGTAAAAATTTCAAAGAAAATTTAGCACCTTTCTATTCAAGTTCTCAGAACATTTAATAAACTTTCTCCATTTTGCTGTTCTTGTCGCTATTGAGGAATGATGAAACAGAGGAGCACTCAGACTTCAGTTAAGTCACAGTCTATCAAGATTTTTAAGTCCCTAAGACTCCAACAATAACCTCATTATTGTCACCCAATGGTATGGCCACAAAAGACTATAATGCATTCATGCATCATGCATCAGAGGCAATGGATGTATCGAAGAGTATTAAATTGGACACCAAAAAGAATTTCCTAGAAATTAGACCCTCTAGGTCTTAATATGGTTCATTGGAAAATTTTTTATTTCTTTGTCTTAAGATCCATATGGAAAAATAAAATAGAATTCTCTTTTTCTCCCCCACTTACCAATTTGGGTGAGTTTCAGTCTCATAGATAGTAGGTGATTTTTAATTCTCAAGGCAATTTCCAAAGTTAACAAACAATATTATAATTGTTCTTATCAACTGAAAAAAAGAGCTGCTCATCAAGACATAAAGCTTACAATTGTCTTTTGAAAAAATTAGTTGTAACACATTTTGTTAAGAAAGCTTTCCATCCTGCGTAATAACCTACGAAGTAGGTGAGCAATATATTCCATTTTGTAAAATGAGAAAGATACTAGGATTTAATTCCCCCATACCAAACTGTTATGCAGAGATGGAGCAATATGTTACAATCTTCCATAAGAGGCAATGTTACTTAATGGAAAGAGCACCAGGCTTGGTTTCAAGAGACCTGAGTTCAAGCTCAGCTCTACCATTTACTAGCCCTGTGACCTACTCTAATTTAGTTACCTTCTTTGAGTTTCACTTTCCTCGTTTATAAAGTAGAGGTAATGGTGCTTTCACTAACTACCAGGGTTGTGAAGGAAGTTCTTTGTATGTTTTCAAGTTCTATATAAACACATCAGAGCTATTATTATTATTATTATTAATTTCTGATATGTCACCTAGTTAACAATGCTTTTTGTGATTCTTGTTATATTATGAAAGTTAGCCCTGAGGACTGAAATTAATTTAATTCTGTCAAGAATTTGAGAGAAAATAGAAACACTGAATATTGGTTCTAATACCTAATAAAATAAACGCCAGTGACAATACTCATAAGATTATAGATTAAGAGCTTGAAAGAAGCTTAGAGATCAGGTAGTCCAATTTCCACATTCTACAAATAAGAAAACTGAGGCCCAGAAAGGTTAAATATCTGCTGTAGATAATAGACTTCTGATCAGAGGCAAGGCCAGGATTTGAACCCAGGGTCTCTGAGTATCAAGCTACTTCTGTCTCCATTGCATTGGTTTTGAGATAACAGATGGAACCACAAATAGCTGCTGACTAATATCCATTACCAGACTATATTCAGGTTAGTTGAAATTCAAGCTGGACATGCATTTTGCTTTCACATTCATGACAGACATTTTGCACAAATTATAATTGACAAATTTCAGTTCAAAAGTGTACTGGAGGAATTTTGAAATTAAGTTGTGGAGTCATGCATACAACATGACTTTGCTGAGCATTGCAGAATTTGGAAGCCATGTGTCACATGTTTGTCCCTGCTGCTGCTAGCCAAAAGACTGAGTTCCTTCAATCATTTGTGCTATAATGCTATCAGTAGACAATGAGCAACATTTTGTCAGACTGAATTAGGGAGCTCTTGGAAAGAATAACTGATTAATTAACCACAACAGCACCTTGTTCAGTATAGGCTTGTTCAGAACTGTTATAAGAAATGGACATTTCATCCTTGTCCTTATTTATTATTGTATCTCTCCTTAAAAAATGCTCTAATAAAGAGGCATATGGTATAGAGGATAGAAAGCTGGTAAAGTCCTGTCTTTGACACATTCTGGCCTGTGAAAATGAACAATTCACCTAACCTCAGCACCCCCTGGGCAGCTCTCTAAGACTCCATGTGACAGAGCAGGTAGTAGGCTTCTTCTTTTTAATGGTTCAGTCTCCCTCTCTCAATCAGGCGGGAAGTATTCATGAGCAACAGACCCCCTCTGATCCATTTATGACATGGGCCAGTTCACCCCTTCTTAGGCTACATGGTCTCTCCCACCCTCCCCTACCTCCTTACCCCTAGTCCTCCCAGGGGCTCATTATATTAATGTCAGACTTAATACCAAACATTCAATTGGCATAGTGCACTGCAGCTCAGAACTCTTGGGCCTCAAGATATCTACCAATGTAAGTCTCCCTGGCAGCAGGAATTACAGATGTGGGCCTTAGCTTTCTGGCACTAATCTTCCTTAATAAAGGGAGTCATCTCATTTGGGAGGCCTTTCTACCACTGAAATCACAAGTCAGGTCCCATTCTCCATTCCACCCCCAGTAGCTATGAAATTTCCAGTTGAACAAATATCATTGTTTTAAGGATCATTTTTATGCTGTAAAAAACTTTAGTGCTGAAATTCTTTCTATTTTGGACAATAGTGTAAAAAAGAAATGTTTTGGGGCTCATGTGTAGCTAAAAATTTAGACAAAGAGGGCAGTTAGATGACACAGTGAGTAGAGTGCCAGACCTGGAGTTAGGAAGACTCAACTTCTTGAATTCAAGTCTGGCCTCAAGCACTTACTATCTATGTGACTCTGGGCAAATCCCTTAACCCTATTTGTCTCAGTTTCCTCATCTGCAAAATGAGCTGATGAAGCAAATGGCAAAACATTCTAGTATTTTTACCAATAAAAGCCCAAATTGGGTCACAAAGAGTCAAACATGACTGAACAATAACATCACAATTAGATGATGCGGACCATCAATTTTTTTTTCTTTTTGGAGGGGAGGAAGGTAGGGCAATTGGGGCTAAGTGACTTGCCCAAGGTCATATGGTTAGTTTTTGTGTTGTGTCTGAGGCTGGATTTGAACTCAGGTCCTCCTGACTCCAGGGCTGGTACTCTATTCACTGTGCCATCTAGCCACCCCCATCAATTTTTTTAAATTAAAAATTTTTATTTTAAAAAATTTATTTATATTTATAAAATAAAATTTTTAATAAAATAAACTCATTAAGAGTTAGAAAGGAATGAGCAGTTTTTATCATTGTGCCTCAGCTCAATGATCTCAATAATAATGTTTATCTCATTTTTCAGTCTATTTTTCTCTGGATTTTCTTAGGATATAGGGAAGGGAATGAAGAATGGAAATCTCAGTGGAAAAAGGTCTAAACCAAAATGAACCTGAGCTTGTCCTTCATTCAAGCAGATGAACTTTCTATAATTGCTTCTTCATTTTGATTGCTGAGGCCTAGAAGTAGGTGACAGAATTCACTGGAAGGATCCTTAGAGATCAAGTCCAACAGTCCCTTCTTATACATAAATAAACTGAGGCTCAGAGAGGATATGACCTACCCAAGATCACATAGTAACAGGCCAGGATTTGAACCCAAGAGCAGATCACTTTCCACCATACCCCACTGTCTTCATTTGGATTTGTTGTGTTGTTCAATTGTTTTTCATTCAACTCTTTATGACCTAATTTGGGGTTTTCTTGGCAAAAATACTGGAGTAATTTGTCATTTCCTTCTCCAATTCATTTTAAAGATGAGGAAACTAAGGCAGACAGGGTTAAGCAATTTGTCCAAGGTCACATAGCTAGTAAAAGTCTGAGAGAAGATTTGAACTCAGGTCTTCCTTACTCCAGCCTGAGTGCTCTAGTCACTGCAACCACGTAGCTGCCCTACATTTGTTTACCTAAAACATTTTTCAACTCTGAGGGGCAAGTATTTTGAATTAATCTAAAGAAGAAAGAATGTAGTAGTAGCAGTGATATTGCAATGGCAATAGGGAAAAAAAGATAGGGAATGAATGGACCTGTGATTTTATCGGGGTAAGGAAATATCTTCCAACCATAAACTGCAGAGCAGTGATTAATGTGCATTGATACATAATCATAGGATCATAGATATAAAGGTTGAAGGAACCTGAGTGGACATTGGGTCCAGGTCCAGGTCCAACCTCCTCATTGTACTGATGAGGAAAATGAGACTGAGAGAAGTTTTAAGTGACTTACCCAGGTTCACAAACAGGACTTGCACTCAGGCTTTTCTGATTCCAAAGTTATCACATTATTCACCATGGCATTCTGTTTCTCCAGTTCTCTCTCTCTCTCTCTCTCTCTCTCTCTCTCTCTCTCTCTCTCTCTCTCTCTCTCACTCTCACTTTCTCTGTCACACACACACACACACACACACACACACACACACACACACTGTCCCAGAAGTCTTAGTGCACTTTAAAACCCTAACAACAAGCATTTATTAAACACTTGCTATCCATATCCTATTCTACACACACACACACACACACACACACACACACACTCACACACTCACACACGCATGCATGCACACCACACCCCAGATATACATTAATATAATAAGAGATGATATTTATATAATGTGATATTATAGAGGATAGGGACTGGACCTTCCAGAAGAGAAAAGTCCCTCTACCTAAGCAGGTTGGCAGCTATTTTACAACTTAAAATCTTAGAGAGTCACCAAGAAGTGACTTGGCCAGGGTCTTACAGACAGTAGGTGTCAGAAACAGGACCTGAACCTTTGTCTGCCTTGGTTTGAAACTGACTCTATATCCATTCTGCCATGCTGCTTCTGTGTAAGTGCAATATTAGTGATTTTGATATAATAGGTGATGTTTAGATTGGACTTAATAGCATTTATATAGAGCTAAAATGTTTTTTAATCACTTGACGCAAATTATCTCACCTGATCATCACAACCACACTGAGAAGCAGGCTCATAACATCATAGACTTACAGGTAGAAGGAATCTTAGTAGTCATCTAGTCTAACTCATTTAGTCCCTCCCTCTTTTCATATCTAAGGACACTGGGGCCCAGAGAATTGAAGTGACTTGCCCAGATCCATACAGATCCAAGATTTGAATCCAGTTTCTCTCTCTCCATATCTTGAGGTCTTTTCCACTATACTAGGAATAAATATCATTATTCCAATTTAACAAACGAGGAAACTGAGATTGTATTTACCCAAAATCATGCAACTAGGCAGTGCAGGTGATAGAGCATTGGATCTGAAATTAGCAAGGCCTGAGTTTAAATCTGACCTTGAAAATTATTAGCTGCGTGATGCTAGATAAATTACTTAACCTCTGTCTGCCTCAGTTTCCTCAACCAGAAAATAAGGATATTAATAGTACCTCTGTCACAGGGTTTTTGTGAGGATCAAATGCAATAGTATTTGTAATGCATTTAACACATAATGGGGGTTTAATAAATGCTTGTTTCCTTCTGTCACTAGCAAATGGCCCTTACCAGTACAACCACCCAGATATTCTAATTCCAAGTCAAAGGTTTAGATCACTACACCCTGTGGTTTCACAGCTTAAGAAAGATTGGGTCTGACAAGCCACCAATATTACTTCCAGTTGGGCATGCAATTGCCATCACAGGGTGCTAACAGAAATAACATGTATCACAGTGAACCCCTGATGATCCATAGATAACACAAAAAGCTGCTTATCTCAATCAAAATGACAAGAAACAGATATTCATTATTTATCATTTGCTGAGCATGGTCAAGAAAATACATATTGCTTTCCAAAATGCAGCGGATCACATCTACCCAAAAAGGAAAACTGACTTGATTGAAATATGCAGAAAATGTCACAGACTCTGAAATCTCAGAAACAATAGTACATATTAGATGGAGAGAGTACTGGAACACCAAAACCAGAACAGACACACAGAGGGAACACATAACATCTATTTTCTGGATTTAGCTTTTGAAAATTCCATAAAATCATCACAATTATTCCACTGCCACCCCCTCCATTTTTTCTCCATTCTCCTGCATGGGAGGTGACTGAGAAACTACGTGGTGAAGAAGACAGAGTATTGAATTGGGATCCTGGAATCTGGGTTTGAGTGATGTCTTAGACCCTGGTTAGCTGTGTGACACTGAGCAGATGGCTTGATCTTCCTGAGCCTCAGTTTCCTCATCTGAAAAAATAAGGATGATAATAGCATTCAATCTCACAGGATTGTTTTGAAGATCAAATAAGACAATATGGGTAAAGTGCTTTGCGAACTTCCAAGTTTGTTGTTATAATTCATATTTTCTCTCCTCTCTTTGAGGCACAGAAGAAGTAAAGTTAGGTAGAAGGCAGTGTGGTACAAAGAAAAGTACATTGGCTCTGGAGTCAGGTGACCTGAGTTCACATCCTTTCTCTGACACTAACTGTGATCTTTTGAAAGTCACCAAACTTCATTGGGCCTCAGTTTTCTCCTCTATAAAATGAAGGAGTTAGACTCAATGGTTTCTGAGGTTCTTTCAAAATATATGTTCAGAACTAGTTAGTAATATGAGTTAATCTTAAGAAAAGAGTTGGGAATTCTAAACTTAGTTTTAGATTTGACAGAAAGAATATTAAAACTGACATTCATACAGTGTCCCAAAAAGTCTTGGTGTAGTATTAAGCCACTAGAGATTTAAACTATTTTAGTAGATAACTACTAAAGTTTACTTAAAGTACTATTAACACTACTTGTAGTGGAGCAAAACTATGTTTAAAACTAGTTTTAAGCTTCTAGAGATTAAAACTACACTAATTTTGAGGTCATCTTTTATAGGACTTTAAGGCAGCATGTAAAGCAGGCTAGGTGGTGCAGTAGATAGAGCACTGGGCTTGGAATCAGGAAGACTCCTTTTCATGGGTTCAAATCTGGCCTCAGACACTTACTAGCTGTATGACCTAGGGCAAGTCACTTAATCCTGTTTGCTTCAATTACTTATCTGTGAAATGAAGTGGAGACGGAAATGTCAAACCACTCCAGTATCTCTGCCAAGAAAACTCCCAAATGGGGTCCTGAAGAGTCAGATAGGACTGAAACAACTGAACAGCAACAAGAATAGGTTTATGAGGCACTTTAAATACATTACACCATTTATTTATCACAAACAATCCTAGAAGTTCCAGATTATAGGCCATATTATTCCCATTCTACAGGTGAGAAATGGAGGTTCAGGATTGATGAACAATTTGCCCAAGGTCACTCAGCTAGCATCAGAGGTGGAAATTGCACTTAAGTCTTCCGGGATCAAGGATCAGCAGTGAATCTTCTATGCCAGGTTAATGCCAGAATAGACTAGGAGAAATTCATGAAAACATGCCTTCCCTTCTTTGCGTTAGGTGGAATAGCTATGCTCTGTAGGCTTTCTGTGCTTACAGTCCCAGATCTGTACAACTTCTGGTACTTAATAGGTGAGGAGTAAAGGAAAGAGTGAATTGATGTGCTCAACTCTTTTTAAGAAGGTTATTGGTTCTATACTTTCATCATCTAGAAGGAAAAAAGACTTATGTTAAACTAACTCGTCATTCAGGAGTAGGGAATACTTACTATCCCCAAACAGCTTGACTGGCTGTAGAACAAGGAAGTTGTATCTGCCATTCCCACCTAAAAGTGAGAATAGTTGTACCTTTCTAAGAAACTTGCTGTCAGCTATAAGTGAACTCCCTCACTTTCTCAGAATACTTTGTACCTTCCTTATACATTTCTCACTCTCTCGTTTGTATTTTAGTTATTTGTATGCAAGTATTATCTCCCTTATTAACTTGTAGCTCTTTCAGGGTTAGAGATGGTGTCTTCATTCTATCTGAAAGGCAGCTTGACAAGTGAATAGACAGATTGATCAGGAAGATCTGGGTTAAAGTCCTGCCTCTGATTCATGCTGGCTGTGACCCTGGACGACTCATTTAACTTCTCAGAGCTCCAGGCAGCTCTCTCAAACTGTTGTAGAAAAGCTGCATTGATAGAGGTTGTTACCCAACCTGGGATTTGCTCATACCATTTTCCTTATGCCATTGAAATCATAGCTCCAGTCCCAATCCCTCTCTCTAATGCCCATGGGTTACATTGAATACAAGATTGGATTTAAAATAGGAAGACAGTGGCTCACATCTTATCACTGATATGTACTTGCTGTGAGACTACAGATCAGACACATCAATCAATCAATCAACAAGTCTTTGTTAAACACCTACTATGTGCTGGGCACTCTGCATACAAGTATGAAAATAAAGAAATAATACCTGCTCACAATGAGCTTATTTTGAAATGGGAAAGATAGTAAGTATGTATGAAATATGTAAGACATAAATAGAAAGTTAATAAATACAAAATAGCTTGGGTGCAAGAGCACTAGGATTTGGAGAGATCCAAAAAAGCTTCATGCTCCCAGGAAATTCTCTTAAGACTCTAAGTTAAAGACCAGCTACTTCTTAGCTTTAGTGAAGAGGATTTCTACACTTAGAAGGTCCCTTTGTGGATGAAATCACAGATCCAGATAAACACCTCACCTTTCCACACTCTCCCCAAAAAATCCTCCAGTGTTTGCTTAGCCTAGTGCCTCGCACAGAGTGGATGCTTGATAAATATTTATTGAACGAATGAACAAACGATGAAAGCTTCTTGAGAGCACTGACCGTTTTATCCTTATCATCCTATATTTTCCTGGTACATAGTAGTTACTTAAATCCTTATTGGTTGATTCATTGATTGAATAGAAAAGAATCCCTATCACCATTCCTGGTAGCACCTTTTAGGGTGATGTAATCAGAAGACTAGAGTGGCAGAAGGAATGGCATCTTTACAATGGCCCAATGCCTCCCAAAACAGAAATGGGCTAATAGCTTAGTACCCTTATTAACTGCATTCTAGGTTCTAACTCAGGTCTTAACCATGTTGAATGTTAAAACTATGTCAATATTGAATTGGGCAGGGCATCACCAGATGCCTACCCTGAGAAACATTTTGCTGAGAAGGGATCCAGAGACTTCACCAGACTACCAAGAGGACCTGTGATACAAAAAAAGTCAAGAACCCCTTACTCTAAGATAATAAATTAGAGATGAGTTGATGAGTTATACTGGTAGGGGTAGTTTCCACATCAGGGGTGTCCTATCCAAGCCTAGACCTGAAAATAAAATAGACAGGGACTTTGAGAAAGAAAATAAATTATTAAATGTTATGAAAATCTCCCTAACTTAGGTCTCATGAGAAAACTTTTTTCTTGTTTAAAAAAAGACCTAAAAGTGATTTTTCTATCCAAATAGAAAAATAAGATACTTTCTCCCCAAAAAACGAAGTAAAAAATATGACTTATAGCCAATGGCCATCTGATAGAGGAATAAGGGGAAAAAACCCTACCTTTAAATGACATCTTAACACTATCAAGGAATATGATGAGAAAGAATGCATGGTAGTAAGTCAAGAATGCTGAGTGACTATTATATTCGTGAGATGCAGCAGGGGCTGGGAAAAATACAACAGAAATAAAATATCCCCTCAATGTAACCCCCATTTATTGGTTTTGATTTGTGAGGTCAGCCATCAAGAGTCTCTTTCAACTCAAAAGACCTAAACCTGACGGCAGTTTTACCCAATTCCAGGCTGCAAATCTAAACCTGTAAATTGTTGCCATACTTCACACCTTATTACAACTAGACATATGACATTTTTATTTTACAAAATGTATAAAGTGGGCACAGAGTTGGCTAATAATTCTTTTACATAATTTTCATGTTTCCTCCACCTCCCCAAGTAAAACTACTTAGAGGGAAAAATACGCCTGGGAGTCTGGAAATCCAGGCCTAATCACTCTACAAACACTCATTGGGTGCCTATTATGGACCAGACTCTGTGCTGGATTCTGGGGACATAAAAAAAATTAAATTATCCCACCCTCAGGGGGCTTATATCATATCAGGGAAAATATTATGAATTAGGGGAAATAGCACTAGCTCTTGATTCAAAAGACCTGAGTTCATATCCCTGTTCTACCCTTTCATTTCTCTGCACCTCAATTTTTCCATCTCTAAAATTAGCAGGTTGGATTAGACAGTCTCCAGAAGTGATTAAACTCTCCTATTTCTTTATTTACTAAAACATCTTGAAGATGTCTCTGTTGTGTCTTTCTTCTGTGATTTATTTTCATTTTAAGGAGACAAAACCTTCTAAAAGTGATAACCAGAAACAGAATATCTGAACAGAGATACTCAGGGGTGGACAACTCGTGGTTTCGGGGCCATATGCAGCCCTTGGGTCCTCAGGTGTGGCCCTTTGACTGAGTCCAAACTTCACAGAACAAATCCTTTTATTAAGAGTTTATTTATAGGGGGTGGCTAGGTGGCACAGTGAATAGAGCACTGGCCCTGGAGTCAGGAGGACCTGAGTTTAAGTCTGGCCTCAGACACTTAACACAAAAACTAGCTGTGTGACCTTGGGCAAGTCACTTAACCCCAACTGCCCTCCAAAAAGTAAAAAAAAAAAGAGTTTATTTATTATTTGTTTATTATTATTATCATCATTATTTATTTATTCTGGGAAGTTTGGATTCAGTCAAAGGGCTGTACTTGAGGACCTAGAGGGCTGCAAGTGACCTGGAGGCTGCAGGTTCCCCACTTTTTTCAATTGTATTTGGGCACTTTGCAAGCGTCAACAAGGATAGCAATTTTCCTGCACTGTTCCTGCTGCTGAAGGAAGTAATCAACATAATCATCACCATCATTGTGGTCATCAGCATCAGCATCATCTAGCAATCATATAGTGATTTAAGGTTTAAAATTTTCATAAATTCTCTGACAAATTGCTCACCACTCCCCTCAAAATGAGGAAGGACTTCTTTCCATTATGTGTGAAATAAACATTAAAATTGAACCTATAAAGTAAAAAAAAGAAGATGCAGTTCTTGAATTCAAATGAACAAACACTTATTAGACATAGAGATAGGAACCTCACCTGTGATTTCGTTGTCACAGGGAACTTCCACATAAGGAAACTCTTTCTCAAAGCAAGTTGACACCTTTTCTGAATTTTTTAGTCTTAGAGTGACGCCTTTATCAATCAATTTGTATTTTTGTATTTATGAAAATACAGAGATGAAAAATGGCATAGCTCTTAGGTAGTTTAAAATAAGATATATTTAAAAATAAGAATAATACAAGGCAGAATGTAAAAATGGTAAAGGGGAAAGAGGTCTAGGCAAAGTTTGATAGGAAACAGGAGAATGACAAGATTACCTTCAGCTGCAAGGAACATGGAAGGTTTCAAGGAGGTACTAGACCTTTAAGGAACAGAATAATTTCAAGAGGTGAAAATGTGAGGGGTGGCTAGGTGGCGCAGTGAGTAAGAGCGCCGGCCTCGGAGTTGGGATGACTCGAGATCGAATCCGGCCTCAGAAAATGAGCACCCACACACAAATAATGACTAGCCGTGTAACCTTGAGCAAGTTACTTAACCCCAATTGCTCTAAAAAAAAAAAAAAAAAGGTGAAAATGTGGGTTGAATCTGTCCTAGTCAAATGCACAGAGATGGGAGAGGACAAAATGAGATCAGAGAAGAGCTAGTAGTCTATTTTCACTGAAACAGAGAGAACATGAAGGGAAACAGAATGAAATAAAAGCGGAAGGTAAATTAAGACAGATTTTGGAAGTCCTTGAAGGCCAGGCAGAGGAATTTGCATTTGATACTGTAGGCAATGGACAGCTGATAAAAGTTTTTGAGTAGGTTGGTAATCCAGTGACACCTAGGGATTAGGAAGATTGCTTTATTAGCTCTGTCATAAATGGATTAGAGAGGTGAGAATTTGGAAGCCAGAAGGTCAGTGAAGAAACTATTGTTATAGTCTAGGTAAATGGTGATGAGGAACTGAACTAGTGTGTTAGTGTTAGAGAGCAGGAGATAACTACAAGCCATACAGTTATCCCTTCCAAGTTGCAGGGTGGGAGTACAGTGCCCCCACCATCTGGAAAATCCGCATAAAACATTTGGGTCCTTCTTGCTACCTGAGAAGTCTGAATTTTTCTTTTTCTTTTTCTTTTATGGGGTATTTACAGTACCTTATTGTAAAATCTGGGTTAAGCATTTCGTCATAGATTCTGTGTTATCTGTTGGCCTTCATGTGTCATCTTTGACTTCTGCAAAACTCCCCCAAAATTCCCATTTAATTTCTTATGCCAACCTGTAATATATTGAAACTGCAATGGGCAAAGTCTCGATGTGGAAGGGATAACTGTTTATTGGAAATGGAATAAATAAGACTTGGCAGCTGGTTTGATGGGGTGGTTAGAAGAAGAGAGATGAGTCAGAGATGACTCCAAAGGTTTGAGACAAGGTGACTAACAGTATAGTGGTATCATCAAAAAAAATAGGGAACTTGAGAGAAGGAAGAAGGCCTTGGTAGAAAAATGATGATCTCCATTTTAAACATATTGAACTTGAGGTTACATGGGGATATCCAAGTAAAGGTGTCCAACGAACAGGCAGCAGAGAGTAAGGAAGCTCTGGATAGTGATTAAGGGTGGACCTATAGGTTGTTTTTTAAAAAATTTATTCTATTTCCAATTCACAGAACAAAACAAGCATCTCCCTAACATATTACAACAAATAAGATGATTGCATGTGAAACTGTAAATCTACCATGCACAACTTACTACTGCCTCCAAATGTACAACAAAGTTATCGTGTAATTTTTTTTTCCTTTTCTTCTTCCCTTCCCTCCTCTCCACCCTAGAGATGACTACCATTAGACACACATATATATATATATATAATTATTCTATGCATATTTCTATCAGCTCTCTTCATATGTCTTCTATTTTTAATTTATATTTTTATAATAGCTAAAATGACTAGATTGTGAGTCAAGTGTGTAGAGATAATAATTGAAGCTGAGGGAATAGATGACATCACCAAAAGAGGGAACATCTCATTAAAGAGTAGGCCAAGGACAAAGCTTCAGTGAATAACTTCCCTCAGTAGGCAAGAGGAGGAAGATTTATAATGAAAAGAGTCACGGAGGATAAGTGGTCACTGAGAGAGGAGAACAGTAATCATACTATTATGGAAGCTAAGGGAGTAGGGATTATCATAGAGGTAAGTGTGGTCAACAGTAGGCCACTTTCCTCAGAAAGTTGAAGAGGACAAGAATTGAGAAAATGCCATTTGGTATGGCAAGTAAAAGATCACTGAGTATCTGGCAGAGAAATGATCCTAACAGAAACAGATTGAGTCAGAGAATAGGTTCTATGTATAGGACCTAAATTTGGGGCCTAACAATTGGGGCTAAGTGACTTGCTCATGGTCACACAGTTAGTAAGTGTTAAGTGTCTGTTGAACTCAGGTCCTCCTGACTCCAGGGCTGGTGCTCTAGTGACTGTGCCACCTGCCCACCCCAAGCCTATTAATTCTTAAGGCTCCATTGCTTTATTGTAAAATCAAGACTCACAAGTCCAGGTAACTGAAAAGGAGTTTTGATTAAGTTAACCTTTATCTTCCCCTGTTTAACAAAATAATTGTATTACTCACCTAATTATATAAGAAAGGACCTCATGGGGGGCGGAGCCAAGATGGCGGAGTAGAAACAGCTTGTCCAAGCCTCTCTGCCCCCAGATTCTCCACAAACTATGTAAAAAAGGACTCTGAAAAACTTCTGGAGCCCCAGCACCCACAGAACGACACAGAGAAGCTAACCTCCCGCTGAGGACAGCCCAGCACCCTGCAGGAAGGAACAGCGCAGCAGTCTGGGAGCCGGCAGCGCGCAGAGCCCAGAGTGCAGAGCGCAGGAGCTGAGCCCAGCCGAGCCCAGGTCCACGTGAGCCGAGGTTTTAGCCCCAGGGCGGCAGGGCCAGCAGCCGGCTGGAGGAACCCCAGAACACCAGGAACTGTGGCGACCCCAGAATTATCAACATAGACTTGCCTAGGACAAAGTAAGAGGTTAGTGTCCTATGGACTTTGGGACCTGTATTTGGGGAATGCGTCAGCTCCCTCCCCTGGGGGCTAGAAGCCGCTGAGGAGACGCGCCATTGTGTAGTTTTCATAGGCATTTCCGGCTCCCAGCCTACAAATCGTGGGGAGATCCAGCGATCAGTCTTGGGGGGTAATCGCTCTTGCTTTAACCTCCCTGGATCTGGATTGTGATCTAGGGTGGAAGTTGTGGGTGGGTTTACAGCTTGCCAGAAACGGAAGTTGCCCCCACACGTTTGGGACGAAAATTCCTCTATCTGGCCTTAAAGCCATAGTGTGGCAACAAGCCCAAACGTCAAGCAATTAAGTGGCAACATGCCAAGGCAAAGGAAACAGAAAAATGCAACCCTAGACTCCTATTTTGGGGGCATAGAGCGGGAAAAGGACTGTGAGGTCAGAAGTCCTGCTCCAAAAGCCCCAGGGGAAAACATGAGCGGGTTACAGGCCATAGAGGACCTTAAGAAGGACTTTAAAAATCAAATAAGAGAAGTGGAGGAAAAATTAGAAAGAGAAATGAGAAGGATGCAGGAAAAGTATGAAATGAGGGTCAACAGCCTGACTGAGGAAAACAACACCTTAAAAAATAGACTAGCTCAAATGGCAAAGGAGGCCCAAAAGGGCATTGAGGAGAAGAATGCCTTAAAAGTCGAATTTGCCAGATGGAAAAAGAATCTCAAAAGTTCACTGAGGAGATTCATTCCTTCAGAGTTAGACTGGAGCAAATGGAAGCTAGTGACTTTATGAGAAATCAAGATGCTGTTAAGCAGACCCAAACAAACGAAAGATTAGAAGGCAATGTGAAATATCTCATGGGAAAAACCACTGACCTGGAGAATAGATCCAGGAGAGACAATTTAAAAATTATTGGACTACCTGAAAGCCATGATCAAGGAAAGAACCTAGAAATCACCCTTCAAGAAATTCTCAAGGAAAACTGCCTGATGTTTTAGATCCAGAGGGCAAAATAGAGGTTGAAAGAATCCACAGATCACCTCCTGAAAAAGATCCCAAAAAGAAAACTCCCAGGAATATTATAGCCAGGTTCCAGAATCCCCAGATCAAGGAGAAAATACTACAAGCAGCCAGGAAGAAACAATTTCAATATTGTGGAAACACAATCAGAATAGCACAGGACCTGGCAGCTTCTACACTGAGGGATCAAAGGGCATGGAATATGATATTCCAGAGGGCAAAAGAACTGAGAATGAACCCAAGGGTCACCTACCCAGCAAAACTGAGTATTTTGTTTCAGGGAAAATATGGTCATTCAGTGGAATAGAGGACTTTCAAGCATTCTTGAGGAAAAAACCAGAATTGAATAGAAAATTTGACATCAGACACAAGAAGCAAGAGATGCCTGAGAAGGTAATCAGGGAAAAGAAATCAAAAGGAACTTATCAAAGCTGAACTATTTACATTCCTATATGGAAAAGCAATAACTGTGACTGATGATATCTTTCTCACTATGAAAATAATGGAAGAAGGGGTGTGGTCATATGAATACATATGTGAATGTGTGTGTATATGGTTACAGTTATATATGGATAGAGGGCATAGGTTGATTTTGTTGGGAAGGGAGAGTACTCAAGGGATGAAATTATGAGGTGAGAGAGGAAAGTGGCAAGAGGAGATGGGGAGAGACATAGTAGGGTAAACTATCTCATGTAGGGAAGTGGGTGCAAAGGAGGGGGAGAATAAGGAAGGCTAAAAAGGCAAAACCACATTCACATTGAATTTGGTTCAGGGAGAAAATGACATACATACTAAATGGGATATCTCAACCTGCAGCAGGATAGGGGGAAGGGGGATGAGAGGAGGGATGATGGATGGGAGGGCATCCTTGGGGGGAGGGGAGGTTGGAAGTACCCACTATAGAAGAGGGACAGGATCATGTAGGGAATGGACAAGGTGGGGGGTGGGATGAGTGGGAGGGAATTATAAGCAGCCTTGTACAATATATCTACCATGATAATGTTTTGCATAGCTAGACATGTACAACATATACTGAATTACTTATCTCCCCAGAGGGAATGGGTGACAAGGGAGGAAGGAAATGGATCTGAAATTCGAGGTCTTAAGATTAAATGTTTCAAATATATATAAATACTATTATTATTACTCTTTTGCTTGTAATTGGGAGATAAGATGTGCAGGCATTGGGACACAAAGATTCATCTTCCTCTAATGGAAAAGTCGATGGGGGTATGGGAGAAGGTATGGGAGAGAGCAGATTGGAGGAACCGATATCTTGTGGGACTGCTATTCTGGGAGGTTGGGTAGGGGAATAATGGGGGGAAAATGATTGTAACTCAAAACCTGGCGGAAATGAATGATGTAAAACAGAAGTTAATAAAGTATTTGTTTAAAAAAAAAAAAAAGAAAGGACCTCATAAGATCTTAGATTCTGGGCTCTTTGGTGGGAGGGGGTGCAGGAAGAGAGGGCCATAGAGGAAAAAGTACTGATAAAGAGGCAGAATGGGTTGGGAAACTTGGCTTAAATTGGCATTGATGAAAAAGATTTATTAGCTGTCATTTTAACTTTGATCACTAAAGTCACATGCCTAAATGATATGAACATGTGTAGAGTGGATAGAGTACTGGTTTTGGAGTCAGTGTTTTTGGTTCAAATGTCACCACTGATACTGTATCCTTGGTCAAGTCATATAATGTCCCTGGCTCTCAGCCTCCTCCTCTCTGTTCAATTAGACTAAATCAGGGGCAGGGAGGCCACAGGTGCTCTTCTGGGACCTTGGGTGCAGCCTTTTTACCAAGTCCAAGTTTTACAGAACAAATCGTTTTATTGAGAAGATTTGTTCTATTAAATTTGAATTTACTCAAAGGGTAGCACTTGACCTAGAAGGCCACATGTGTCCTTGAGGGCACAGATTCCCCACCCCTGGACTAGACAGATGAAGCAAGTGAGCTCGGATTTAAACCCAGGTCCTCTCACTTCCAATCCAGCATGTTTTCTGCTAGCTGCCCCATGCTGCCTCCTTGCATTGGCTATAGGAATGTCTAATCATTTTGCATATATATAACTGCTACTTCAGTTTCAAAATGGGTTTATAAAGGAATGAAAAGGGGGAAATCTGCTTCTATGGGAGGGGGAAACTAATTATGTAGCTTTGAGTGTGCTTAAAATACACTCACTCTGGGGTGAGCATTATTACTGGCCCTTCTTCTTGGTGGAAGGGGTTGGTACTGGGTCTTGAAGGCACAATTTCCAAGTCTTTAAAATGAAAAGGTTAAATTTCACTAAATGACCTCTGAGGTCCTCTCTAGCTCAAAATCTTTGACTGTATCAACTTAGTTAGGTACTGCTTTTAAAAATAAGCCAATGTTACAGTTTTGGAATTATGAAATCTGTTGTTCAGTTGTTTTTCATTCAGGTCTGACTCTTTTTTTTTTAAACAAATGCTTTATTAACTTCTGTTTTACATCATTCATTTCCGCCAGATTTTGAGTTACAATCATTTCCCCCTCCTGTTTTTCCCCTACCCACCCTCCCAGAATAGCAGTCCCGAAAGATATCGCTTCCTCCAATCTGCTCTCTCCCATATTCTCCCATACCCCCTTCGACTTTTCCATTAGAGGAAGGTGAATCTTTGTGTCCCAATGCCTGCACATCGTATCTCCCAATTTCAAGCAAAAGAGTATAGTATTTATATATATTTGAAACATTTAATCTTAAGACCTTGAATTTCAGATCCATTTCTTTCCTCACTTGTCACACATTCCCTCTGGGGAGATAAGTAATTCAGTATATGTTGTATATGTCTAGCTATGCAAAATATTATCATGGTAGATTTATTGTACAAGGCTGCTTATGATTCCCTCCCACTCATCCCACCCCCCATCTGGTCCATTCCCTACATGATCCTGTCCCTCTTCTATAGTGGGTACTTCCAACCTCCCCTCCCCCCAAGGATGCCCTCCCATCCATCATCCCTCCTCTCATCCCCCTTCCCCCTATTCTGCTGCAGGTTGAGATATCCCATTTAGTATGTATGTCATTCTCTCCCTGAACCAAATTCAATGAGAATGTGGTTTTGCCTTTTTTGCCTTCCTATTCTCCCCCTCCCTTGCAACCACTTCCCCTTGCTTCTTCTACATGAGATAGTTTACCCTACCCTGTCTCTCCCCATCTCCTCTTGCCACTTTCCTCTCTCACCTCATAATTTCATCCCTTGAGTATTCTCCCTTCCCAACAAATTCAACCTATGCCCTCTATCCATATATAATTGTAACCATATACACACACGTTCACATATGTATTCATATGACCACACACCCTTCTTCCATTATTTTCATAGTGAGAAAGATATCATCAGTCACAGTTATTGTTTTTCCATATAGTAATGTAAATAGTTCAACTTTGATAAGTTCCTTTTGATTTCTTTTCCCTGATTACCTTCTCAGGCATCTCTTGCTTCTTGTGTCTGGCTGTCAAATTTTCTGTTCAATTCTGGTTTTTTCCTCAAGAATGCTTGAAAGTCTTCTATTCCACTGAATGACAATATTTTCCCCTGAATCAAAATACTCAGTTTTTCTGGGTAGGTGACCCTTGGGTTCATTCCCAGCTCTTTTGCCCTCTGGAATATCATATTCCATGCCCTTCAATCCCTCAGTGTAGAAGCTGCCAGATCCTGTGCTTTTCTGATTGTGTTTCCACAATATTGAAATTGTTTCTTCCTGGATGCTTGTAGTATTTTCTCCTTGATTTGGGGATTCTGGAACCTGGCTATAATATTCCTGGGAGTTTTCTTTTTGGGATCTTTTTCAGGAGGTGATCAGTGGATTCTTTCAAACTCTATTTTGCCCTCTGGATCTAAAACATCAGGGCAATTTTCCTTGAGAATTTCTTGAAGGGTGATTTCTAGGTTCTTTCTTTGATCATGGCTTTCAGGTAGTCCAATAATTTTTAAATTGTCTCTCCTGGATCTATTTTCCAGGTCAGTGGTTTTTCCCATGAGGTAATTCACATTGCCTTCTAATCTTTCATTTGTTTGGATCTGCTTAACAGCATCTTGATTTCTCATAAAGTCATTAGCTTCCATTTGCTCCAGTCTAACTCTGAAGGAATGAATCTCCTCAGTGAACTTTTGAGATTCTTTTTCCATCTGGCAAATTCGACTTTTTAAGGCAGTCTTCTCCTCATTGCCCTTTTGGGCCTCCTTTGCCATTTGAGTTAGTCTATTTTTTAAGGTATTGTTTTCCTCATTCAGGCTGTTGACCCTCATTTCATACTTTTCCTGCATCCTTCTCATTTCTCTTTCCAATTTTTCCTCCACTTCTCTTATTTGATTTTTAAAGTCCTTCTTAAGGTCCTCTATGGCCTGCAACCTGCTCATGTTTTCCCCTGGGGTTTTTGGAGCAGGACTTCTGACCTCACAGTCCTCTTCCCCTATGCTTCGACCCTCTTTGCCCCCAAAATAGGAGTCTAGGGTTGCATTTTTCTCTTTAATTTGTTTCCTTTGTCTTGGCATGTTGCCACTTAATTACTTGACTTTTTGGGCTTGTTGCCACACTATGGCTTTAAGGCCAGATAGAGGAATTTTTGTCCCCGTGTGGGGGGCAACTTCCATTTCTGGCAAGCTGTAAACCCACCCATGACCTCCCCCCCAGATCACAATCCAGATCCAGGGAGGTTACAGCAAGAGTGATTACCCCCCAAGACTGATTGCTGGATCTCCCTACAGTTTGCAGGCCAGGAGCTGGAGCTGCCTCTGAAAACTACAAAATGGCGTGTCTCCTCAGTGGCTTCTAGCCCCCAGAGGAGGAAGCCGACGCATTCCCCAAATACAGGTCCCAAGGTCCATAGGGCACTAACCTCTCACTTTGTCCTAGGCATGTCTCTGTTGATAATTCTGGAATCGCCACAGCTGCTGGTGTTCTGGGGTTCCTCCAGCCGGCTGCTGGCCCTGCCGCCCTGGGGCTAAAACCGTGACTCAGGTGTTCTGCTGTGCTTGGCTTCCAGCTCAGCTCCCCGAGCTCTGCGCACTGCTGGCTGCTGGCTCCCAGAGCACTGTGCTGGTCCTTCTTGCAGGGCTGCTGGGCTGTCCTCAGCGGGAGGTTAGCTTCTCTGTGTCATTCTGTGGGTGCTGGGGCTAGTCATTATTTATGTGTGGGTGCTCATTTTCTGAGGCCGGATTCGATCTCAGCGAGATTTTTTTAAAAATCAATTACCAATAGCAAGTAAACACTTCACAGGATAAATTACTACAAATATTAAAAAATGAACCACATGCTTTTAATTTTTCTCTATTTTGTAGACATTTTTCTCAGCCCATTAACAACTCTACTTCCAAAAGAGGTCTAAAAAATCTGACAAAATTTGGCAAATATAGCTGTGTGACACAGTGTCCAATGGAAAACCCTGGCAGAACTTCCATTTCATTTTTAATGGATATTAAATTATTAATGTATTCATTAGTACCTGGCAATTGGACAAGGTACCTCTGCCAGATCAGTATGAAAGAAATTAAGGTGTGCTGAGGAGCCACAAGAATTTGCTGACATTTTGCAGAAAGTCATTTAAATAGTTTTAATGATTTAATTTAAAGAGCTAATAGACAATTCACTTGGGTGGATAATGAAACTTACCCAACAAGGAAAATCAGCAGTATACTTGAAACAGCTTTATAGAATCATGCCATGATCCTTTAACAAAGCTCATTAAATGCAAAAAAAAGTATAGAATAAGGAAAAGGAATGATAATTTTGGCCTCTTCTGCAAAAGGGAAGACCCTTTCATTATATAAGATGAATTATTGCTGAATAGCAGGTTTGGGGTTTATATTTAAACACAAGTAAGTTTTGGATCACAGACTCTCAAGTCTTGGGTTGATTAAGAAAGTAAGAACTCCCAGAAACCCTGAACTGAAAACTACAGTGTCTGAAATTCTAAGTTGTTTTTTAAGTGGAAATTTGATAATGTGACCGGATAAGTTTAAGGTATGCTATAAAGGCATAAGTGATTTGCTCATAACCTAGTGTCTGAATTTAAAGAATAGAATTACAGAACTTTTAGTTGCAAGAACTTATAGGCAAGAAAAAAAGAGTGACCAACATTCATATAAAGAAAGGATCAGATATGCCAGCATTCTTTGGAGACAAACATTACCATTTGCCCTTCTTCTCTGATGGAAAGTTTTGCTATATAAAGGATTCTTAATCATAATCCATGGAACCCTGAGGGGCCCATGGATATATTTCTGGGAGTCCATAAACTTCGGTAGAAAAATTACATCTTTATTTTCAATAATCTCTAATTGAAATTTGGTATTTCCTTCAACTGTGAATGTAAGCAACAATCTGAGAATGGAGGCCATAGGTTTCATATCATCCAAAAATTTTTGTTTTTTATGTAGAGCATTTTAACTCTCTGTTCTAAAGTTGTGCTATTGCCTGCTGATAAAAAAAAAATGATGCCTAACCAAGGTTCACAGGAGTATAGATTTAGAACTGGAAGGGACCTCAAAGGTCATTTAGCTAACTTCTTCATTTTTCAGATGAGAACACCATCTCTTTGAAGCCTAGCACATACATCTATGTTTCAAGGGAATAGTAATGTTCTCCCCAGGATTTGTTGGCATAGCAAGGTACAGCCTCTTCACACTCTATGGCACACTTGTATGTCACTATTAGTTTTCTTCTCCTGCAGTCTTCCTCTTTCCATTCTTTTCTAATTCTACTGAGAATCTGAAGTGGCAGCTCCATCTGCACAAGCAAAAGGCATTTTTAAGAACATGCTTGTTTTTCTTAAATTCAAAGTAAAAGTCAAAAGTACCTTATCAGATGACTAATACATGAATCACTCAAATTGGGAATAAACTCGACTTAGTGCACGAACACACACACACATACACACACACACAATGTTTTAACAATTTTCAAAGTCCTGTGTCCGTGAAGATAATGTACAAAGTTTCAAAACAGCTCTCCTGCCTCCAATACCAATTCAAGGAGGCAGCATGTTATGGTGGCAGAAAGCATGTTGAATTTGCTGTAGAAGGACCTAGGTTCAAATCTCAGCTGTCACTCGCCTCCTGTATAAACTTGCTACCTTTATAAACAAAGTTCTTCCTCTCCCTGGACCTCAGTTTGCTTTTCCATAAAATAAGAAGATTGAACTAGATCGTATGTGTCCTTACCAGCTTCAGAACTATGATTCTATGTGACAAGGTTCATCACTCAGGTGATTTGTTCTTAAAGATGAGAATCAGTCACCACAGTGACCAAGTTCCTTGTTTGGTTGGGCTTACCAATGTAACATCCACATATAGAGACCTACACAGAACAGAGACAGCTATTTCCAGTCTCTCAAAAACTACAACTCCACAAGTTAGCCTACAAGGGATCACTTTTTTTAAAGTTCTTTTTCAAATATTTTTAAAATAGACTTGCTTTCCTTGAATTCAAAGTAAAAGTCAGAAGTACTGTTGTATGATGGATAGTGCACTAATCATTCAAATTCTGTATTTCCCAATGTAGCACTTCTGCAGTTTCAAAGTACTTTATACATGAAGATACTTTGCAGAGTAGCTAGAACTCCTGACTCCAAAGCCAAAGCTTTTTTTTTTTACTACAGCAAGTACAGTCACAGATTCTTTTAGTAACTTAAATTTCTGTGTATCTATTTACCTATACATAATACCTGCTGATAGAAGGCATTTTGAAAGTGAATATACTTCATGTACTTTGTACCATTATGATAGTTTCCTTTTAAACAAAGCCAACATCTTGTAACTATTACTTTAATCAATTTAACTGGTCCAGAAGGAGTTAGAAATCCATTTCACACAAAAAAGAGAAATGCCTTAAGGGTAAAAAAAAAAGCAAGAGTGCATAGTAATTGATATAGAAGCTCCTGGTCCAGTCACCTCCATCTGATATCCTTCTCCCTGACAACGTAGGAAAAAGTGCACTCTGTCCTCCTGCAACAACACAGAAATTAGGAAACACCCCTTGATTCTAGAATAAGTTCTAACTATCTCTGAAAAGGCCAATGAAACACAGGATAAAGAGTGTTTAGGGAATCATAATTAAATGGATAAGTACCATAATAGTTATAAAAAATAATGACTAAAGAAAAAAAGATGAATGTTGTTAAATGTAAATCATATTTTCTGTAAAATTCTCAGATGTCATAAAATATGGTTCATCTAGAATTTCTCAGCAGGTGATTTTATTGCTTTCCATAATTTGTCAGAGCTTTCCTACTCCTTGGTGGGACATTAATAATAAGAAAATAAAATCAGTGAGCTGGAATTCAGAAGCACAGAAAGAGAGCAGAAAAGAAAATTAGGGGCAATGTTTTTTGTATTAAAAGGAAAAAAGCAAATTTACCTTCTAGACTTGACTAGCCTTAAACTTTACTTAGTTTAACCAAAGCTCACAAATGTGTCAACGTAGAATTATGGATTTTTCTGTCTATAGCCTTGGTCTGCTACTGTTGTTCAGTCATGTCCAACTCTTCATGACCTCATTTGGGGTTTTCTTGATAAAGATAATGGAGTAGTTTGCCATTTACTTTTCTAGGTCATCTTACAGATGAGGAAACTGAGGCAAATATTAGTGACTTGTCCAGGGACACACAGCTAGTAAGTGTTTGGGGCTAGATTTGAACTCAGGAAGATGAGTCTTCCTGACTCCAGGCCCACTCTACCCACTGTGTCATCTAGCTGCCCATATACTTTATTATTTTGGGGGGGGGTGTTTTTGGAGGAGGGAAAGCAGGGCAATTGGGGTTAAGTGACTTGCCCAAGGTCATGTGGCTATTAAGTGTTAAGTGTCTAGGTCAAATTTGAAATCAGGTCCTCCTAACTCCAGGAACAGTACTCTATTCACTTCTCTACCTAGCTGCCCCCCATATACTTTATGCTACAACTATTTTTATCAGCCCCATCATTCATCAGAGCTACAAACAAAATAGTGTCTTCTTTGTGTTATTCATGTGTCTTTGGGCTAGTCTACTCACTTCTCTGGACCTCAGCTCTTAACCTGGTTTGAGAAAGACAGCAATGTTTAGTTCTATTTTTTGGATTTCTGTGTCAAACTCTATATCCCAGGTTGGTCCTCAAGTCTGGCCACTTGAACACAATCAAGGAATAAAAACTGCTTTTGTTATTAATCTATAAAATAAGGGGCTGCCACTAGTCTCTGAGGTCCCTTCTAGTTCTAAATCTATGATTCTAGTAAAATAAACCAACCACAATTTGGGAAATTTCTACAGTTTAATAGGATCATTTCTGATACGTATGCATACATATTGTATGCATGTATTTGAATATGTATATATAGATACATTTATAAATACATACTAAATACATATATAAACAGCTCTCGCACATTATGAAAATTTGATTTTATATAAAGAATTTTGAAAAAATCAAAATTTCAAAAAAAAATCCCTATGTTTACTGTACAGTACTATTCTCTCTCTCTCCCTCTCTCTCTCTCTCTCTCTCTCTCTCTCTCTCTCTCTCTCTCTCTCTCTTTCTCTCTCTCTCTCTTTCTCTCTCTCTGTTTCTGCTCCTCAACTAGGTGGTCTGCAACTTCCCACCCTACCCCACCAAAAGAAAATTTAAAAACTCCCTACAAGTGAAAGCAGAAGACCAGACTAAGGAAAAGATTGTGTCCCCCCCGCAGGGTTGGGGACTCTGAGATAGGAGACCTTTACCCCACTGTACCCATCTGGCTTCCTGGCAGACCCCCATGGGCTGGTATTCCCTTGGGCTGAGTTTGGGTGCTTGTTTCCCCAGGCCCCATGTGTTTCTATTCCTACTTTTTTCTCTCTGTATATGGTCCTCATATATCCTTGAACATAGTGCCAGCCTCCCTCCTCCCTCCCTCTTTCTCTTCCCCCATATCTGAAGGCAAATTAGCTTTTGGTATATATTGCTTTAAATACAAGTCTGTAGTCCACTTACATGAAGTGACAACTGTTTGGAGAAAGGGAAAGAGACAGACAGACAGACAGCCACAGAAACAGAGACAAAGAGGTAGAGAGACAGAGAAACAGAGAGAAGAGAAAGATCTGGAAAGGAACTAAGAGGCCATCTTGTATAACCCTCTCATTTTTCCAGATGAGAAAACTGAGTTCCAGAGATATAAATATTTAAATAACTTTCATAAAGTCACTGAGGTAGGAAATAGCAGAGTTGGAAATGAGATTTTATATATATATATATATATGTATATATATATATATATATTGCCTTTTTTTTTTGGAGGGGCAGTTGGGGTAAAGTGACTTGCCCAAGGTCACACGGCTAGCAAGTGTTAAGTGTCTGAAGTCATATTTGAACTCAAGTCCTCCTAACTCCCGGGCCAGTGCTCTATTCACTGCATCACCTAGCTGCCCTGGAAACGAGATTATCTTTGCTAATATTCACCTCAATCCATGGGAATATTTGAGAGTTGGTTTTATTGTGGAAGTTAGAAGATACCTATAGGTATCTTCGAAGTTATCCTCTGTCTAAGACTACAATTCTCTTCCCTTGTTTCAGTATATCTTGTTTTGTTTAATTTTAGACAGAAATGACACAGAAGATCTTGCACGTTCAACTTGCTTATCTGGAGTTTCTTCCCCTGTAAATTGAGGAGAGCTTATAATTTCTAAGGTCCTTTCTGGCTTGAGGTCTGTGTGCTCTTGACTGCAGGCATGGGACTCTAACCACTGCACCCTACCTCTCCACCATTGCATGTCATTATCCCACTAAGCCTTGCTGAGCAATGTAACCAAAGAATTCAGTTCCCCTTGGATAACTTTCTGACAAGGAGGATTTCCAAAGAGTTTTGGAAATGCAATGATTTCCCAAAAAATATCAAGAAAAATCACCTACCTGCCACAGAAACTTTCACTGGACCTGGCCCTGGGCTTGAAGCTTAAGTTCTGCCAGAGCTAACACTCTGCTAACATAGTATTGCAGAAACCAAAGTGACCCCACGAGGCCCCCACGAGGCTTCAGAGTAGATGACTTTAGTAGCTGAGAAGATGAAATTAACTGAATTCATATGACATTGTATTTCAAAATCCACTGCCCTATAAGAAAGAAGCAGTGTGGCATAAAGGATAAAGAGCTGGTATCAGAGCCAGGATGACCTGACTGTGTGACCTTGGGCAAAATTACACACACACACACACACACACACACACACACACACACACACACACACACACACACACACATACACACACGACCTCTCAGTGCAACAGGGAGCTCTCTAAGATCAGTAGTGGGAATTTCATCATGAGACTGAGCCCAGTCCCTGTTTCTTCAGACTCAAAGGTAATACTACTATGTGTGAATCCTGTGCAGGATAGTCTATAGTCAACTGAACTTTCTTTGGTCTAGACATATGATTTCCAACAAGGAAGTTCCCTCTATCAATAAATATTGACAACTTTTTCGCAACTTAAATTCTTAGAAATTTAATTGTTTATTTTAATTAAACTCTTAAGGCATCACAAAATCAAGAGGTTTGCCCACAATGACATATCTGGTATGTGTTGAGTCAGAATATGAATTCAGGTCTTCCTCTTTCCAAGGTCAGATTAACTTCTCTGTACATAACCTTATGCTATATCTTAGTTGTTTACTACGTCCAAGATAAAGTCTCTTTATAGAGATTTATTGTGTTTGAAAATCCATATAGTCTTTGTGTCCATGTTCCATGGCCAAGATGTTTTAAAAAGCATCTTTTCAAGTCTATTTATCTTTCATATAATCTCAGTGATGGAGCCTTTATAGTTAATCTGGTTCAACTCATATCATGCTTCTGTCTTCTCTATGAATCAGTCAATAAACATTTATTTAGCACTCACTATGAGTGAGGCATTGTGCCAAGAGCTAGCCTTCCCAAAACATGCAAAAGACAGTCCCTTAGTCAAAGCTAATGACTATCAGGATAAAAGGGTAGAACAAACACAATTAAGAAGGAACTGAAATCTATGGTGAGTGGGGGAAAAGGAAGAAAGCAGTTAGCAGCTAAAAATGAGCCACTTATCTGACTTTGATGGATTACAATCTACTATACTAAAAAACACTGATATGATTTATGAAACTGTTGGTATTCTTTGAGGAAGGAATAGGAGAAGTGCTAGAAGACTGAAAACAGGCAAATGTACTGATTAATATGGGCTTTGTAAGCTTGATACATATTCTCTGTTATTAAAACTTGGGAGTTTTGTGAAAGGAAAAATAAAGAGTGGTGATCTTTCCAGGACACAACATTGGTTGACTAAAAACACCATGTCAAACTAATCAGAGAAATGTTATAGACATCACATGTCTGAGTTTCACCAAGGCTCACAGTAATTTTGTAGAGATAAGTATGTGTATATGCACATATAGGTGTGTGCATTTATAGGTGTGTATTTATGTGTGTATGTGTATGTGTATATGCAGCATGGTAGCTTGTTTGGCCTGGAGTCAGGAAGACCTGAGCTCAATCCAGTCTCAGACACTTATTAGCTGTGTGACCTTGGGCAAGTCACTTAATCCTGTTTGCCTCAATTCCTTATCTTATAAAAATGAGTTGGAGAAGGAAATGGAAAATCACTCCAGTATCTTTGTCAAGAAAATCTCAGTGGGTCACAAAGAATTGGATATGACTGAAATGACTCAGCAACAACTATAGAGATACATAGATACATAGACACACATGCATATACATATACATATATACACATACATATACACACAGACACACACAGATTTGCTACAGATCAAATGACAACACAAACATAAAGATTAATGGATTGATATCAACCTGTAAAAAAAGTCTTTATTAAAATAGGTATTTTAATATTTTAACATTAAAAGGGAGCTCAAAGACTTTCTAAATCTGTCTTTTGATTGTTCAAATAAGGAAACTGGGGCCTACCAAGGAGGTTAAGTAATTTGCCAAATGTCCCACAAAACCAGCTAGACAGAACCTGGATTGAAACCAATCTTTGGCACTGAATGGATTGTTTGTTTTTTCTTTTATATACTATGCTTCCCTGGTTAGGTCTCTGTCTTTTGGCCTAACTTTTCAACTTCTTTAAAAAGTCAGAAATTTTAGTAGGTTTAACCAATCTGTAGACAACACAAAAATGGGAAGGAGACATTAGATGACAGAATGACTATCCTAAGATAACTGAACTGAAATTATGGAATATATCTAACAAAATAAAATCCAAAGCAGTTGAATATAAAGTTCTATGTTCAGACTTAAAAACATGAAAAACCACCCTCAGCTAAAGAAGTGCATGATCCAGAAGTCATAACTAGGCAACAGTCCAAGCTAAAGATTCCTTTAGCTATTTTAATTGGCTATAAGGTCAACATAGGCATTACAGTGTGCTGTAGCAATCAAAAGAAGCAAAGGCAAACTTTTGCTTTCATTCTTGTTTTCTTCTGAACTTTTTAAAATTAAAAATCATTTTAAAAAATTTCTCTCACCATCTTTCTCACTGAGGTGGGGGAAAAGTAAAACAAAGCCCTTGTAATAAATGAGCATATTATCCAAGTAAAGCAAATTCTCTCATTAAGCCTGTCAAAAAATGTATGTCTTATTTTACATCTTGAATTCATCACCTCTCTTCTAGGAGTTGTGTAGATTCCTAAATGGGCTTCTGCAGTTAGACCTAATTTTTATATTGGTCAGAGACCTAATTTTTATATTGGTCAGAGTTTTTTTGGAAGTGGGCCGTCTTGGGGCAGCTAAGTGGCACAGTGAATAGAGCACCAGCCCTGAAGTCAGGAGGACCTGAGTTCAAATCTGCCCTTAGACACTTGACACTTAACTAGCTGTGACCTTGGGCAAGTCACTTAACCCCAATTGCCTTGCCTTCCTCCTCCCCCCAAAAAGTGGGTTGTCTTTAAATGAAATTGTTCTTGTAGAAATCCTTCTCATGACTCTGCTCACTTTTGCTGTACCCTTGAGCTCTATTAATAGAAGAAAAATGTTCAAAACAAAAGAAAAATCATCCCATTCTTCTTAGACTTCTTGAAATTCTCTTAGAGTACAATGATAAATTCTGGGTGCCACATTTTATCAGGGACAATGACAAACTGAAATGTCTTAAAAGAATGGGAACTAGGAATATTGAGGAGACTCAAAGTCATATTATATGAGTAGCAGCTGAAAAAAAACCTGGTTATCTTTAGCTTGGAAAAGAGAATATTTAGTAGGGATATATAAGAATAGCTTATAATTATAACACAAGCCCACATTTCTAAAGTATTTAAGGCCCATAAAAGACTCTCCTCTCAACAGCCCTGTGAGATACTTAATGCAAATTGTTGTTCCATTTTTCCTTACTTTGCAAGTAAGGAAAACTGAAGACCAGAGAGATCTACTAATTTGCCCAGAGTCACATGGATAGGAAGGATCAAAGCAGGGACACAAGACTACCATCTTCAAATATCTGGAAAGTTGTCAAGAGTAATGAGATGTTTTCCCTCCATCAAGAGAGGAAAAATTGCACTTTGTGGAAGTTACAGAGAAGTAGATTTCAGCTCAATGTAAGAAGGTCTTAGTAATTTTAGTTGTATAACAATGGAATGAGTTGCTTTTGTAGATAGGAAGCCTCCAGTCATTAGAAATGTTGTTTTCTTTCATTTATTTATTTTTCAGGACCAGTGATTTCATTGGTATGGTTGACTCTCAGTGTGGCAACTCCCCCTATCAATGGAAATCAGCAACTGCTCTACAACATATAGTCTTAGGGAGGAAGGCAATGCTTCTTAAACTTAAATCTCCAAATACGGTTACGAAAAATTTGGCAACAGTAAAAGGTTTCTAAATGAACAATGACCAAAACTTAATTAAAAATCAAACACATAATGAATCTGAGTTGTCTGTGGCAGCACTTGCCCACATTTCATCACCCAACTTCACTTGTAGCCTTGGTTCTGAACAGAAAGCATGTGCACTTTGTAATTCACATGCCCTCAGGCCATGGAACACCAACAAATTATGCCAAAACACCAAAATCCAGTGGAAAGGTTTAAGAAGCCCTGACCTAGAGCACTGAGAAGTGGTGACCTGCCCAGGTTCATACAGCCAATATATGTCAGAAGTGGGACTTGGACCCAGGCTGTCCTGACTCTGAGGACAACCCTCTATCCAATATTCCACTTTGTTCCTAATAGAATCAGAGAGTATAGTTAATAAAGAGTGTCAACCTGAAATCTTAATGCAAGAAAAGTAAATATAATCTCTAACTTGGTAAGATGACATTTATGAGTGGAATATGACAAAAGAAGGTTTTTTTTCTTGTCCAAAAAGAACAAATTAGAAGGAATTTCATTGTACAGATAAGGAAACTGAGACCCAAGTGTGTGAAATAGATTGTATTCCTTCAGTCAGTAGCAGTGCAGAGAATAAAAGCCAACTTCCAAGCCATTGCAACAGTGACAAATACAAGATAGCATATATCATTAATTTTGGAACCATAAATCTATTAGTAATTGTAACTTCCACCTGGCAAGATAATAAAAAAGCAAAGTTTTATTGTCAGACCCAGAACATTAAAATGAATGGAGGAATGGGCCACAGTCATGTAAACTCTTAATTACAAGCCCTGCTCCTTGTTAGGTCCTGGATCCCAGGATATCAATAATATTCACCGATAAGTCAAGTAGGATGCCAGAACCCCATACATAGGCAGCTTGATGGAGTGACAAGAGAGCAGGCCTTCGAGCCAGGGATACCCCAGTTCAAATACCACCTCAGACCAATACTGACTTCCCGGGATGAATGCATTACTTGACACTGCCTCCTGGCAGATCTCTAAAGCAGTGAGTTGAGAAGCAGGTTCAGTTCTGTATCCTTGCCAGTAGCTTCCATGCCAATAAGATGACAGTGTTTTTGCACCCTCCCAAATGTTATGCTGATGCTTAGAGGCCATTCTCTAAACCAGGTTAAATCAATAGGGCCAGAATGAAATTACTGTCTGAGAGGATTACAAGATGGTTCTGGAAAAGGACAGAGAATAGCAGGAGAGGGAGGTAGGGGAGAGGGGCATGACAGTGTTGAGAAAAGATTCCTTACTTTAGGGAAAAGAAAATGAAAATACAAACAAAATGCACTAATGAGTAAGAGAAGTAGTTCCTGAAATGAAATTTGGTACCCATCAGTAGAATGGGAAAGGATCAAGATGAAGAAGATGATGATGATGATGATGATGTTAGTTAACATTTACATGGCACTTACTATGTGGCAGACACTGTACTAAATGCTTTGGAATTTTTATCTCATTTGATTTGCACAACAACCTTGGGAGGTGAGTGCTATTGTTATCCTCATTTTTTACAGATGAAGAAACAGAGGCAGATAGAGGTAAAGTTGACTTGCCTAAGGTGACACAGCTAGTCAGGCTCTGAGGCTGGATTTGAACTCACAGCTTTCTGACTGCAGGCCTGGTGCTATATGTACCGTGCTATCCAGAGGAAAATGAAATTCACCGTAAGAGCAATAGAGGCAGCTTGATGATGCACTGACTAGAGTGCTGAATTTGAAGATGGGGATGCCTGATTTCAAAGCCTTCTTCAGACACTTAAGTAGTTGCACAGCCCTGGCCAAGTCATTTAAACTCCCTCTACCTCATCTGTAAAATGGGGATATTAATAGCACCTACCTCGGAAGGTTGCTGTGAGGATCAAGTGAGAGAACACATATAAAAGGGCTTTGCCAACCTTAAAGTGCTATCTGCCACCATCACCCACCATCCTCTCTTGAATGAATGAATACACGAATGAAAAACATTTATTAAACACTATGTGCCAGGCACTTTGCTAAGCACTGGGGTTACAAACAGAAAATCAAAACAGTCTCTGTCCTCAAGGAGCTTATGTTCTGATAATCAGGGGTTCTTAAATTGGGGTCCATGGACTTTAAAGGAATCTTTGGATAGATTTCAGAGGGGCCTGTGAATTTAGATGGGAAATAATTATATATTATTCACTAATCTTTTACTTAATATAGAATTGGCTTTAATTATTTAGAAGACATTATTTGAGAAGGAATCTATTTCTTCATCAGACTGCCAACCTAAAAAGACTAAAAACCTCTGTAATCAAGCAAGATCACACTTATAGATGAGTAATGGTCAGGGAGGGGTGTTTTGGTCTGAGAAGTCCCAGAGGCAGTGAATGGAGCCATAGAACAATCGACCCATTTGTACTTCCCAGTAGTAGTGGTATTGATTGATTACTGTTGCACAGCCAGAAGAAGAAAGAGGGACATGGAGGAGGAAGAGGAAGAAGGGAAATAAAAATATCTAGAGCAATGCTTCTTAAACTGTGGGTCATGACCCCATATGGGTTCTTGGAAAATTTGGGAATAGTAAAGTGTTTCTGAACTTGCAACGACCAAAAATTAATTAAAAATCAAATGTGTAATGAATCCAAGGTGTTTCTGGCAGCACTTTCCAGTGTTGCATCCCACAATTTCACTGTAGCCTTGGTTCTAAGCACAAAGCACGTGCACTTTGCACTGCTCAGGTACTCAGGTCATACAATGCCAACTAATGCTGCCAAAACAGGAAAAGGGGTCACAAGTGGAAAAAGTTTAAGAAGCCCTTGTCTAGAGAGTAGCATTTTATTATGGGTTGAATTAGATGTTGAGAACCAGATCTAAGTCTGAGGGTGGAACCAGACAGCATATCATGAAGTTTCTTCCTTTAAAGCTCATGACATCTGGCTAATCTATTTGGTACCTAGATTCACCACTTACTCTATTAGGGATTCTTCACTCACTATGCCAAGCTGGAAATGTGGTTGTGACCATTTCCCCCACATTCTGAAGGGCATGTTCATTCAGCTCTGAATGATCCCTGGGGAACAAAGCTATAGATGTAGTCCAACTAGTTAGTATTACACTACCATTGGCTCTCTGCAACCCCAAATATCTGACCATTTTGTTTTCTGAAAAAAAATGAGAATAACATAGCCATGGTATCCTTGCATCTTGATAATGGGAGGTTTTGGAAGTAGGTATGTGTGGAATAAGCATGTTCTACAATAGATTCAGAGAAGGCCAGAAGTACAGACTGCCACCTTTGTGGTATGTGCGTAGAAGGGGGGTGCGGTTTGGAGATTCTAAAAGGTGTCCTGACCAAAAGTATCTTATCTACCATGCTCAAAATTCCTAGCTTAAGGGCTTCTCCTTAAAGAATTGTTTTAAAATTATTTAAGGGGAAAGTAGTAACATGCTAGCTAGGTAACATATTAGAAAAGGGATAGACTATCTCATTAAAACCACTATTATTTGCTGAGACTTAGCAGATAAATCATGCCCTGGAGCACAAGACAGGTAAGAAGGCTATATCAGTTAGTAAACAACCAATTCAGGGAAAGGTAAAACAAGAATTTATCTTTTGTTCAGTCGCGTCCAACTCTTTACGACCCTATTTGGGGTTTTCTTGGCAAAGATGTTAGAGCCTTTTGACATTTCCTTCTCTAGCAGCTCATTTTTACAAATGATAAAACTGAGGCAAACAGGGTTAAGTGACTTGCCCAGGTTCACACAGCTAGTAAGTGTCTGAAACCAGATTCAAATTCAGGAAAAGGATTCTTCCTGACCCCAAGCCTAGCAGTCTCTCCACTGTGTCATCTAGTTGTTCAAGAATTTATTAAGCATCTATTATATACTAGGCACCGGGCTAAGGGCTTAACAAGTACTATCTCATTTAATCCTCACAACAACCCTCGAAAATAAGTGTTATTATCCTTATTTAACACTTAGGGAAACTGAGGCAGGCAAAGGTTATGCAACTTTCCCAGGATCACAGAGATGACTAGCATCTGAGGCCTGAATTGAACTTGGGAATTCCTGCCTACAGGTCCATTTCTTTAACCCATGTAACATCTAGCTTCCTCAATGCTCAGCTAGTATATATTAAACACTTAATCTGTGCCAGTCACTGTGCTATGCACCAGGGATAAAAAGAAAGGCAGAAACAGGGTCTCTGTCCTCAAGGAGCTTACGTTCTAATGGAGGGCTGGTAAGATATTAGAACAGAAAGCCTGATGCAGCCAAAGAGAGAACAGTAGGAGTTGAGGGAGACAAATGACCAGAAAAAAGAAGACAAATGAATAAAGAAATAATGAGCATCAAAGACAGAAGTTAGCTATTTTACAATTTGCCCTAGACTCCAAATAATGAAACTGGGAATCAGTTATGGAAGTAGTAGACTAGCCCTTCAGCTCTACCATCTACTATGTGAAAATGGATTAGAATACACATCTCTATATTCCAGGTTTCTAAATTGAAAAAGGTATCCAACATAAATGAGGAATAGGCTCTCCACCATGCACACATCCTTACATACATACACATGTATACATCTTGTTGTTGTTTTCCAGTCATGTCTGACTATTCATGGCCCCATTTGGGGTTCTCTTGGTAAAGATACTGGATTGGTTTACTATTTCCTTCTCCAGCTCATTTTGAAGATGAGGAAACTGAGGCAAACAGGCTTAAGTGACTTGCCCAGAGTCACTCAGATAGTAAGTGTCTGAGTCTGCATTTGAACTCAGGAAGAAGAGTATTCCTGACTCCAGACCCAATGCTCTATCCACTACCTCACCTGGCTAATATATGTGTGTTTGTATGTGTATATATGTATGTATATGCATACATGTAGATGTATATATGAATATAGGTATATGTATATAAATGGTTTTAAATATCTATATCTATATGAAATGCATCTATATTTATATACATATATGTGTGTATATACACACACACAACCACATCTGCATCCATATACTTCAGTGAATCCATGCTTTTGTCTCAGTGTGGGTATTCTCTTTACCATGGCAAATTGCAATGTATCCATGCCTTAACCAGTATGATTTTTTTCCATAAATACCCCATAAAACACCCACTAATGGTTTTAATATTTGGTAACTGTTATGTGTGTGTTGGGGAGAGAGAGAGGTATTATTCCCATAGAAGAGCTCAAGGTACTGTCCAAATTTAAAGGAGAGTTTTTACTTTTTCCATATCCGAGAAGATTTTTTGTTAGTTTCTTCTCAAATGAAAAAAAGGATAAATTTGTAGCTGGATAAATATTGCATTTTTGTGTCAAATACAGCTGGCCTCCTATTTTCTAAATAGATCATAAGCTTCTCAAGAACAGGGTGCATGTCTTAGGCCTTTTCTATTCAATACAGTTACTCACAGTGCTTTAAAAAACAGTAAAATGATCAATAAATACTTATTGATTTGGATGTGTTAAATGGAAAAGGGGGACCTACTGTCCACCATACTGATGCAAAATCCTTACACCTTAACCCCTCTTCCCTTCTTTTCATTTCTAGCTTGATCACTCATGGCTTTGGGACTCCAGCAATATGTGCAGCCCTAAGCACTTTCCAAACTGTCCTTAGTGAAATGCTGAACTACTTGGAAAAACACACGGCACACAAAAACGGTGGAGCAGCGGATTCTGGCCAAGGACATGCCAACTCGGAGAAAGCCCCCCTGCGGAAAACTTCAGAGGCTGCCGTGAAAGAGGGCAAAACAGAAAAGACAGACTAGCTACATCAAACAGAATCTATTTCCAGAGAGTCTTGCTGCTGATATTTTTTTCTAATATATATATCATTGAGGGTGACTAATCTTCAGTGGACCAAATCTCTTCCCTCCCTTATCCCTCTGAAAAAAAAAAGGAAATGAAACAAAAAAAGGACAAAACAAAAAAAACAACAAAAAAAGGAAAACAGCAGTGTAATCGTGTGATGAAATTGTCACCTTTTTTTTAAATTTTATGTTGCGATAAACTCCTTTTGTGCACGTATTTTATCGTTCCAAATTATCCTCATCACAGTTTTAAGCACTTCTGGACTTTGGAGAGGCAACACGTGCTTTTTCAGAAGCTAACTGATGCACTTTCTCAACCAAATGTGTAGTTAGGGATCAGGAAGCATGTCCAAAATGGGAACCACCACCAGCTTTTACGGCTCCAGCAGTTCTCTTGACTTTAACCTTGTAACAAAAGAGTGCCTCTTTCCACTAAACAAACCAAGCCAGCAATCAATCCATCAATAAATGTTTTGGAAACCTGAAAAAGGAAAGTCATGACGTTTTCTGTCCTGTGTAATAATAGCACATCTTCTGAAAGTGTGGTCACCTCCAGCAATCAGTGCCTTGGTGGTATTTTTTAAATTCCAGAGATCTAGGCCCCTTTTAGCTCTTACCCAAAGCCAGGTTGAGTTTCCAATAGCTTAAGATGAGAACCACACAACATAACACTGAAGTGAGAAGGAATCCCTCCCCCCTACTGCTCAAATCATCACCTAACAAGTCAAGAAAGTGCCCCACAATTAGTAGGATTGGGGTTAAGGATAAGGATAAGGCAAACTCCCCATACCCAAGAATATACAATGAAGTGGAAATTTGTAGCATCTCCTTCTCTGGAAGTATTCAGGAATGTGATAGGCAGTAAAGAAACATGCAGGGACAACTGCTAAGAAATAGGGGGATGCACGTGAAAGAAGGTGGCCTCTGGACATCCCTTGGATCCCAGTAACTTAAGATCATGCAGTGATGATAAGAGCTCATCTCTCTCTAACCTTTCCCTTTCTTTGTCCATCCTAATATCTGAGTTGCAACACTGTAGCAAAGCCTTCATAGCAACAAAAATATCAGGTCCATGTTCAGAAAAGTGAGAAACACAATGATTAGAGAGACCTTATGCTTTTAAGATGCTTCCCTATTTTTCACAGCTTATTTCTAAATCTTCATTGTCCTTTAGTTAAAACAAAGAAAAAAATAAAAACAAAAAAAACTCAACATGCTCCTCAATCAACTCTATGCCAAAAGGCAGTGGCAGGATCTGTCAGCTAATAGAAATTCTTGCCTGGATAAGCCCAGGTTTTAGAAACATCTCTTTGATAATACATTAGCCCTTCTACTAGGAACCGTTTGTAGACTTCCAGTCTAATGAGAATGGAAGACATTCTTTATGTCAACAAATACATTTATCAATTTCAATTCATCCAGAATATTAAAAAAAAAACAATAGTTTAGCCTGAACATTCACTTCCCTTAAGGATATCTTTTAAGTGGTATAATAATAGCTTGCATTTAAACAACACTTTAAGGTTACATTATTATATAAGTTTACATGCTATTATTTCACTTGATTTTCTCAACAATCCTATAAGGTAGGTAATAAAGCATTATACTAATTTTAAAGATGACAAAACAGAGTCAGAGAGGTTAAGCGACTTACCTCTGCTATTTAACTAAGATAAGCTTACAAAGGGAACATTTGATCTTAGCCAAAAATGAAGAATAGACTCATTCACCAGAAGACAAGTGTATATTTAATAGAAAATGAAGAAGACTTAGAAACATAAATTAATTAGCTGTGAGACTCAGAGGAAGACATTTTACCAAGGCCAGATAAGTAGTGACACAGGCAAGACATATTTGGGAGTGGGGTATAAGCATTCCATTAAGCACCTACTCTGGGGCAGGCACTGTGCTAATTGATTCACAAATATTAGGACTTATGATTTCAAGGTCAGAGTCCTTTCCATTCTACTATGTCCACAGCCTCCAAAAATTTATGCTCTGTTACTACCCCCATGGTTCTTGATATAATCGAGTAAGAAGCTGATCAGCATTTTTAACATCAGGGACACACACTAATATTTCTTAAAGCCATTTAGCCCTTTACAATTCAAGTTCTTGCACTGAAAATAGGCCACACAACCAAATGAAACTTTATCTTTCCCATTTATCTGAAGGGCCACATAAAGGAAGGAGTTTGAAATACAGAAATGCTAAAACAAGAGTTTGTGTGACTCTACTGTGATTCTATCTTATTCTTTTCTCCATCCTCACTCCCACCTTTTTGTTTAATTTTTTGACTTACAAAAAAAATTATGACTTTAAAAAGAATTGATTTTTTTCCAATTAAATGGGAAAAAAGCAAATGTATTCTACTGCAACCCCAAATTTCAATCCAACAGTAAATAAAGACTGTCATTTTTTCCCGTGCTGAAAAGGCATTCCAAGAATTTACAATTCCCACATAAGTGAAAATGATAAATGATTCAGTGTAATAAATGACTATAAAAATACATGTATAATGTAGATTTCTAAGTATTGCTATATACTTCAATTTCCTCTTCCTCTTGACTCTGTTAAAATTTTATATTACAACATTTCACATGCATTTGATATGATAAATACAAAGCAAATATCTGATAGGTATATCTTGTATCAAAAATCCACCAATTATACATTAACAGACAACAAATTAATAGATTATACATGTATTGGCTCTTCTGTTTTCAGTCTAATGTTTGCTTTAGTGAACTTATAGGTTGCTGCTATTATATATTAGCATATCAAAGGACTAAAAAAGTATTAGCCTTGGGTACAAAAGAGTAAATATAAATACAGTTCTACCTGCCAGATATTTTCACTGAAAGTCCCTAATGGGGACAGGAGTTGTCAATTACCTGCACAAATCAGCAGGACATGTTTGATGAATTTGGGCCATGATGTTTTCAGCCATTCATTTTTTTATTACATTTTAGTAATCATTTATTATATTCTCACCCTACTACAACCAAAGGATTCTTTAACTATAAAGGCTTTTTGTATGTAAAATACATTTGACCTGCTTATTCCATTATGTTTTTAAATTTTTTCTTCAGTAAGGAAATATGACAGCACACTGATTGTGAGTGGACAGGTAGACCTACAAAAAGAAATACATACACACACACACAAATAAACACACAGATAGCAGCAGAGGTAAGGAACAGACTCTGGCACTAGGCTTACAAATCTATATTTAATAGAAAAGGGAGATGATTTAGAAAAACAAATTAAAGTTCTACTTGTAGATACATTGGAGAGTTTTAAAAATATTTTAATAAGTAATATAAATTTTAAGAAAATCTTCCCAGTGTCAATTATCATTTGCCCATCAAAAAGATGCCTATTCATATTTACATGAACTTAATATAGAAAAATGAATATCACTTTATATAAATTCCTTATTTCCAAGGTCAAGAAATATTCATTAGTTACACACCTATATATGTAGCAATATTTATGGTGGTGGCTTATTCTAAGAATACTTCAGTACTCCTTTTAGAAATCACTGTCCCAGCTACTCTGCATTGATACATTTTGACACGTTTGGTGAAAGAAAAGCAAACCTAAACTTTTAAATTACTAAATATTTATTTGTTATTCGTTGGTAAAGAGCAGGGGTCTAGAAAGAGGACCAGTCTACACACCTCCCTTCCTTTCAAATGCCTTAAAAAATAAAGACAATTTCACCTGGCATCCTGATTCCTTTTCCTCTTCTCTTCTCCTTTAGGAATAGGTTTTCTTCAACAGCCTGGACTGGGGCTTTTGTCTCATTAGCAGCAGTGGGATTTCTGCTCAAGATTTGAAATTGACTGTTTGTCACCTGGATATTTGAAGGTCAAATGGTCATGTACATTTGTATCAATAATAATCATTATTATGAATAATTAAATTAATAAAATGTTTCCCCAAATTCTTTCCTCCCATTTATTGACTCCTTAAAAAAATCCTGAAATATATTCAACAGATTCAACATGTGCTCATTTGTCTTTCCTTTGTACTTGCTTAAATTTTTGATTGACAAAATTAATTTCTGGAACCTTCAAGGTGTCATTTATACTATTAAATTCACCTACAGATGATAAAACTAGTTATCTCCTCCACAGAGGAAAAAATTACACACATATTACATACATATACACATAGATCTGTGTGTATATATATATACACATATATATATCATATCTATAACATATATCTATGTCTATATTCATGTAGATATGTTTAAGACTAGGTCTCCTTGGATCACCCAAGATGAAGTGCAGTGTTTACATATGGGGCTAATCCCATTGCTGATTGGAACAGAAGTTTTGACCTGCTCCATTTCTGACCTAGGCTCATTTAGCGCTCCTTAGGCAATCTTGTGACACCTCTCCCTCACCCTACTCCTGTCCCCAGAGTCTCACCATATTGATGCTAAACTTAGTATGGATACCCAATAAGTTTAGCCCAGTGCTTCTTAGAAGTACCAAGTGCAATATATCCCCAAACTCAGTCTCAGACATGTGCCTACCCAATCTGACTCATATGACTTTTTTTAAAAAATCAGTTTTGGTCAGACATGATTGATGTTTAATCATTTGATCTGGGTGAGCATAGAGAATTTCAGGGCTTGCTCAAAACTTAGGCTAACCATTTTATCTAGAAATCACTTCTTGGCTTTTCCCATAATTTATCTTCTCTTAAACAGAAAATATTTTGATTGTATTTCAACTCCTTACCACTGAATACAAAGTGAAATTCACAAGACCAAGATATTAATGAAAATAAGGAAGCAACAGAATAAAAATGAAAAAGTAGAGAATATTGAAATAAAACTTACACTGCCAGAAAACAGTTATTTCAAATCAGAGTTGGGTTATTTCATGTTCCAGACCTGTTAGTATTATTATCATAACTTTTTCTTGTACATTAAGAGTCCTATGCTTTATTAGAAATTCTATGGGTGCTAATTAAGGCTTACTGTGAGAAAGTAAGGAGTAGCAGAATGAATTTTCTTACATTGACATAGAAAATCTTTAGAAGTTTGATTCTCAGTGTGTAAGTCCTTTGGATAAATTGTAAACAATGGCATATATACGTGTATATATATGTATACATATATATGTTGTGTGTGTATATATACATATATAAGTATATCTACATCTATATCTCTATCTATATCTATCTCTATATATCTATACATAGATAGACATAGATCAATAGATAGATGAAATGTTGTTCATCCTTTGTTTTCAAAGTGGACCACCAAGAGTGATGGTCTTGATTTGAGTGTTAAGTGAGGCAGAATTTCAGTCATCAGCCTCACTCTCTTCAGAGTCATCAAAGTTCAGTGGCAAGGCAAAAGTCAGGATGACTGGAGGTAACCTTGGATGCAGGGGAGGACCTTGGCCAAACTCCAAGCATTCAATAAGTACCTGCTTCAGTCACCTTCATGGGCATTGGAACAAATAGTTCTCATCTGCCCTTCATGCTGGGAGAAGTCTTCACATATTTCACATGCATATCCCTGTAACTCACTAATGAGTTTGAAATCTGTTGTTCACCCTCAACCTAGTCTAGCCCATCTGCTGAGACAGTTTTACTGGAGTGTGGCCTCTGTGCATTCTACAGCTTCTTGGACCCACAAGTAAGGGTTGAATAAAAGGTTGGACACCAAAGGTGGATAAGCAGTCCTGAAAAGGGTTGGGCAAGCTCCCATACCAAAGTCTTCCCTTAAACACCCCCTGTTTCATGTCTCCACAGAATCACAGCTACCACAACTGGGAAACAAACAATTATCCCAGCCCCCATACTTTCCTTTTATTCAGCAGATCCCATCCATCATTGACATTTTGTAGCAGCAAGTACCCCAGCATCCCCAGAGTGGCTGCCAACACAGGTTCTTAGATCTGATTTTCAAAAGGAAAGCAACTCAAAATGGGTTAACAAGCTTACTTTAATCAAACAAACATATATTACTTAGTTCAGGGGGAAAAGGTCAGCAACCCAAACTTCAGAGTATACAGACAGATCAAACAGACAGGCTTCCAAACTGTCCAACCATTATCAATATCAAAATCACAGTTACCAGAGAGGGAAGCATCAACATCTGGGTTTTCAAAGCTGGGGGGTGGGGAGGGGGCGGCTCTCAACATTTATTACTACCATTCTCTCAGTTACCCAGGCTCAAAACATAAGTGATCTTTGACTATTTGTTCTTCCTCAATTCCTCTTCCCCCAATTATGTTGAATCAGATGCCACATCATGGACAAATTGCTTATAAAGATTCATTGAAACCCTAATGATCACTAATAACCTAATAATCACCTACATGCTAATTACCCCCGAGGAGATATATAGAATTAATACGAAGTCTTAACAGTTCTACCCCTGTCACATCTTTACTATCTCTTTTTCACTCTCACAGCTACCAGTTATTTGAGCCCACATGACATCTTTTCTGTATTACTGAAATAATTTCCTAAATTTTCTGTGAGTCCACACTGCTTTCCTTTTCTAATCTTTATGGAGGATGAGGACAAAGAGGGAGAGGGAGAGAAAGAGGAAGGGTAGGAGAAGGGAGAAAAGGAGGAGGAGGAGGAAAAAAAGAGAGGAAGGAAGGGGGAATGGAGGGGGAAAAGAGAAATATAGAAAAAAGAGAGATAGAGGAAGGAAGGAAGGAAAGGTATGAAAGTATTTTTTAAAAACTCATGATTGGGGGGCCGAGCCAAGATGGTGGAGTAGAAACAGCTCATCCAAGCCACTCTGCCCCCAGATTCCCCCCAAACTATGTAAAAGGGGACTCTGAACAAGTTCTGGAGCCCCAGCACCCACAGAATGACACAGAGAAGCTAACCTCCCACTGAGGACAGCCCAGCAGCCCTTCAGGAAGGACCAGCACAGTGCTCTGGGAGCCGGCAGCGCGCAGCCGAGCCTAGCTGAGCCCAAGTCCGTTCGAGCCGAGGTTTTAGCCCCAGGGCGGCAGGGCCAGCAGCTGGCTGGAGAGACCCCAGAACACCAGCAGCTGTGGTGATTGCGGAATTATCAACATAGACATGCCTAGGACAAAGTAAGAGGTTAGTGTCCTATGGACTTTGGGACCAGTATTTGGAGAATGCGTTGGCTTCCTCCCCTGGGGGCTAGAAGCCACTGAGGAGACACACCATTTTCTAGTTTTCAGAGGCAGCTCCAGCTCCTGGCCTGCAAACTGTGGGGAGATCCAGTGATCAGTCTTGGGGGGTAATCGCTCTTGCTTTAACCTCCCTGGATCTGGATTGTGATCTAGGGTGGAAGTTGTGGGTGGGTTTACAGCTTGCCAGAAATGGAAGTTGCCCCCCACATGTTCGGGACGAAAATTCCTCTATCTGGCTTTAAAACCATAGTGTGGCAACAAGCCAAGGCAAAGGAAACAGAAAAATGCAACCCTAGACTCCTATTTTGGGGGCACAGAGTGGGAAAAGGACTGTGAGTTCAGAAGTCCTGCTCCAAAAGCCCCAGGGGAAAACATGAGCGGGTTGCAGGCCATAGAGGACCTTAAGAAGGACTTTAAAAATCAAATAAGAGAAGTGGAGGAAAAATTGGAAAGAGAAATGAGAAGGATGCAGGAAAAGTATGAAATGAGGGTCAACAGCCTGAATGAGGAAAACAACACCTTAAAAAATAGACTAACTCAAATGGCAAAGGAGGCCCAAAAGGGCAATGAGGAGAAGAATGCCTTAAAAAGTCGAATTTGCCAGATGGAAAAAGAATCTCAAAAGTTCAGTGAGGAGATTCATTCCTTCAGAGTTAGACTGGAGCAAATGGAAGCTAATGACTTTATGAATCAAGATGCTGTTAAGCAGATCCAAACAAATGAAAGATTAGAAGGCAATGTGAAATATCTCATGGGAAAAACCACTGACCTGGAAAATAGATCCAGGAGAGACAATTCAAAAATTATTGGACTACCTGAAAGCCATGATCAAAGAAAGAACCTAGAAATCACCCTTCAAGAAATTCTCAAGGAAAATTGCCCTGAGGTTTTAGATCCAGAAGGCAAAATAGAGGTTGAAAGAATCCACCGATCACCTCCTGAAAAAGATCCCAAAAAGAAAACTCCCAGGAATATTATAGCCAGGTTCCAGAATCCCCAGATCAAGGAGAAAATACTACAAGCAGCCAGGAAGAAACAATTTCAATATTGTGGAAACACAATCAGAAAAGCACAGGACCTGGCAGCTTCTACACTGAGGGATCGAAGGGCATGGAATATGATATTCCAGAGGGCAAAAGAGCTGGGAATGAACCCAAGGGTCACCTACCCAGCAAAACTGAGTATTTTGTTTCAGGGGAAAATATGGTCATTCAGTGGAATAGAGGACTTTCAAGCATTCTTGAGGAAAAAACCAGAATTGAATAGAAAATTTGACATCCAGACACAAGAAGCAAGAAATGCCTGAGAAGGTAATCAGGGAAAAGAAATCAAAAGGAACTTATCAAAGTTGAACTATTTACATTTCTATATGGAAAAGCAATAACTGTGAATGATGATATCTTTCTCACTATGAAAATAATGGAAGAAGGGTGTGTGGTCACATGAATACATATGTGAATGTGTGTGTATATGGTTACAGTTATATATGGATAGAGGGCATAGGTTGAATTTGTTGGGAAGGGAGAATACTCAAGGGATGAAATTATGAGGTGAGAGAGGAAAGTGGCAAGAGGAGATGGGGAGAGACAGGGTAGGGTAAACTATCTCATGTAGAAGAAGCAAGGGGAAGTGGTTGCAAGGGAGGGGGAGAATAAGAAGGCAAAAAAGGCAAAACCACATTCTCATTGAATTTGGTTCAGGGAGAGAATGACATACATACTAAATGGGATATCTCAACCTGCAGCAGAATAGGGGGAAGGGGGATGAGAGGAGGGATGATGGATGGGAGGGCATCCTTGGGGGGAGGGGAGGTTGGAAGTACCCACTATAGAAGAGGGACAGGATCATGTAGGGAATGGACCAGGTGTGGGGTGGGATGAGTGGGAGGGAATTATAAGCAGCCTTGTACAATATATCTCCAATGATAATGTTTTGCATAGCTAGACATGTACAGCATATACTGAATTACTTATCTCCCCAGAGGGAATGGGTGACAAGGGAGGAAGGAAATGGATCTGAAATTTGAGTTCTTAACATTAAATGTTTCAAATATATATAAATACAAAAAAGAAAAAAAAATAAAAACTCATGATTGGTTCGTTGTTGTCCTTCCTTCTCTAAGAGGACCAAAATGACATCACTATGTTAGAGTCAAGTTACAGTGTGTCCAACTGTGGTTAATCAAACCACTCCAAGCTTAAATTCTGTACCACAAGTTAAGCACAAATAGTCTATGTGGATATTTGGGGTGGATTCTCTAAATTTGCACATCTCAACTTTCTTTTGACCTCCTTCAATTCTGCTTTGCTTATAAAGCACAGCTCATTCTTTGATGCTGGGTGGCTTTGCCAATGTCTCCTATGTCACCCGATCAATTCTAAAGTTTTTCATAGAGACCTTGAGAGTGTCTCTCTATCAATTCTTTTGACCACTATCTGAGTGCTTGCCTTTTGTGAGTTCTCCACAAAGTAGAATTTTAGGCAAGTGTATGGTTAGCATGAGAATGATGTGGGCAGCCCGTCAGAGCTGTGCTCTCTGCAGTAGAGTTTGAATGCTTTGCAGCTTAGTTCTAGAAGGGACCTCAGTGTCTGGTACCTTATCCTACCATGTAATCTTCAGAATCTTCCTAAGACAATTCAAGTGGAAGGGATTCAATTTCCTGGCATGGTGCAGGTATGTTGTCCAGATTTTACAGGCATACAACAATGAGGTCAGCACAATGGCTTTGTAGACCTTCAGTTTGGTAGTCAGTCTAATACCTCTTCTTTCCCACACTTTCCTTGCAAGCCTCCCAAACACTGAGCTAGCTCTGGTAATGAGTGTGTCAACCTCACCAGCTATGTGTACATCCCTAGAAAGTATGCTGCCTAAGTAAGTGAATTTATCTATAGTATTCAAAACTTCTCCATTTGCTGTAACCAATGGTTCCACATATGGATGGTGTGGCACTGGCTGGTGGAGCACCTGTATGTTCTTGGTGCTAATTGTTAGGCCAAAATTAGCACAAGCAGCACAGAGTCTATCCATACTTCGCTGCCTCTCAGATTCAGAAGCTGCATTGAGCCCACAATCATCAGTGAACAAAAAAAAAATCATACACTAACTCTCCTTTCATTTTATTCTTGGTTTGTAGCCTTTTCAAATTAAATAATTTACCATCAGTGTGGTAGCTGACCTTGATGCTGTGTTCATCCTCAGTGAAGACATCTGACAACACTGCTGAAAACATCATGCTTAAAAACTTGAGAGTGACTGGGAAAACTCATAGAAGATGGTAGAATGAAGTTCATAAGGAAAAACAGGCAAGTAGGACATCCTTGAAAATAACATGTTGATTCCAGGTTCCAGGAGCCAAGATGGTGGAGTAAGCAGTAAGTTGCTATCACTCTCCCTTTTTTACCTCTTAAAAAACCAGAAAATAGTAGGCCAGAAAAAATCCTAAAACAGTGGAACCAGAAGTCGGAGTGGAACAGTCTCTTAGCCTGGGAAATTTGAAGGATCAGCAAGGAAGGTCCATCTCACTATAGTAAAAGAGAGGAGTGCATGCCAGGACAGGAAGTGTCCCAGCAAGCTGGGGGCAAGCCTCACCTCAGCAACCAGTGGGAGTTCTTGAGTACCATTGCGATGGTGTAAGCAAAAGCAAAGTGAGCAAAAAAGAAAAAAGAAGCAGGATGCTCCATATGTCTTGGCATAGCCAGGATACTCCACCTCAGAGAACTACCATATATGAGCAGCCCCAGGCAGACAGGCATCCCCCCAGCAGCTGACCTTCATGCATTCAGTGCAGCCTTGGGTGGGTAAGCATATCCTCCAGTGGGCAGACCTCCTTGTGTTCTTGTGGAACCCTGGTTGGGCAGGCATCTTCCAGCAGTGGACCTCCAAGTGCTTTAGTGTAGTCCCTGGCTGGTCAGCATCCTCCAGTAGCAGACCTCTCCCTGCTTCAGCATTGCTCTAGTCCTCCAACAGCCAAATCTCTCTGTGCTTCAGAACAGCCCTGGGGAAATGCAGAAAAACCCCACCTGGTGTCAGTACACACCAGACATGACCACTATGACCCCAGCTCAGCATCAGGTATGCTGCCAGACACCTACAGTCTCCAGCTGCCAGCACCTGAGGCACAGCACGAAAAGTCAGTGACCAAGCCTCTGGAGCTCAGCTCAGGAAGTTTGGGACTTTGCCCCCTGTGCTCAAACAGGAGAACTCAACTTTAAAAACCAGGAAATAATCAAGCAACATGAACAAGAAGCAGAAAAGAACATTGACCAAAGAGAATTATCATGGTGATAGGGAAGATCAAAACACAAACTCAAAGAGGACAACATTGTCAATATACCTACATCTGAAACCTCAAAGGGATATAAGAATTGGTCCCAAGCCCAAAAAATCCTTCTTAAAAGAACTCAAGAAGGATTTTTAAAGTAAAATAAGAGAAGTAGAAGAGACACTAGGAAAAGAAATGAGTGGTATGCAACAGAGAGTCAACAACTTGGAAGAGGAAGGACAAAAATTGACCAACAAAAATAACTCTTTACAAAATACAATTGACCAAATGGAAAAAGAGGTACAAAAATCCACTGAAGAGAAGAACTCTTTAAAAGCAGAATTGGTCATGTGGAAAGGGAGATACAAAAATTTCCTCAGGAGAAGTCCTTAAAAAGTAGCATTGCTCAAATGGAAAAGGAGGTACAAAAGCTAACTGAAGAAAACAATTTGTCTAAAATTAGAATTGGGCATGTGGAAGCTAATGAATCTATGAGACATTAAGAATCAATCAAATAAAATAAAAAGAATGAAAAAATAGAAGAAAATATAAAAGATCTCAATGTAAAAATAACTGACCTGGAAAATAGACCTAGAAGAGATAATTTAAGAATTAATAGTCTAGGGGTGGCTAGGTGGCACAGTGAGTAGAGCATCGGCCCTGGAGTCAGAAGGACCTAAGTTTGGATCCGGCCTCAGACACTTAATACACAAACAAAAACTTAGCCATGTGACCTTGGGCAAGTAACTTAACTCCTATTGCCCTCCAAATAGTGCAAAAAAAAAAAAAAAGAACTAATGGTCTACCTGAAAGCCATGATCAAGATAAGAGCCTAGACAGCACCTTTCAAGAAATTATCAGTGGGGGGGGCGGCTAGGTGGCGCAGTGAATAGAGCGCCGGCCCTGGAATCAGAAGGACCTGAGTTCGGAGCCGGCTTCAGACACTTAATCCATACAAACAAAAACCTAGCCGTGTAACCGTGGGCAAGTTACTTAACCCCAATTGCCTTAAAGGGGCAGCTGGGTGGCGCAGTGAGTAGGAGTGCCGGCCTCGGAGTTGGGATGACCCGAGATCAGATCCGGCCTCAGAAAATTAGCACCCACGCATAAATAATGACTAGCCGTGTAACCTTGAGCGGGTTGCTTAACCCCAATTGCTTTAAAAAAAAAAAAGAAATTATCAGTGGGGGGAAAAATTGGGAAGAGAAATGATAAAGATGCAAAAAAAGTATGAAATGACAGTCAACAGCCTGACTGAGGAAAATAACACCTTAGAAAATAGACTAACTCAAATGGCAAAAGAGGCTCAGAAAGGCAATGAGGAGAAGAATGCCTTAAAAAGTCGAATTTGCCAGATGGGAAAAGAATCTCAAAAACTCACTGAGGAGATTCATTCCCTCAAAGTTAGACTGGAGCAAATGGAAGCTAATGACTTTATGAGAAATCAAGATGCTATTAAACAGATCCAAACAAATGAAAGAATAGAAGGCAATGTGAAATATCTCATGGGAAAAACCACTGACCTGAAAAATAGATCCAGGAGAGATAACTTAAAAATTATTGGACTACCTGAAAGCCATGATCAAAGAAAGAACCTAGAAATCACCCTTCAAGAAATTCTCAAGGAAAATTGCCCTGATGTTTTAGACCCAGAGGGCAAAATAGAGGCTGAAAGAATCCACAGATCACCTCCTGAAAAAGATCCCAAAAAGAAAACTCCCAGGAATATTATAGCCAGGTTCCAGAATTCCCAGATCAAGGAGAAAATACTCCAAGCAGCCAGAAATAAACAATTCAATACTGTGGAAACACAATCAGAATAGCACAGAACCTGGCAGCTTCTACACTGAGGGAATGAAGGGTATGGAATATGATATTCCAGAGGGCAAAAGAGCTGGGATTGAAGCCAAGGGTCACCTACCCAGCAAAACTGAGTATCTTGTTTCAGGGGAAAATATGGTCATTCAGTGGAATAGAGGACTTTCCAGCATTCTAGAGGAAAAATCCAGAGTTGAATAGAAAATTTGACATTCAGACACAAGAAGCAAGAGATGCTTGAGAAGGTAATCAAGGAAAAGAAATCAAAAGGAACTTATCAAAGTTGAACTATTTACATTCCTACATGGAAAAACAATATCTGTGCCTGAGGAAACCTTTCTCATTGTGAAAATAATTTAAGAAGGGTATATGGGCATATGTTTACAGGTATACATGGATAGAGGGTACAGCTTGAATTTGATGGGAAGGGATGATACTTAAGGGGTGAAGTTAAGAGGTGAGAGAGGAAAGTGGCAAGAAGAGATGGGGAGAGACAGGATAGGGCAAACTATCTCATGTAGAAGAGGCAAGGGGAAGTAGTTGCTGGGGAGGGGAAGAACAGGAAGGCAAAAAGGCAAAACCATATTCTCATTGAAGTTGGCTCAAGGAGAGAATCACATACATACTAAATGGGATATCTCACCCTCCAGGAGAGTAGGGGAAAGGGGGATGAGAAGGGGGATGATGGAGGGGAGGGCATCCTAGGGGGAGGAGAGGTTGGAAATACCCACTTTCCAAAAGGGACAGGATCAAAGTAGGGAATGGACCAGGTGGGAGGTGAGATGGGTGGGAGGGAAATATAAGCAGTCTTTTACAACATATCTGTTATGATAATGTTTTGCATAGCTATACATGTACAACACATACTGAATTGCTTATCTTCTCAGAGGGAGTGGGTGACAAGGGAGGAAGGGAATGGATCTGAAAATTGAAGCTTCAAAATTAAATGTTTCATAAGATATTCAGGCATTGGGGCTCAGAGATTCACCTTGCCCTTATGGCAAAGTCGAAGGGGGTATGGGAGAAGATATGGGAGAGAGCAGATTGGATGAGGGGATATGTAGTGGGACTGCTATTCTGGGGTGGTGGGTAGGGAAAAAATGGGGAAAAATTGTAGCTCAAAATCTGGTGGAAATGAATGATGTAAACCAGAAGTTAATAAAGCATTTGTAAAAGAAAGAAAGAAAGAAAGAAAGAAAGAAAGAAAGAAAGAAAGAAAGAAAGAAAGAAAGAAAGAAAGAAAGAAAGAAAGAAAGAAAGAAAGAAATTATCAAGGAAAACTGCCCTGAGGTCCTAGAACCAGAGGGTAAAAAATTCATTGAAAGAATCCATTGATCACCTCCTGAAAGAGATCTCAAAATGAAAATGTCAAGGAATATGTAGCCAAATTCCAGAATTATTAGGTCAATGAGAAAATGTTGCAAGCAGCCAAAAAGAAACAATTTCAATATTAAGGCACTATGGTTAGGGTTATGTAGGACCTAGCAGTTTCTACATTAAAGGATCAGGAGAATTGGAATATGATATTCTGGAACACAAAAGAGCTTGGAGTACAACCAAGGAACAATTACCAAACAAAATTGAGCATAATCTTTCAAGGTGGGGGGAGGGAGATGGATAGTCAATGAAAGAGGAGAATTCCGAACCTTCCTGATGAAAAGACCAGAGCTCAACAGAAAATTTCATCTTCAAATACAAGACTCAAGAGAGGCATAAAAAGGTAAACAGGAAAGAAAAAAACCCAACATGTTTTTCAGTGAGGGTAAACTGTTTATATCATTAAATGGGAAGAGAATACTTGTAACTCTTGAGAACTGTATCTTTATTATGATATTCAGAAGGGATATACAAAGACAGAAGGTGTGGATATAAGCTGACTTTGATTTGACAATAAAAAATTAATTAAGGGGTGAAAAAAAGGATCGTACTGTGAGAAGAGGAAAGGCGGAGACAGAAAAGGGTAAATTACATCACATGAAGAGATACAAAGACCTATTACAGTAGAGGGAAAGAAGAGGGAGGCAAACCTTCTTTGAACCTTACTCTCATTGGATTTGATTCAAAGAGGGAATAATATACACACTCACTTGGGTATCAAAATCTATCTTACCCTGTAGGAAGTAGGAGGCAAAAGGGAAAGGAAAAGGGAGGATTGATAGAAGGGAGGGGAAAAGTATCAAGGGAAAGAGGAAAGAAAAGGGAAGGGGGGCTGATAGGAGGGAGGACAAATTGAGTTGGTCAGAAGCAAAACACTTGTGTGGGGGATGGGAAAAAGGAGAGAGAAAAACATAAACAGAGCTGGGGAATAGGGTGGAGAGAAAGACATAGTAATCATAATTGTGAATATGAATGTGATGTACACTTCCATAAAATAGAAGCAGATAGCAGAATGAATTAAAAACCATAATCCTACAATATGTTGTTTACAAGAAATACATTTGAAGCAGAGAGATACACAAAGAATAAAGGAAAAAGGCTGGAGCAGAATATATCATGCTTCAGCTGAAGATTTTTTAAAAAGAGGTAGCAATCCTAATCTCAGACAAAGCAAAAGCAAAAATAGATCTACTTAAAAGAGATAAGAAAAGAAACTACATCCTGCAAAAAGGTACCATAGACAAGGAAGCAATATCAATACTAAATATATATGCACCAAGTGGTATAGCATCCAGATTCTTAGAGGAGAAGTTAAGTGAGTTACAGGAAGAAATAGACAGCAAAATTATACTAGTAGGGTACCTCAATGTCCCCCTCTCAGAACTAGATAAATCTAATCACAAAATAAACAAGAAGTTAAGGAGGTAAATAAAATCTTAGAAAAGTTAGATATAGTAGACCTCTGGAGAAAATTTAATGGGGATAGAAAGGAATATGCCTTTTTCTGAGTGGTAGGTATATGGCACCTACACAAAAATTGACTGTGTACTAGGGCATAAATACCTCACGATCCAATGCATAATGGCAGAATATTAAATGCATCCTTTTTAAATCACAATGCAAAAAAATTACATGTAATAAAGGTCCATGGAAAGATAGACAAAAAATTAATTGGAAACTTAACCTAATCCTAAAAAATGAGTAGATCAAATGACAAATCATAGAATCAATAATTTCATCTAAGAGAAGGATAATAATGAGTCAACATACCAAAACTTATGGGATGCATCTAAAGCAGTTCTTAGGGGAAATTTATATCTTTAAATACTTACATGAATAAAATAAATCAGAGACCAAGGTCATGCAACTAAAAAACCTAGCAAAAGAAAAATTAAAAAAATGTCCAATTAAATACCAAATTAGAAATTCTGAAAATCAAATGACATATTAATAAAATTGATATTAAGAAAGCTATTGTGCTAGTAAATAAAACTGAGAACTGGTTTTATGAAAAAAAAACAATAAAATAGATAAACATTTGGTTAATTTGATTTAAAAAAAAGAAGAGAACCTAATTGCCAGTATCAAAAATGAAAAGAGTGAATTCACCACCAATGAAGAGTAAATTAAAATAATAATTAGTAGCTATTTTTCCCAACTGTATGCCAATAAATTTGACAATCTTTGTGAAATTACTAAATACTTAAAAAATATAAATTGCCCAAATTAATAGAAGAGGAAATAAAATACTCAACCCCCTTTCAGAAAAAGAAATTGAACAAAATCTCCAGAGCAAGATGGACTCACAAGTGAATTCTAACAAACATTTAAAGAGTAGTTAATTTCAATACTATATAAACTATTTGGGGAAAACATAAGCAGAGAAGTCCGACTAAATTCTTTCTATGATACAGATATGGTGCTGCTATCTAAACCAGGAAGAGCCAAAACAGAGAAAGAAAATTATAGACCAATTTTTCTCATGAATATAGATGCAAAATTTTTACACAAAATATTAGCCAAGAGATGACAGCAAATTATCATAAAATTAATACGCTATGACTAGATGGGATTTATACCAAGAATGCAGGGCTGGTTCAATATTAGGAAAACTATCAGCATAGTAGAATAACAAAATTAACAGAAATCATATGATTACCTCAATAGATGAAGAAAAAGCTTTTGACCAAATACAACACCCATTCCTATTAAAAACACTAGAGAGTATAAGAATAATGGAGTTTTCCTTAAAATAATACGTAATTCACATCCAGAGAAAGAACTATGGAATCTGAATACAGATCAAAGCATACTATTTTCTTTTTCTCTCTTTTTTTTGTTTCTTCTTTCTTGTGGTTTTTTCCCTTTGCTTCTAATTCTTCTTTACAACATGACTAGTGTGGAAATATGTTTAATATCATTGTACATGTCTAGCCTATATCAGATTGCATGCTGTCTTGGGGAGGGAGGAGGGGGAGAAAATTCAGAACTCAAAATCTTATAGAAGTGAATGTTGAAAGCTAAAAACAAATAAATAAAATTTAGAAATAAGAATTAACCATGTATTATCTGCATGTATATTTTTAAAAGCAAGTTGTAGGCAACATTTGAATTGTGACATGTAATCTAAATTTCTGTTCTCCCTTATATATGAATATATTCTTTTTTGGTGCTCAATAAAATTAGATTAAAAACAAAATGGATGGGGCAGCTAGGTGGCACAGTGATTAGAGCACTGACCCTGGAGTCAGGAGTACCTGAGCTCAAATCTTGCCACTTGTCAAATTCGACACTTGACATACTTACTAGCTCTGTGACCTTGGGTAGGTCACTTAACTCGAATTGCCTTGCCTTTCCCCCTGAAAAAAATGAAATAAATAATTCAAGGATGCATAATCTGATACAAAATTAAATTAAACTATATACACAAAGAAAAACTTTATATACAAAGACTACTTTGTGCAAATGAACAAAAAACAACAATAATTTTTAAAATTTGAAATTAAATACTCTATATAATTTGTCCCTTAGTGGCATCAGCCTGGGTCTTCTTTTCTGAAAAACTTATGGAGCCCTCCTTCATATCTCCTTTCTCTAAAACAGCTCAGTCCTTCCTTCTCTTTCTCCTTTTCATAGTTGTTCCTCAGCTCTTCCATTTAACCCACTTCCTAAACCTTGGAAACTCTATCTGGTTCTGAGATAGCTCCTCCATTTTGTACAAATTCTTTAAAGCATGAGCAAGTCTCTCACTGAAGCACTTTGATAGATTCTAGGAGGTCTACAGGCCCCATTCTCACTTGGTTTTGATAAATGCAATCAATGTGGAATATATTCTTACCTAACAAAGGTAATTCCTTTTAAGTGGTTGGAATAATCAATGGAGCCTCCAGGCAAAACTTTCAATACTTAGTCTTTAATGAATCTTCCTTGAATTGAATGGCTGGTTGGGAGAATAGGGAATTGAAATCATTCTTTAATGTCCCAATGAGTCTATAAAGATGTCATATTATTAGAGGTGTTGGAAAACAGCGCTTTACTGGCAGTACGACCCAGTCTTAGTTCTACCATCCCATTCCTAGACAAGCAAAAAGGAATCCACTTTACCCCTTCTCTCTTCTGACAAATGTTAAGGCTCAAGAAAAGGTTCCATTCAGTCCATCAGGAGTTTATCTCTATCTACTATGTGCCAAGCATTTTGCTTTATATTTGGGAACACAGAAACTAAAAATAATTATATCATTATCATGCTCTCCTTCTCCTTCCTTCCTTTCTTCCTTCCTTCTTTTCTTTTTTCCCTTCTTTCTTTCTTTCAATTATTCATTTCCCAGAGGGAGAGAGCCCAAAAGTGTAAAATGTTGCCACCCAAATTAAAGGAGGAATCCAAATAAATAGATTTATCCTTAAAGAAAAAAAAAGACTAGTAGGTACTAAGCTATGTCATAATCTAATGGACAAGGATATGTTGAAGGACCTGAGAATGGTTAACTTTGAAAAAGTATGGGTAGGTGGTGCAGTGAATAGAGCTCTGGCCCTGGAGTCAGGAGGATCTGATTTGAAATCCAGCCTCAGACAGTTAACACAAAAACTAGTTTGTGACCTTGGGCAAGTCACTTAACCCCAACTGCCCTACAAAAAGGAAAAAAAAGGATGGCTAGAGAAATGGAGGGAAAGAGAAAATGAGACACACCCTTATTTTCAAATATATCAAGGGTTTTCATATGGAAGAGCAGTCAGATTTACCTTGTTTGGTCCCAGAGCCTGAAATTAGGACAAAAGAATGTAGCTATAGGTAGAAATATTTTAATTCCATGTGAGAAAAAAATCTGAACAATTAGAGTAATGCAAAAGAATACTGAAGTTTCTGAAGGCATAGTGAGGTCCCTAGCATTGGAAATCTTTAAGCAGAGTATAGGTCAGCATTTCTCATGGTGCTTGGCACATGATGTTAAATAAATCCTTTTCATTCGTTCATGTTGTAAAGGAAATTCAGTATTCACTTACTATTAAAATCTAAGGTTCCAACATTCTATTTGCCTTCCTCAGAAACCTCAATGAGATTTCCTTTCAAGATGTGAGATGTGTGTTTGTAATGAGTTGGTCAATGACAATGTGTATTCTACTGCCCTCTACTGGAATACTATGAATGTCAGACCAACATGTCTAAGAAATTCTACAAAAGCAAGTTTAAGGAAAAAATGCTGCTATGGATCCTTTGCGAAGAACTCACTTTATAGTAAGTTCAGGCCTTTCCTTTTGTGGGACATGGTATTTTCAGTTTAAATCACGATGCTGCATTTTTACATATTAGAAAACTGTTTGAAGTTGGCTCGTCTATTCAGTAGCAAGAGAGGAACTAATTACAAAGTTAACTTAAACTTTCCCCAAGTTGAAAACATAACACTAGGAAAAAATAGTAATGTATTCTTTCCCTTCCTGTACCCCACCCTCCCCTGTCCATTCCACTCCACCCTCACCCCCCAACAAAAACCGAAACCTCTATGTTTCTGTCTCTCTATGTGTCTCTGTCTCAGACTGTTTCTCCCTATCTCTGTTTCTGCATCTCTGTCTATATTTGTCTCTCTTTCTTTCTGTCTCTCTATCTCTTTTTCTCTGTGCCTCTCTCTTTGTCTCAGTGCTGGCTTTAGAGTCAGAAAGACTGAATTCTGAATTCAAGTCCCTTCTTCAACAGATTCTGGTTGTAAGATCCTGGACAAGCCCCTTAACTCTCAGTACTATAATTCTGTAAGACTATAAATTGCAGAGATGCCAATATGCATTAATTAAGAGAGCTTTCACACCTAAGAGTTGCTGGATATATCAATGAAATCACAGGTCCAGTTACCATCACTATCCTCAAATAATGGAAGCACCAGAGTTTAGATTTAGTGTTAGATAAGGAGATCAAAGAGCTGGTGGCTAGTTCCAAAATACAACTTTAAGTAAATAATTTCATGAATCTGTGCCTCAGTTTTCCAGCCAATAAAGAGAAAATTCTTGCTTCTCTAGAGAGAAATTCTTAGAGAAAAATGGGGGAATAAATATAACTCTGGAGTTTCTTTTTTTTAAAACAAATGTTTTATTAACTTCTGTTTTACATCATTCATTTCCGCCAGATTTTGAGTTACAATCATTTTCCCCCTGTTATACCCCTACCCAACCTCCCAGAATAGCAGTCCCACAAGATATCACTTCCTCCAATCTGCTCTCTCCCATACCTTCTCCCAATACCCCCTTCGACTTTTCCATTAGAAGAAGGTGAATCTTTGTGTCCCAATGCCTGCACATCTTATCTCCCAATTATAAGCAAAAGAGTATTAATAATAGTATTTATATATATTTGAAACATTTAATGTTAAGACCTTGAATTTCAGATATATTTCCTTCCTCCCTTGTCACCCATTCTCTCTGGGGAGATAAGTAATTCAGTATATGTTGTATATGTCTAGCTACACAAAACATTGTCATAGTAGATATATTGTACAAGGCTGCTTATAATTCCCTCCCACTCATCCCACCCCCGACCTGGTCCATTCCCTACATGATCCTGTCCCTCTTCTATAGTGGGTACTCCCAACCTCCCCTCCCCCCAAGGATGCCCTCCCATCCATCATCCCTCCTCTCATCCCCTTCCCCCTATTCTGCTGCAGGTTGAGATATCCCATTTAGTATGTATGTCATTCTCTCCCTGAACCAAATTCAATGAGAATGTGGTTTTGCCTTTTTGCCTTCTTATTCTCCCCCTCCCTTGCAACCACTTCCCCTTGCTTCTTCTACATGATATAGTTTACCCTACCCTGTCTCTCCCCATCTCCTCTTGCCACTTTCCTCTCTCACCTCATAATTTCATCCCTTGAGTATTCTCCTTTCCCAACAAATTCAACCTATGCCCTCTATCCATATATAACTGTAACCATATACACACACATTCACATATGTATTCATATGACCACACACCCTTCTTCCATTATTTTCATAGTGAGAAAGATATCATCAGTCACAGTTATTGCTTTTCCATATAGGAATGTAAATAGTTCAACTTTGATAAGTTCCTTTTGATTTCTTTTCCCTGGTTACCTTCTCAGGCATCTCTTGCTTCTTGTGTCTGGATGTCAAATTTTCTATTCAATTCTGGTTTTTTCCTCAAAAATGCTTGAAAGTCCTCTATTCCACTGAATGACCATATTTCCCCCTGAAACAAAATACTCAGTTTTTCTGGGTAGGTGACCCTTGGGTTCATTCCCAGCTCTTTTGCCCTCTGGAATATCATATTCCATGCCCTTCGATCCCTCAGTGTAGAAGTTGCCAGGTTCTGTGCTATTCTGATTGTGTTTCCACAATATTGAGGGGAGGGGAGGGGAGGGGAGGGGAGGGGATGGGAGGGGATGAGAGGGTAGGGGAGCAGAGGAGAGAAAAGGAGAGGAGAGGAGAGGAGTAGGGGAGGGGAGGGAAGGAGAGGAGAGGGGAGAGGAGAGGGAGGAGGGAGAGGAGAGGAGGGGAGAGGAGGGGAAGGGAGAGGAGGGGAGGGGAGAGGAGGGGAGGGGAGGGAAGGAGAGGAGAGGAGAGGAGAGGAGAGGAGAGGAGAGGAGAGGAGAGGAGAGGAGAGGAGAGGAGAGGAGAGGAGAGGAGAGGAGAGGAGAGGAGAAGGAGGGAGGAGGGGGAGACAGACAGGAGAGGGAGAGAGAGACAGAGGAAAACAGAGTGACAGAAAGACAGAGAGAATTAGTTCTGCAAAACTAAGACACGTCAACTAAATCTTACAGGATCCTCACACCCATAGTTCCCTCATTTTAGCAAAGAAGGGAAAGCCATCATGCTTCCAAATGAATCTTTGCAAAATGCCCCTTTTCTGGAGATAGCCTTTCTCAACAGGACTTGCTTCCTCTCCAGTCTGTGGGACAAATCCCAAGTAGCTTCATTCACTGTTCAGTAAGTTCCCATCCCCTAATAAAGATGCCTCATTTTCACACAACAACAACAAAGCCTCAGAGGGAAAAAAAAACCCAGCCTGGTTTTCAACAAATTTGATCACTTGTCAGTAATCAAGACAACTGTTGTCTTATAATTTTGTTGTACCTCAAGGCCAGGTAAGCACAGGCAGATTTCCTATTCCCTTTCTTCACCCAATTACCCTGAACATTCTTTGGCTTCCTCTTTCTAAGAGGAGCTAACTTCAGTTTTCCCTCTCCCGTGATTTTTTGGGGGAAGAAAACTACCTGAAACTCAAAGCAAAGAGCAAAGGTGGATAGATGGCAGCAAGGGGAAATTCTATATCCAGGATTCCCGGCAAGGATTATGTTTCTTCAATCTATCAGTATCTCCCTCCAATTCTTTTTCTGATCTCTCTCTGTCTCTGTCTCTGTCTCTGTCTCTGTCTCTGTGTCTCTGTCTCTCTCTCTTTCTCTCTCTCTCTCTCTCTCTCTCTCTCTCTCTCTCTCTCTCTCTCCTTTTCCCCTCTTCTTTTTTCTCTTCTTGGTTTCTCTCAATATAGATCTCTTTACCTCCATTCTGTGATAATAGTTCAGAGTGTTTATGTTTATTACATTACCATTTAATCTTTCAAGGAAGAGTGACTCATTCAGCTTCCTTAATTTGGGACATGACATTTTAGAGTCCCAGTTTGTAGCTCCTGTCTGGACTGGAAGTAAAAAAATCTCTATGGAAACATCAGGTTTTTGTTCTGATTAGTAATACTCATTTCCTCTACTAACATCCTTCTAAAATGTCTCATGCTGGCATGGAGGTAACTCTGGGTTCTTGGAGGTGTTGCCAGCTGAGCAGAAGCCCTGGCAGATACTATCAAGCTGGAAAGGTTTCCAATACAGGCCAAGGATGGCCTGATTGTTTCTTGTTCAAGAACCAAGCTACTGTAGTTAAATACAACATAATGCTATACTGGAAATTCAAATAGGTCTATTGTCAGAGAACCTAGGATCAGATATGACTTCTAATGCTTACTAGCTGTGTGATCTTGAACAAACTTTCACCATACTGAGTCTCTGTTTCCTCTCTTATAAAACAAAATTAGTTATATGAACACTAAGCTCTATTTCAACTTGAGAACTATAATTTGTTTTTAGCAATGCAACTCTCAAAGGACCTTATCCTCAGAACATTTAAGTAAGCAGACATGTGGCATCAATGAAAGAGGGTAAAGGCAATAAGAGACTTTGCAAGGCCTTGGAAAAAATCACCCCACCTCTAACCAACGCTCTTTAAAAATGAGGAGGTGGATGAGCAAGGAAAGATGGAAATCCCAGCCTCAAAGATTGATCCAGGGAGAACAGGACCTGGAGGCAAAGCAGAGATAGAGGAGGTGATATAGCTGAGAAAGAATGGAACCCCATAATAGGGGGAGGGGGAATAGAGAAGGGAGAAAATAGAAAACAGAGGAATGCATGGTACTCTAACAGGCATGAGGAACTCGGGTCAAAGGGTTATATTTGAGGAGCTAGAGGGTTCCCCACCCCTGCTCTAGATTCTTATAACTACTGAATTTCCCAATATGTCACCCTCTCTATGACCAAGTGATTAAGTGGATTCTCAAGAGGACTTCTTTTCCAAACCCTAAATTGAAACTGTAGGCAAAGGAATTGCAGTAAGATTCTCTTCCTTCCAAACTGCACCTATGAATCTAATGGTTTCAAGCTAGAAGCAACCTTAATGAATATATAGCTTATACTGTCTCATTTGTTCAGTGGCAGCCAAGAGAAAAAGCAAGGACATCAACTTTATATCAACTTTCCCCTGCTTTCAATTCAATAAACATTTATTAAGTGCCTACTATGTGCTAGGCAGTGTGCTAAGAGCTAGACACTATGCTTAATGCTTTCCTATTTATGAGACCAGGAGAAGTAGCATTATGTAGTGTCAAGAACACTGAATTTGGAGTCTAAGGATCTGAGTTCAAATGCCAGGTCAAATTATTATTAATAATAATACCTACTATTTGTAAGATCTTGGGAAAGGCATGATGAAGTCATCTTTCCAGACCTTAGTTTTCCCAACTGTAAAATATGTTTTCTAAGGCCCCTTTTAGATTTAAATCTGTGATTGAAAGATGATTGTTTTGACTCAGTCATAGTATCATTGGTCCTTCCCCACATGGAGAATAGAATCACACAATTTTATATCACTAAGAAGTTCAGCTGCTTTGCAATCCATCTTATTTCATTTATTTCAATTTTCCATTATCTGCCTCTGTTTGATTTCCACTCCAGGGAGTCCCTCAGGATAATCTCATCACCTAAAATGTCATCACACTGGAGATTAATTCATCATCCCCTCTTTCTTTCTCTTTCTTTCCTTCCTTTCTTTCAAGGGTGGGGAGGGTAGAGAGTTTGGGACTTAGTGATAGGATTACCCCCCAAAAAATTAAATAAAATTAAAGAGGGTCATTGACACATATTTTAAAAGCATAAACAAGAAGAGAGGAATATCAGAAGAAAACAGAGAAATAAGACAATTTTTAAAGTTATATATTTAATTTATTATATGCTTTATTTATTTATTTTCTAAGCATTTATTATATCTTCCTCCCACTCCATCCTCTGTTAAACAACAATAACAATAAAAAACACTCATAATAAATATAAATAATTCAGCAAGACAAATTGCCTCATTATCCAGATCCAAAAATGGATGCCTCATCTTGCATTCTCTCTGGCAAGAGGTGAGTGGCATAGTTCATCTTCAGTCATTTGCAATTGAGCAGAATGCTAAAGTCTTTCAAAGTTGTTTTTCTCTACGATGCTGTCATCACACAAATTGCTCCGGCTTGGTTTGGTTCACTCATTAGTTTCCTTTGAAACTGTCCATTTTGTCATTTCTTTTGGCATAACAATATTCTATTACATTCACATAGACTAATTGTTTAGCCAGTCCTCACTAAAAGTGGGGAATGATAAAGGTGCTGCTTACGTTTCCAATTTTGACTACTACGAAAATAGCTGCTATGAATATTGTTCTATAAATAGATCCTTTTCCTCTTTTTAAAATGCCTTTGTGGGGCAGCTAAGTGGCACAGTGAGTAGAGCGCCAGCCCTGGAGTCAGAAGGACCTGAGTTCGGATCCAGCCTCAGACACTTAACACACACAAACAAAAAACCTAGCCATGTGACCTTGGGCAAGTTACTTAACCCAATTGCCCTCCAAAAAAGAAAAAAAAAGTGTTAAAATGTCTTTGGGATATACTGGAATAACTGGATAATTTACTGTATGCTGAAAGGAAAAACAAGATGCACAATCATGATTCATGGTTTCATGAGGTAAAATCCTTTTTCTATGCTTTTTGTACATAGAAATACTCATTATATTTGGTGTTTGATAAGTTCAGAATTTTTTAAAATGTAATCTATCCCTGGAGAGTCTGAGCGATAACTGAAGTGGATATTATGTTGTCTCGCTTGTTTGCCACAGTTCTCATTGCTTTTTATTTCACTGCTAAATTTCAAAATAAATAGAAACCTTTAAACATAAAAAGGGGGGAAGCTATTTTATTCAGTTGGAAATGTTTATAGCTGACTCATGGAGCTCTCTCAGGAAGTAACTGCCTCCTGGTTTTCTCAACAGTTTGAAGGATTAGGATCATATCTCTGGAACTGAAAGGGACATTTAAGGTCATCGAGCCCAATTATTTCTTCTTCCAAATGAGGAAAGTGAGGACATATCAAAGTTAAGTGACTTGCCCAAGCTTACTTGGATATTATTGTGGTATGGATAAGTATCGTGGTCTGAGATCTGAGTGTTTGTCCTTCATCTCCAAATTCAGGGCCCTTTCCACTGAGCCTCCCATAATAAAGTTTCCAAAACTTTGATGTGGCTCATTTACATTTCCCAGAAATTCTATGAAGTCGATTCCACACGTGTTATTATCCTCATTTCACAGATGAGGAAAGAGACATGCCTCAGCATTGCCCAGGGTCACACAATTAGCAGGTTGAAACCCAGATTTTCCTAACTCCAAATCCAGTACAGCAATGGTGTCAAACTAACTCCAAATCCAGTACAGCAATGGTGTCAAACTAAAAAATGGGGGCCACTAAAGCATACAGATGGATTCTTGCAGGCTTCATATTGACTTGGAAAACCACAGATTAGTATCATCTATGTTTCACTGCATTTTGTGTTACTTATTTCTCAGTTATATTTTAATCTGGTTGGAACAGCATTCTGGAGTGCTATGAAGTACATGAGTTCTGGGCCTCATATTTGACAGTCCACAGTACAACATTCATTAAGCTGAGCTGAAATTACTCTGTTTCATTACTCTCCCCCATTCTTTACTCCCTTCTAACTATTGGACTAAGTTGTGGGCAGTGTTTGAGCTGACCAGAAGTAATCTTGGGTAAATCCCCACACACATAGGAACAGGAGAGGAAGTTGATAAGAAGTGTCAAAAGCTTACACACACACACACACACACACACACACACACACACACACACACACACACTCCACTCCTATTCCTCACATAATACAACCTGATCTGAAGAAAGGGAAATCAAAGACACAGTACCACTGTCTAACTTCCAGATCCTCTCTCTTAATCCTTTCTGTTTCCTTGATATTCCATCAGAAAACTATAGTCAGAATACTGCCCAGAAATGTTCTACGTACAGAGAGGGATATACAAAATACAAAAAAGGAGTCTGGCCTCAAAGACCAGCAGAAACCTGAAGAGAAATTGGGATTTGAGAAGGACCACAAATGAGATTATAGTAACAGCATCTGTGAGCATCTCAGGGAAATTTTTGATGTGACATGCAATCTTTGAAACTGAACTATCTCTCTCTCTCTCTCTCTCTCTCTCTCTCTCTCTCTCTCTCTCTCTCTCTTTCTCTTCCCCCCTCCTTCCCTCCCTGTATCTGTCTCTATCTTTCCTTCATTCATTCCTTCCTTCTTTCTTTCTCTTTTATTCATTCAAGAAAATTTACCACAATTTTAAATTTATGATTAATTACTGTTGGCAAAAAGGGAGTTGGTAGCCATTTTCTGGGATATGCCACCCAAAAAGTTCTCAGATTTACAGCTGGAGGTTCAGGATAAGCAATATAAACCCTTTCTCCCTATTACAACTGAGAGGGGGAAGAAGAAATTTAAATTTAATTCTTTTTGCTACAGGTAATCTTCCAGTCAGTTTCAGCCATTTTCATTGCTTCTGAACTTTCTGTTCTAACATTTTTACCACATTTCCTTCTTCTACAGAATGGTTGCATCCTTGGTCAAAGTCACCATTTAACGTGGCCCTACAAAAAAAATCATTTTTTTCCTTTAGCTGTTTCCCTCTGAATCTTTGATCCAAGCTGTCTGAGCAAAAGCCAGTACCCCCCCCAAAAAAAAATCCCCAGCATTTATAGGAAAGCATTTTTAGTATCCTTTATTTGTGAGCCATAAAATTTCATAGTACATGGTTGAATTCTCTGGTGACTTAGTCATTTACAACACCAAATTGAAATATAAGAGAATTTCCATTCACCTTGAAATCTATAATCCTATAAACTTTGGCCCAATTTCCATGGAAAGAGTTATATTATTCAGCTTAACAGTCTAACTTCATACGGTATGCCCTATTAAAACAAAACAAAACAAAATAAAAATACAGTAAAAGAAAAGGAAAAACAGTTAATTAAATGTTTCTGCTTAAAGATTTATTCCAAATTGACCAGTCCATCTTTTCTTCCTATTATACCTTTCCCTGATAATGACTTTTACCCTTGTTCTTTGAAATTCCTCATTATTTACATTCTATAGCCTATTTATATTCACCATATGCATTTTATTGCCTTTTGTGGGATATTAATTTTAAATTCTTTGAATGTTATTTATTCAATGTCTCAAAGCCATACAACAACACTTAATAAATAGCAGTATTAAAAAAAAAAGAAAAAGAGAGAGACTCAGGGAAAAAAAGGATCCCACAGGAAATCTTGGGGTTACTAAAGGGAGATTTACCATTTTTTGAGGCAATCCAGCCTACTTTCTTTCCGTTTAACTCTGGGGCCTTGCATGCATTTTTGTCTCAAATATACATACTGATAGAAAAACTATTGGTTGTCCATCCAAATGCATGCCGTAGTATATGTCGTAGCATTGACATTTTCCATCTACACGGCCTTTTTTGTGTGAATTTTTAGGCCAAATTATTTTTTTATTTAATGGCTAAAATGTTGTTGGTATATTTTATTTTTATACCATAAAACATTTACAGATTATTTTCACTATGAAAGAGAAAGCTGGGAACAAAATGAGGCAGTTAAGTAAGACTAATAAGCCAGTGATCTCATCTGAAAGTACAGGCATACAAGCAACATTTCACATCTGTAGTACCTTCTGAATCCTCTCTCTCTTTTTCTCCACATATATGTATACCAACATACACACACATATATACATGTATATACATATATATTATACACACATACATTTACTCTCCCAACTCTCACCTCAGTTTTAAAAAATAAAATTTTTTTAAATAAATATGCATGCTGAGCAAAATAAATTATTTCAATCTCAGAAAAAAAGATATACAACGATATATAAAATATCTCTATCCCATTCTTCAATCCAAATCTGTCACCTCTATGTAATGAACAGCATGTTTCACCATCAGTGCTCTAGAATAGTGAATAGTCATTGTATTGATCATAGTTCTTACTACTTTCAGAATTCTGCTCGTTTTCTTTTTCATCAGTTTATAAAAGGCTTCTTAACTACTTGCTCATCGCTAATATTGATGTTCTAGTATAAATTGCTCCAGTTCTGTTTCCCTCTGCATCAGTTCATGTAAGTCTTTCCATGTCTTTTTGAAATCGTCCATTTCCTCATTTCTGCAATAGTATTTCATCACATTAATATAACACAATTTATTTGACCATTCTTCAACTGATGGGCATCACTTTAGTTTTTGGATGGGTAGGGAAATGATTTGCAACCAGAAAAAGAGATGTTGCAATTTTTTTATGCATAAAGGACTTTTCTCTTTCTTTGATCTCTTTGGGTATGAGCCTAGTAATGTTATGTCTAGGTCAAAAGGCATGCAAGTATTTAAAAAACTTTTAATGTACAATTCCTAATAGCTTTCTGGAATGATTGTACCCATTCAAAAGCCCACCAATGATGCATCAATGGGCCTGTTTTCTCACAGCCCCACAACATTTATCAGTTTCCTTTTTCATCATCACTGCCACTCTTGTAGCTGTGAAATAGAATCTCAGAATTGCTTTAATTTGTATTTCTCAAATTCATAGTGATTTGTGACATTCTTTCTATATGTCTATAAATATGTATATGTCTATGTATGTATATATGTATGTATGTCTATAGATAGCCTGGGGTTTTTCCCTTGAGAACTATCTGTTCGTATCTTTATACTACTTATCAATTGGGAGATGGTTACAGATATTTCCCAGGAGATTCCTCAGTGACTTAGGGTTTTATTCAACTAGAACAACATCATCTACTGATAGGATTAGCTGAAGCACCTCACAGTCCTCCAGGAATATCTTTTTAACTTAATCTTTGAGCTAGATCTCCACCACAGTGTTGAATACTTTTAATGAGAATTTTATGACTTACCTAATAGTTATGACCATAGGGTCATTGAACAGAATTATTTCTATTACATATTTCAAGGAATCTTGCACACTTTGATGTATGGGTGAGAGACAACTTTTTGGAAGAGACCCTTTAAGGGGGGTTTTGCTATGCTGAATCAAATGCTTTTTTTCATAATCAGCAAAGAATAAGCACATTGTAATTTTGTCTTCTTTAGATCTTTTAGAAAATTGCATGATGGTAAATATGTTTTCTGTTGTAAAGCATTATTTGTAAAAATCTGCCTGTTCCCTATCTTATATTAAGCATATCCCCAAAGCATGTTGTGTAGATTAGAAAGTAGACATATAGATATTTGGGTTGATTTTTTAATATCAATAAGAAGATATTTTCTCCAACTTTGGCATCTTCTACTCCTTCAAATGTTCATATGAATCTGTTTCTGAATACCCTTACAGTTGTGTTGGTAATCATAATTATTTATGACCTTTTTATTATTTGGTTCAATCTAGCTGCTTTCCTAGTCACTTTGCAATCATGTTCTACTAATGGTGCCTGCTCACCAGCCATCATCTTCATCTCTCTTCAGCAATGGTCTACCACAACCGTGGATTCTGCTCATGAGTTCTTTCTCCTTCCCCATAGGTGACATTCTTATTTTGCCCAGAACAAGGCTGTCACCTTAATTTCCAGCCACCGGTGGCAAACTATGATGCTATATGCATACTCTCCCCATTTTCCATCTCCCTTTTATGTGTTGTCTTCTCTCATTGGAATGTAAGCCCTTTGTGGGTCAAGGAGGGCCTTCTTTATTTGCATCTGTATTCCTAGCACTAGGGGCAACTAGGTGGTACGATGGATAGAGTGCTGGGTCTGTAGTCAGGAAGACTCATCTTCCTGAGTTCAAATCCAATCTCAGAAAATTACTAGTTGTATAACCTTGGGCAAGTCACTTAACCCTGTCTGCCTCAGTTTCGTCATCTATAAAATGAACTAGAGAAAGAAATGGCAAACCACTTGTTGGCAAACCAACAAAGAGTTGGACACAACTGAAGCTACTGAACAACAAGTCCTAGAAACTAGTACAAGGCATGTAAGCACATAGTACTTAATGTTTAATGACTGTTTTCTCTACCTTTGTCTCTTTCTGTCTCTGTCTCTCCCTTCCTCCTCCATAGGTGAGGACTAATCTGTTCTTTTCCTGCCCTTTTCATCTTAAAATGCAATTGTATAGGTGAGTACTTGTGAATGATTATGAATGTGTGCCCATTTGTGAAAGAATTTTGTAGTGAATAAAGACCACCCTCAATGTCAGGGTTCAAGTTCTATATCTATTATGTACTGGCTACAGGGAGATACACAAGTCACTAACTTCTTAGTACACTAGGCAAATCCCTAAGACTATCAATTACTAATCTACATTATCAGAATGAATGACTTTTATATCATGGGTTGTTGACCTAGAGACCTTGGAGCAATTTTTTTTAAAGATATATAGATGATAGATAGATAGATAGATAGATAGATAGATAGATAGATAGATAGACTAAATTGCAATGTAATAGGTTTCCTTTGTACCTCTACGTATTTTATTTTAGACACTAAAAACATTATTCTGAGAGAGAATACCTAGGCTTCACCAAATTGCCATAGGGGTCTATGACTCAAAAAAGTTCAAGAAACCCTGTTTTACACTGATGAAAGCATAAGTCCAGATACACTGATATAGAGAAAGAGAGGTAAGAGACAGGCATAAGAGATAAGGGTGTTTAAGGGTGTGTGTGTGTGTGTGTGTGTGTGTGTGTGTGTGTGTGTGTGTGCGTGTGTGTTTGTGTGTACACCTTTATCTCTCTCCATATATATATATATATATATATACACACATATACATAAATATACATTATATATATTTTTCTATTCTCTGTGTATGTGTTGTCACTACACTGCCTTTCTCTAAATTAATACAATGTAAACTCCTTAAGGGCAGGTCTGTTTCATTTTGTCTTTGTATTATCAGTAGCCGGAGCATAGTAGGTGCCCAATAAATGCTTACTGAATTGAAATGGAGAATTGATAACAGAACCAGAAAACTTAAACTCTATTCCTAACAAGTATTCAATACCTGATTCCACACAGTCAAGTCATTTAATTAGTCTGTGCTCTTCAATTTTCATTTGTTTAAAATGAGTATTCATAAATCTTGTCCTGGCCCACATTCATTATAAGTTTTAAATTTTGATGACATATTAGCAATACATGAAAGCTCTCATGTCCTTTGAATAAAGGTGTGGCATAATCCTAAAGGTAATTAGCCTATTTCTTAATATGAAAGTTAGCGAATGGTCTCCTATAAGCCTACAGATGGTAATGAAAGATTCATAAATTGTTACTATTAGAAAGGACCTTAGAGAACATCTAGGATCATAAGATCTTAGGTTTAGAGATGAAAGAGATGTTATAGACCAGTTAGTCCAAATCCTTCATTTTATATTTGGAGATAGAGGGCAGCTGTTTCAGGGTAATGATGGGAGGAAGCAATCAATAAACATTATTAAGCAGTTACTATGCTTACTATAATCCAAGTCCTACATTAAGTGCTATAAGTACAATACAAAAAAGAATACTCATGGAGATTAAAACTTTGTTGGGGAGATAAATACCACACATAGAATACAGAAAATAATTAGAGAACAATTAAGTACTAAACCTACAATACCTGCTATAAATGTAATAGGAGCACAGTGAAGAGGAAAAGCAATATGGGCCAGATTAGATAGGCAAAAATTCAAGGAGAAACTATAATTGGAATTAGGCCTTAAATGGTAGGTGGGATTTGGATAAAGAAGAAGAAGAGCATTTCAGGTGGAGTAAAGCCCTGGAGTAGGATCAGGGGATCAGGGGGTTAGGAAGAGTTATGACATAGGGATAAAAATAAAGAACATGTACAAATTTATAGAAGATCAGAACTGGAAAGAACCTCAGAGAACACAAAATTTGACCTTCTCATTTGGAGGTTGGAGCAGAGGGAAAATTTGGAGAATTGGAATTAAGATTGAATAGGTTGTTTCCCAACTGACGAACGGTCAAAGAATATGAACAGACAGTTCTCAGAAGAAGAAATCAAAGCTACAAGTCATACAAAAAGGCTTTAAATCACTATTGATTAGAAAAACTCAAATTAAAACAACTCTGAAGGGGCAACTAGGTAGAGCAGTAAATAGATCACTGACCACAGAATCAGGAGGACCTGAGTTCAAATCCAGCCTCTGACACTTAACATTTACTAGTTGTGTGACCTTGGACAAGTCACTTAACCCCAATTTCCCTGCCTTCACCCCTCCAAAATAAAACAAACAAAAAAGAAAAACAATTCTGAGGTACCACTTTGCACCTTTCAGATTATCTAATATGACAAAAAGGGAAAATGGGTAATGTTGGAGGGGATGTGGGAAAATTGGAACACTAATGCATAGTTAGTGGAGTTGTGAACTGATTCGACCATTCTGAAGAGCAATTTGGAACTATGCCAAAAGGTTATAAAACTTCTGGCCCAGCAATACCACTACTAGGTCTATATCCCAAAGAGATCAAAGAAAAAGGGGGGAAAGGATCTATATGTGCAAAAATATTTACAGTAGCTCCTTTTATGGTGGCAAAGAAGTGGAAATTGAAGGGATGCCTAGCAATTGGGGAATAGCTAAACATGTGGCATAAGATTGTGATGGAATACTATTGTGCTATAAGAAATGCTAAGCAGGATGCTTCCAGAAAAATCTGGGAAGACATACATGAACTGATGCAAAGTGAAATGAGTAGAACCAGGAGAACATTGTACATTGTAACAGCAATATTATGCTATGAGCAGCTGCAAATGACTTAGCTTCTCTCTGCAATATGACACAAGACAGTTTCAAAGGACTTATGAAACACACTCTCTGTCTCCAGAGAAAGAACTGATAGTATATGAATGCAGAATGAAGTACATGTTTTTTGTTTTTTAACTTTCTATGTTATTCTTGTTTTCCTTGTCTGTGTGTTCTTCTGCAATATGGCTAATATGGAAATGTTTTGCATAACTACATTTGTAAAATCTATACCAAATTACTCACCTTCTCAAGGTGGGAGAGAATTTGGAACCCAAAATTAAAAAAAAAAGTAAGAATGTTTTTATATATAGTTGAGGAAAATTAAATCAAAATAAAAAGCTGAACAACTTTGTAAAGAGTCAACTCTAGAAATTTAAAAAAGAAAGAAAAGAAACTTAAACAGAAAGTTTAGATTTGCTGCAATAATTGACCAATTTTAGTTCTTGAGCAGAGGAGACATTATAAAAATGTATTTTAGGAATATCAAATTCCCATAATAGGAAAGAAGTTTAATTATCTGCTGCATTGAACCAAGAGAACAATTTATACAAGAAGTAAAACATTGTAAAGTAAAACAACTTTGAAAGATTTAAGAACTCTGATAAATGCAATGACTGACTATGTCTATAGAGGACCTAATATAAGCAATATGTCCCCCAGTTCCTGACAAAGAGGTCATGAAGGTGTAGAAAGAGACATATTTTTGGACTTGCCTACTATGGGGGGTTATTTTGCTTGACTATGCTTATTTGTTATAAAATTATTGTTGTTATGTTTTCCCTCTTCTCTATATTAACTGGGAAGGGGCCATGCAGAATAGAGGAGTTAGCAGCAGTAATACCAAAAAAAAAAAAAAAGGAAAGGAAAGGAAAAGAAAAGAAAAAGAGGAGTTTATTGTAGCATTTCTTTTTTAAGATACAGATGATGAGAGAAGGAAGTTCAAAAAGAAGCAGAGGCAAGGAGGATGGTTTTGAAAGCAACATGTAGAAATTATTTTATACTTAAAAATAACAGATTGTGAAATGAAGGTTCATGATTTCATACAGAATCCTCTTTTTTTGCATTTTTTCTGGGTGTTTGGAAATACCCCCCATCATTTTTTGGTTTTGTGTGTATGTGTTTAAGTTCAGAATTAAAAAGTTAAAATAATAGAATTATCTTCTGTTTTTCTACTTCAGCTTCCTATTAAGATGGGACATGCCCCAAGCATAGTAGTCCTTTTGTTCCCTGATCTTTTCCTTTTCCTAGCTTGCTTCCCCTCCCACCCTACTGTGTATGTTTCTCACATCAGGAGAGGGAGAGAGGCTCAGATATATCCATTCTACACTCCTCAGAAAGATGGGTAGCAAACTAGAAGTATTCTATCTCCTTCCTAAATATTATTAGTCATGGAAAAAACTATTTTTACATTCAAACCATTTCCCTGATCACTGTCTCTAAAAGAGAAAGAAGTGTAGTTTGTATCCAAAGACTTATTTCCTTCCAATCAAATGCTAGCTACAAAAAAATAACATCATGAATACCAAATAATAAATAAACCCATTTATCTAAGTTGATGGCAAATAGAAAACAGAGAAGTTATACAAATTAGAATAGATCAATCAATATGAGAGAGAGGAAGAGAGAGAGAGAGAGAGAGAGAGAGAGAGAGAGAGAGAGAGAGAGAGAGAGAGAAATTGAGAGGGAGACAGAGACAAAAACAGTCTTCTATCTCAGCCAAGGGGAAATTCCCTAAAATTTCTAGGGAGACAAACTGGAAATCAGGGATATGTTGTGGCACTGACTTCTCTACATTTCTATAGCTTTCCAACATCTTTTTTTTTTATCTCTCTCCAGGTTTCCCCCCAAAGAGAGGCTGATATCATATGTTTCTTTTAAAGCAGGAAACGAAGGTTTTACTTCTCCCAAGTTCTGGCACTAATTCTACCCTTCACAGAAGCCCAGAGTGTAAAATCAATGTCCTTTTCTCCTCTGATGAGGAGGGTCTTATACAAATGATCCAAGCATAAACCCAAAGTCATATACATATGAAATTATGACTGTCCTGCTTTCAGTGTCAGTTAGAATAGATTTGCTATGTCAGTCTTGCTCTTGTTTACTTTGATGAATTAATCTGTGCCTTGTTCTTATCATTTGGTATTCCCAGCAGTGTAAGCTTTTTTGTTTTTACATTTTCTCCAATCACATTCAATATTTTAAATTTAAAGCATAATTATTTTAAATTGTAAAAATTAAATCATAAATTGTAAAAATTATTTTAAAATGTAAAAGGTACTTGATTTTCAGCTCTTTAAGTGGTGGCAAAGAATTGGAAATTGAGAGGATGCCCATCAATTAAAGAAAGGTTGAAAAAGCTGTGGTATATGATTGTGATGGCATACTATTGTACTAGAAAAAATGATGAGGGGGATGGTTTCAAAAAACCTTGGGAAGACTTATAAGTACAGATACTAAGTGAAATGACAAGTAGTACATGGTAACAGCAAAATTGTAATGATGATCAACTCTGAAACACTTAGCTGTTCTGATCAATACAATGATCCACAACAAGTCCAAAAGACTCATCATGAAAAATGTTGCCCATATCAAGAGAGAGATGACTGATTAACTCTGAAATGCAGATCAAGGCATAATTTTTCACCTTCTTTATTTTTTTTTGGCAACATGACTAATGTGGGAAAATCTTTTACATGAGTTCACTTATATAATATGTATCATATTGCTTGGCTTCTTAAAGGGTGAGAGAGGAGCTGGAGGAGGTATTAAAATTTGGAACTCAATTTAAAAATTAATGTTAAAAATAAAAAAAAGATACTTGCTTTTCATTGAAAAGGGGAGATGTATTTATATAGGAGTTATGCTTGGAAATGGTATATGGACAAAGCATTTAACCTCTGGAGCCTCTATTTCCTCATATTGAAATGAGAGGTTTGGATTAGGTGACCTTTGAGGTTCCTTCTAACTCTAAATCTACAGTAATATGATTACATGAATAATGAATGAGCAAATAGGGCAAGTGAAACAGGGAAAAGTTAAAGAAAGTAGAACAAACAATCAGTGGATCAGTAAGTACAAATAGGAATAGATTCATATAAATGAAACACTTTCAAGACAGCAGCATCTACCTTCTAATGGGATGGATTATATATTAAGGTTATCTGGTTTTGCTGTTGACTTAGTATATGACCTTGGATTAGTCACTTTAAACTCATTGTGTCTCACTTTCTCCCTCTGGGAAAAAATGAGTTTAATAATAGTTCTCTTAATTGTTCCACACAGATGTACTGAAAATAAATAAAACTGTGGACTTGTTTTTAAAATGACATTATTTGTTGTTGTGTTCGTCCTTTGTTTTTGAAAGGGACTGCAGTATCAGGGAAATGATGACATGACTTGCAGTTGACTTCAATTTGAGTGAGGGAGGGTTGTGCAAGATCACCAGTCTCACTTCCTCCTCCAGAGACATCTGGGTTCAGTGCCCAGATATTCACCAGGATGACTGGAGATGACCCAGGATGCAATGGGAGTTCCTGGCCCTTTTAGGCTGAGACCTTTTCAAGGTACTCATTTAGAGTGATGTAACACCCATTAAGTGAATAGGCCTCTTTAAGAATTGAGTCAAGGGATGGCTCCTTTAATTAGAAAAAAAGGAAAAAAATTCAAGCTGGGAGGAGAAGACCCTCAGGGTTGCAGTTCCAAAGAGAAGGAAGGAAGGAAGGAAAGAAAGAATCTAGTCAATAAATCCCAAATTAAGTGTGCAGCTTCTGGCCATGAAAATTTACCTTCTTTTGGAGAGGAGAAGGAGAGGGAGAGGACGAACTGAATTACCCAACTAGCTGGGTCCCCATTCAGGCAGCTTGGGCTAATCACAGGTTGTGTTTGTTCTTCCTTTTTGAAGAGGACCATGGCATCAGGGAAATGATGACATGACTTGCATGCAGTTCACTTTGATTTGAGTGAGGGAGGGCTGTGCAGGGTCACCGGCCTCACTTTCTCCTCCAGAGCCATCTGAATCCAGTGACCTGATATTCATCAGGATGACTAGAGATGACCCCCCCACCCAATGTCATTATTTATGTGTATAATGGACATCACATACTTCACTTTGAAGACAAAGATTGTCTTATTTTCAATCTGTATATCCATTGTTCCTTGTAAGTAGAGTAGGAGATGTCTAATGAATGTTTGCAGAACTTAATTATTTTAATAAAACTGTTTATATATTTAAAATAAATAAATAAAGGTGCTTGGGGCAGCTAGGTGGCACAGTGAGTAGAGCACTGGCCCCAGAGTCAGAAGGACCTGAGTTCGGATCCTGCCTCAGACACTTCACACACACACACACACACACACACACACACACACACGCACACACACATACACACACATACACACACACACACACACACACACACACACCAACTAGCCACATGACCTTGGGCAAGTTACTTAACCCCAATTGCCCTCCAAAAAGCAAAAATAAAATAAAGGAGCTGTTATTGTTCTTTTCTCCACTATAAATGTTCCTATAAAACTTGAATATATCTTATTCATTCACTTATTCATTTGTCAATTTATTTAAATAAACTGGTTGGAAATACAGGGGATACTTACCAGCCCCATCCAGTGGTGAGTTGGTAATGGTTAACAACTTGTTCTCTGAAAAAACAAAATGATACACTTGATATGCTTTTAAATTTAATTTGTATTATTTACATTTTCCTCCTTAATTTCTTAAGTATAGATAATCAATATCACAATAAATAAACCTATGATGTGTAGCACTTATCAATTTCTGAAGTGTGAATAAATACTCACACTGAAAATGTAATGACCAGTGCTCTCCAACAAAGGGGAGGTGGCTCCAGTACACCCCCGGTCATTACTACTCATTATCCATCACTGATCAGCATAAGAGCTTTGACCTTTTCTTTTTCTGACCTGAACCAGTTGACATAATGGAGAAACTGAGGGTCAGAGATGTTAAATGACTTGCCTAGGGTCTCATAACTATTAAGTGCCTGTGAGAGGATCCTGATCCTAACTCCCTCTCCAGTTCTTTATCCACTCTACCACTTAGTTGCCTTTGAGTAGCTGGTTCTCCCATGACTGGACAAAGGCTGGATGACTAGTTGTTGGGCACATCATATTGGGGGTTCTCTTCAAGTATGTGTTGAATGAGATTGCCACCTACCTTTAGTCCTTCCCAGTTCCTAGTGGACTCAACTTTAGGGGCTCACCATATTGAAGCCCAACTTAGTTCATACATCTGATTGCATATCTCATTGTAGCTCAGAATCCCCAAACTCAAAAGATCTCTCAACTTCAAGCTTTCTGGTAGTAGGAATTACAGGTGTGTGTCATTACACTTGACCTGAACACATTTTCTACCCCTAATGAACACATAGTAATGGTGATTTGTAAATACTTTCATTACCAAAACCAACTAGGTAGTTATTGCTAGTATTATCATAACCATTTTACAGATCAGGAAACAACCTCAGAGAGATTAAGTGACATACCCAGGGATTACATAACTAGTAAGTGTGATATACCCTGAAAGATTATCAAAACTAGAACCCAAAGTGGCAGCTACGTGGCTCAGTGAATAGAGCACCAACCCTGGAGTCGGGAGAAGCTGAGTTCAAATCTGGTCTCAGACACTTAACACTTACTACCCGTGTAATCTTGGACAAGTCATGTAACCCCAATTGCCCTGCCTTCCCCCTCAGAAAAAAAAAAAAACCGCGACAAAACTAGAACCCAAGGCTCTTGGCATTAGTTTCAGTGCTCTTCCTCCTAACCCATGGTGACTCTATATAAACTGAAATGACTATTAATTACATAATCTTATATATATATATATATATATACACACACATATATATATATGGACAGAGAGAGAGAGAGAGAGAGATTGAGAGAGAATCAGAATCACCCTAACCCTAACACTTCAGGGAATTGCACTACTTTACATTGTACTTATCATTCTTGCCTCTCTCCAGAATTATGCCTACCCAAAAGAATAAATCACTATAGTCAGGGAGCAGATTATTTACTCCCTAAGCAGCCACCAGGTGAATGAAAGGATGCATTCATTTCAATTAATGTCTATTTTCCCATGGTTAGATGAATGCAATATCCCAATCTGACTGTTACATTCTTGGCAGCTGTATCTAGCTTCAATCTTGGCCATGTTCCTTTATGGATCTATACATAGGGAAGTTTTACATCAATCAGAAAGAGGTCATATGTACCAGGAGCAGGGTTGTGAGGGGTAAAGGGTAATTCATAAAAGAAAAATAAGCATAACTAATTAAATTCTCTTATTGCTAATTTGACTTCAGATATAGAGATTCTAATGTAACTAGAGAAAAATTCAAATACAGAAAAATATATCACAGGATCAATAACATGGCACCTCAACCCACTGAATCACATTTTAGAACTGGGAAGGACTAAAGGTAAGCAGCAATCTCATCCAACACATACTTGAAGAGAACCCCCTATATGATATGCCCAACAACTAGTCATCCAGCCTTTGTCTAGTCATGGGAGAACCAGCTACTCAAAGGCAACTAAGTGGTAGAGTGGATAAAGAACTGGACAGGGAGTTAGGATCAGGATCCTCTCACAGGCACTTAATAGTTATGAGACCCTAGGCAAGTCATTTAACATCTCTGACCCTCAGTTTCTCCATCTGAATAACAGTATCTACCTCACAGAATTAAGAAAGCTCAGACAGGAAGATATAATTAACACATTCTGAAAACCTTTAAGTACTTTGTAAATGTTAGTAGTTAATGTGACTATTACCTCCTGAGGCATCCAATTCAACCATGGGATGGTTTTAATTGTTAGAAAGCTTTCCTTGAAGTTAATCCTAAATCACCTTCTTTGTAAGAATAATGATAATAATTCATAATATCATGACTTTGGAGTTGAAAGAAATTTCAGAAGTCATCTAGCCCAAAGGTGTGAAAATTACTATCCACTGGCTATAAGAGTCTGCAAAACTCCCTAGTGCAACAAACTAGATAAAAATATAATTGGGAAATATTTAACAAAATAAATAAAAAACACAATACAACACAGATAATGTTATTTTGTGGTTTTCTTCTTTTCAGGGCGTGCAAGCAATGAATGCAATATTCACAGTGCCCACGGTGGCTATGAATATGCTGGTGTGGTTGTGAATCACAAAATGTTACAGGCTCTCCATATGGTGGATAGAACCAAAGCATTTATTCAAATGTAAGAAAACCAAATCCCAAAGCCAGAAAGTCAAATTCATCACACTAACAACAAAGTTGGTGCACATAACCAATGCAGCCAACACCCACATTCTCAAGCCTTCAAAACAAAACAGGTTTCTCAAGCAAGGATACTCCTCTCTCACTAACTCAAGCAAGGATCCTCCTCTCCTCGCTCACTGTAGCTCCTCAGCCTCCACGCTGCTTGTTCCCAGCAGTTCTTATTCCCAACAGTTCTGGCTAGCTCTCAAAAGCTCTCAGCAGCTCTAGCTGGCTCTCAGAAGTTCTCAGAAGCTCTCAGAAGAAGTTCTCAGCAGCTCTCAGAAGAAGTTCTGACTCTCTAGCTTGGGCTTTATCATATATAGTATTAGCTCTTCCCTGTTCTGCCCCTTCCTGTTACATCAGCAAGTTCAAACCACTCTGGGATTCACAAGGTCTTGATCTTAATGCTTGATACAATCATGAACTTGAAACATGGTGCTAAGTAGCTGTTTGCTTGCTAATACAAGGGGCATGGAAGCTCTTCAAATCCCATTGCCATTACACAGGGCTGCTCATCTACCTTTGGTGTCCACCTTTCACCCAACTCTCACATGTGGTTACATGAAGCTGCAGCATGTGCAGTAGTCGCCCTCTGGTAAAATCATCTCAGCAGGCAGACTAAATCAAGTTGAAGATAACTGACAGGTCTCTAACCTGTCAGTGAATTGGGGGTGGAGTGGATATCTATTCTAAGCATGTGAAGACTTCTGGTGAAATGGGACAGATGAGAATAATTTGTTCTAATGGTCATGAAGGTGGCTGAAGCAGGCACTGTGGAGCTCTTAGAGCCTGATCAGGCACCAAAGATGCCAAGGTCATCCACTGCATCCCAGTAATAATATTGCCTGTAATCTTCATTTTTATGTTGTCACTGGAATGCAATGTTTCAACAAGAGAGAGTGAGGCTGACAACTTTATGCAACTTTGACTCACTTAAACCCAATTCACATTCAAGTCAAGACATCACCAGTGATGTCACTGATAACCTTTGAAATGAAAGACCTACAACAATAGTCCTTTGGGACAAAATAAACAATCCTAACCTTTCTTCCACATGAAATCTGCTCAAATACTTGGAGACAGTTATCAGGCCTTCTCCCCTCCCAAGTCTTCTATAGTCTAAACATTCCTGGTTCTTCTAATTGACTCGCATATGTCATGTAAATGAGGTCTTCTTGCATCTTGTTCTTTCTTTAGATTATCAATTTCTTTCCTAACTTGTGCTACCCAGAAGAGTGAGCGCAATACCCTTAGCATGGCCTTACCAGGGTAAAGTACAGAAAACCCACTTCCTTATTCTTTACATATCCTTCTCAACACAGCCTGAGATCACATTACACATACATCTTCCCTTCATAAACACACCACTCATACAAACTTCCTTATTTCTATTGAGGAGTCAATCATCCTTCTAATTAAACTGGTTCACAACTTTGATGTTATCTTTTACTCTTTCCTCTCCCTTAATCTCACCCTCCTATCCAGTCAAGGGATAAGTCTTATGGATTCCATATAAACAGAACCTCAGAAGCCAAACCCTTCTTTCTATTCTCATGGCCACCAGTATAATTCAGGCCTTTATTGCCTCTTACATAGATTATTGCATGAACTTCCAGATTCTAGTCCCTCCCCTCTCAAATCCACCATCCACAGAGCTTCCAATATATTCTTCCTAAAACACAAATATTTGCATGTCTTTCTCCTTCTCAAGAACCTTTAATGGCTCCCTATTTCCATATTTGCATGTCTTTCTCCTTCTCAAGAACCTTTAATGGCTCCCTATTTCCTCTAGGATAATATGCAAGGTCTTTAGATAGATGTTTAAATTCTCTACCAATTTGGTTGTAACCTACCTTCCCAGGATTATTTTATATTAGTTCCTTTGCAAACTCTATGTTCCAGACACTTGTCTATTAGCTATTTATTAACTCAGAACTGCATGTTCTACCTCTATGACTTTGCACAGCAGTACCCCATGCCTGAAACACTCACCTTCATTTTTTGCAATTCCTAGATTACTTCAAATCTCAATTTATTCGAATCCTCAAAGGAAAGCCATTTCTGATTCCCCTACTTTTTATTTTTTCCTCTCTTCTCAAAATGCCATGTATTTGGAGAGAACCATACTGAGGTAGGGCTGGATTCGGACCTTTGATTTCATGGGCATAGGAAATTCTCAGTTAGAAAATTTCCTCTAACTAAGGAGATTGATGCCTATTTGGTAGGAAAATAGTCTTGCAGGATTCCCTAGGAATTTCTCAAATGCCCTGCTTGTTTCTTATTCCTTCTGGCTTTCTTTCTACTCTTCACATTTTGTAGTGAGGGGACTCTAACTCTAGCCAAACTCTCCTTTCTACTTCCTCTACCCCTCAAATAAAATAGGGGGGAAAATCCTTGTAACAATTATGTACAGCCAAGCAAAAATGAATTCCTACATTGACCATACAAAAAATGTATATCTTATTCTGCCTTTTCAGTTCATTACCTCTATGTCAATGTGTGAGTTGCATACTTTATTATCAATGAATCTGGAATTATGGTTGGTCATTGCACTGATGAGTTTTTAATTCTTTAAAAACTATTTGTTTTTATAATGTTGTTTATAGTCTATAAATGATCCTACTACAAGATAATCTTCAGGAATAAAATTCACCTGTTGTCCCCTAACCTGGCCAGTCTGGTGTCTTTCCACCTCAAAACTTTGGGGACATTTTTGGCTTCTTGCTACATGTGAATGAAAAACAAATCCAATAGAGAGCTCTGAGAAAAGAACCAAGGAGTCACTACCATGGGAAGTTCAAGAACAGAGACTTTGGGTGGAAATGGCAGAAACAGAATCTAGAATGATAAAATCTGAGAACCATCATATAATCCTCCTTTTTTTTATCTACCCTTACCTTCTCACTCTCTGGTCAAGAAGAAAAAGAAAACACAGAAGAGAAATAGATCCTGTGGCTAAGTGTAATAACATTACTCCTGACAACTGAGTTGAATGTATTGGATTATTTATAATTAAATGTAAGTGATTTCATTAATAAAATCTAAAATAATATAAAATGTCGTTTCACCTTAGGAAACACAGAAATTAAAGATGACTTTGAATGGTAGAAATTTCTGAGACTAAAATTTCTAAATTTGGAATGTGTTGACAAAGGAATTCCTAACCAAATGGATGAGAAGTGATAGTTAAAATTGACTTCCATCCATTAAAATATTTATTTTCTATAATGGTTGGGCCGTAAAGTTAAGCTTAAATTCATGCAATTAATACAAAATGCTGTGCAAAAAACATGTTTTTAATAGCTTTTTCAATGCCCAAAATGTTTTACAAAGAATAAGAATATCACTTGACTACTAAAGATGGATTATTGATGCATGATTTGGGTATCCTTTTAATTGTCTAAGGATTCTGACAAGTTCCCAAAGAATCGCCTTGCTCTGACTTCAATCATTAGATAAATTCTCTATATCTCTCTTGTGATTCAAAGAAATGTCTCTCTCAAGTGGTTGAAAGGTGTATAAGATGCTCTAGTCATGCAATCCATAAATAAAGTTATTCTTTAAAGTCACCCATGAAATAGTAATACTATCCAAATTAATTAAATTAAACTATTTAAATAAATTAAAGTACTGATTATACTAATAGTAATAATCAACATTTATTTAGTGCCTACTGTGTTCCAGGCACTCTGCTAAGCACTATTACAAGTGTCATGTCATTTAATCCTCACAACAACACTGGAAGATAGGTGCCATTATTATCCACATTTTATAGTTGAGGAAACTGAGGTAGACAGCAAGAGAAGTGACATGTCCAGGGCCACATAGGAAGTGTCTGAGACGGGACTGGAACTCAGATCTTCCTGACTCCAGACACAGGGCTTTATTGACTGCACCATTTAGTTACCCTGTTATCATTATCATTATTTATTATTATTGTATTCATTTTATCAGTTTTTATTGTTTTATCCTATTATTTCTATCAAATAATTCAATAGTAAAAATAAATTGATAATGGCAAAAATGGAACCGAGATAAATCAGGACACTAATATTTATCCATTAAACTCTTGAACATAATCCATTTGTAAGTTGTTTTCTATAGGTAGAAATTAGATAAATTATGCTTTACATGAAACTGTGAGCACAGTAGCTATATTGAAATTTCTAAATATAAAAGAGTGTTAGGATTTATAGAGCTGAAAAGTGGCATGTTCTTCCATGTAGCTATGTAAATGACAATATTTACTGATTGAACTATTAAATTAGTAATGTGGAATCAATTCAAATAATTAAAATCAAGAAGAGTAATGCCAACAGAATCTTAGGATTGAGAGGTTGGAAAATGGGAGTGGCTAGGTGGTGAAGGCCCTGGAGTCAGGAGGACCTGAGTTCAAATCTGACCTCAGACACTTAATACTTGCTAGTTGTGCAACCTTAGGCAAGTCATTTGGCCCCAATTGCACTGCCTTCCCACCTCCAGGGAGAGAGAGACAGAGACAGAGACAGAGACAGAGACAGAGACAGAGACAGAGACAGAGAAAGTTGGAAGGATTCCTAGAGATTATCTTCCCCAAAACAAAGCATTAATTCCCCTTGCAGCTTTCCTGAGAAATGGTTCTTAATCTACTTCCTTATTACTTCAATTAATAGGGAACTCGCTATTTTTTGTAGTGTTCATTGTAGGTAGTTCAAGAGACTGTATAGTAAAATAAGTAGGGCTCCAACCTCAGGAGGACCTGGGTTCAAGTTCTGGTTCTGATACATGCTAGCTCTGTGAGACTAGGCAAGTAGCTGAATTTCTTAGTGCCTTCAGGTAATTCCATAACAGTTCCATTTCTCCCACCTTATGAACATAATTTATTCCTGGCAAAACTCATATTGCCAATTCTCTCAAAATAAAATGCAATTACCAATTTCAATGAGACAAAATTCTATGCCTCTTGAGATTCAAAGTTGATATCCATTGATTCACAATGTTTATTGAATTGAACTTTTAATGCAAAAATAAATAAAAGCTAAATAGAAAAGAAATTGATGAAAGTGACACAGATTATGTCACATTCAAGGGTATGAGAGAAGAGAGGGAGACTTCTAAGATTGCATTTACATACTTAAAAAGAAAAACAAGTTCTCTGTAATAGAGATGCAGATTCGTGTACTGTCATTTTTTTCAGTGTCATACTATGTATATGCACATTGGCATCCTATCTGGTGTTTGTTAAATTCAAAATTAAAATGAAGGGGGAAATCCCCATTTGTAAATCTCAGAATCCACCTTTAATTTCCTTTTTTAAAAGAAGCACAATATTTGTCTGGTTCCCATCTTTTGGCACTCCTCCCATTCTCCACTATTTCTCCCAGATTACCAATAGTATTTCCATAATCATATTAACAAGTTCTTTAGGAAATCTTGGGCTCAATTCAGTTCAATAACTACTGATTGGCTATTTTGTAAAAGTCATTGTCTTTAGGGCTACAGGAAAGGAAAAGTTAGAAAAAGCCTGGAACCTGGTCAGTGTTCACAGAAAACTTATTTTCATTGTGGGGCGGAAATAAGACAAAAATACTATCAGCTATAATATGTCTGTAATCTCAATATAAAGAAAGATAAAATAAGTGTCATAACAGTATACAATGTGTTATGGAAATTCATAGGATGGACAGAGCTAATCTGGGCAGGCTTAAAAAACTTCAAGAAAGAGGTGTCATTTCATGTGGGCATTGAAGGATGAGTGCTATTTCTATAGCTACATATGCAGAAAAGGGTGTTCCAAGCTGAAGGAACAGAATGAGCAAAAGCATCGAGGAAAATAAAGGGAGAGTTTTGGGAAATAGTCAATCATTCTATATGGCTAAATACAAAACATTTGGGCATGGGAATTTAAAATATCTAGGTATTCCTTTGGCATTTGTTTGTATTACATCATCTTTCCTCAACTGTAGTGCCATTCTGTCCTTAAACAATTTCACAGAAATAGATAAAAAGACATTTTTGTTGTCTTAAGCATTTTAAAATAAATGTCTCAATTCATTCAGTCAGAATGATTTATTGACAAGGAATTCCTCATTAACTGAGATTTTTCTTGAATTATATATTCAGAACTGCATTTAAGTTAGCATGAACCACTGTGGGAAAACTGAAATAATTTATTTTTAATCTTCCATGAACTAGTTGCTAATGCACATAATGTATTATTAAGAATATTTTCACCATAAAATTATATTTTTTCCATCTTTACTAAAATATTTCCAAAAAATCTTATTCTAATTCTTCATTATAGCATAAAGGGGATCCTGAGTTCTTGAAGGCTATGTCAGTGGAGGATGAGCTCTGGAAGGTATCACCATGTTGAAAAAGTTTGAGTACATATCAACAAATGTATTCATATCTATGTTTGATTTCTGGAGACCAGCCTAAGTGAGTATGGAAAGGTTCATCACCTATAGGTTATCCCCTTGGTGATTAATGCTTTGACTATGAAAATCAATGATATAAAACACCAATAAAGACAAATTGGTTTTTGGTCCTATATGGTCTTTTTGTACTTCTATAGTGATAGAGTAGTGCAAAAACAGAGGTTGCTGAGAATAGCACAGTTTTAGATCATCTCTAAGCATGTTACTCTAAGAGAAACAACTCAATTGTTGTTACTCTAGTTTCGAAATCTTCAACAAGCAGCCAACGAGTGGACATACTAATAGAGAAAAGAATCATAGTGATCTTGATGTTTTCCCTATGAATAAAAACAAACGAGAAAAAATGCAACTGAATGGAAGGATGGCTCAAAGTTTCTCCCTGGAGAAGCAAATAAATGAGTTGGCAGTGTTGGTTTTATCATGAAAGGCAATGAGAAGTACAATTTCATAGGACACTTTATTCATCTTGTTTTACAGTGTTCATGATAAGCATTTGTAAGAAGACCACTTTGAAGATAATTACAGCTTAGGCTACAACATCTGTCTCAAAAGATGAGAAGGCAGAAAAATTTGATGAAGAGTGCCTTAAGACAACCACTCCCCCCATACTAAATCAGCATATACTTTTCTATTCAGTGTCTTCAATAGAAAGGTGGATATAATTTAAAAAAAAAAAACAAGTGAAAATATCTTGCCAAACATTGTTCAGAAGTAAAAAAAAAATTTAAAAAGAGGTCAAAAGTCTATAGATTATAAGACTCATGACTACATATCATAAATACTTTCTTTAAGAAAAGAATTATCAGGCACTGGACATGGTGGGTGCAAATATCACCACAAAAAATGAAATTTGTTATATACTGAAAGAAAATAACTGGTTACCAATATGAGAGTAATTTCCAAATCAGTTGGCAGTCATATCATCAACATAGGATAATAGATTTTGGTCTAGAACTAACCTCAGAGACCATCTAGTCCAACCATCTCATTTTTCAAATGAGGAAGTTAAGACCTAGAGAGAGTAAGTCACTTACTAAAGGTTTTACATGGGTAGTAAAGCCTCAGACACTAGAGCAAAAATCAATTCTAAATTATAAGAAAGAATAAAAGTTAAGAGAAGATAGAAATACAGTCGAGAGAACTCTAACTTGAGCTAACATGACCCACTAAGCATTAATGCAGGAATAGGTGAGGGGAAGAGGGAGATCAGTTGTTGTTGCTGTTATTTTGTTTTCAGAGAGGATCAATGATATCACAAAATGTAACTGATATAAATTAATCACTATGATGAAAAAAACAAAAGAATCCAGGGTTCCCCTTAGCTAGTAAACACGACCTCCTTTCTGACCAAAGAAATATGGCAATCAAGACTATCAATTTATAGCATTAATTTATTCCTAAAATACAAATATTATGAGTTTTATTATCTCATAAGTTGATAAAAAGTGTCAGATAGAAAAATAAATTTGTAGAAAGTTTGGAAAGTGACACAATTAAACTATATCATCCTGTGAACATTTAAGGTTGAAACTAAATGGAGGATGGCAAAAAATTTTAAAAATGTCAAGATTTCTGTATCAAATTAGCCTCCACCAATGGTGCAGTCATCATATTTAGTTCCTTACATCATTTCTTTCAGCCTGCTACATTCGAAAGAAGTGGCATGTGTTTGTACACACACACACACACACACACACACACACACACACACACACACATAAAAACAAAGATGGGAAGAGTAGATTAAATGGACCCAAAAAAATAGACCAAGAAGACACAAAAGAAGGGTGGGTTGATCATGCAGTAAGAGCAAGGAATAAAGGATAGACAGTGTTAATACTCCATTGGTACCCATGCAATGTCAAGAGATATAGAAGAAGCCCTGCAACATATTGGGTGACACCCTACAGAGGAATTGAAGAGGATGTGGACAAAAATTGTCTAGGATAAGGAGGCATGGGCAGGCTTCAATCTTTATTGCTAGAGGCAGTACCTATTTAAGTGACAACACAGATCCATCAAAGTATTAGTTATTAACGTGAGAATGCACATGCAAAGAATGTGTGAATTATATATATATATATATATATATATATATGTATGTATCTTAGATAATTTTCTATATACTATGCCTTCCATGAAAACTCACAATTTTCTTAAAGAATCATTCAAGAAGAAATTCCATTTTAGTTATATAGACCCTATCTGTTTAATCATACTTTAAAGGTTATGTTTCAGACCTACATTATTCTAAAAGTTTACTTCTTTTTTGTTGTTATTGTGGTTTGAAGGTTTTTGTTGGTCAATTCATAGATCGTATATCAAGTGCTGTCAGAGACCTCAAAAGCCATCAAATCCCAATCTTTTCATTTGAGAAAGGAAAAAATTGAAGCCTAGGAAAATAAGTGAATTGCCTAACTTCACCCAGCTATCATAGAAAAGATATGAACTCAGATCCTCTGACTCCTGAATCGGTATCCTGTTTTATATTATATTTTTATGCTGTATTTTGGATCCAATCTCTGTATTTTCAGATTTTGTCCCCTTAAAGTAATGGCTAGGAGAATTTCACATAAGAGTTTGCTTTGGACAATGAACCAATCAAATCCAAAGCTAAAGCATTTGCAGATTCCAGGCAAGGATTGAAAATTTTGTTCACTGTGGATCTGCAACTACATGTAACATAGGTTCATAGGTTGAGTCACCTTAGACATCATTTAATCTAACCCTTTCATTTAACAGATGAATAAACTGAGGTCCCAAAAGGTTAAATGATTGGCTCAAGGTCATAAGGTAGTAACTGACTCAATCAGGGTTTGAACACAGGAGCTACAAATAACATTTCCCACCACATCAGAAATAAGTATCTATATGTCAACAAGAAAATAATTTTCTGGTCTTAAAAACATGCACATTTATTGAAAACTTATATACAACATATTCTTCCTTGAAGTCTCCTGGGTATTGTCCTTACAGGGTTTATTTACATTTAATCCTGGGTCTACTGATCTTGTGCCACATTTTAGGAAACATTGATAAATTGGAGTATGTCCAAAGGGAGAGTGACCAAGATAGTAAAGGATTTCATGGCATCTGGATCAGTTGAAGAAACCAAGGATTATTAGCCTAGAGAAGACCTAGTAGTCTCTGATAGCCATGTTCAAGTATATTAAGGCCTTCTATGTAGAAAAGGGTTTAGAAATGCTCAGCTTAGCCCCAAAGAGCAGAACTAAGAGCGCTTGGTAGAAGTGGCAAGGAAGTAGTTAAGCTTGATGTCAAGGAAAAATTAATAGAAACTAGAGTTATGTAAAAGTGGAATGTTCTGTCTTAGGAGGTACTGGATATTCCTTTCCTAGACATCTTAAAAAAAAAAAAAAAGCCTGTCACCCTAGCAATGGATTTAGAAGCAAAGGACTTGAGTTCAATTCCTATCTTTGTAATTTACTACATGTTTGACCTTGAACAGATCCCTTAATTTCTTTGGGCCTCAGTTTTCTCACCTAAAAATGAAAGCAGCTAAATCAAATGACTTCGAAGGTCCCAACCCCGTTCTAACTTAACAGGTGTATTGTATGGAAGATTCTTATTCAGCTATAAGTTGGACCTTGAGGTCTAACTCTTAAATTCTGTGACCTATACCTTCTCCTCTTCCTTTTTCTTTCCTCTTTCTTTTTCTCTTCCTTCTTCCTCTGCATATTTCTATCTCTATCCATTTTTCTACTTTTTTCATTCTCCTTCACCCATATCATCCCCAAAAGAAAAGCATTACTTAATATAGTCCTAATTCTATTAAAATATCCATATTGTCTTCTATAGAATCCAGTTCATATAGAATCAAGACATGTCCAATCGTATTAGAAGAAATGCAGCTTTTGTTTTTATGACATGGAGAGTTTTCACTCTCTGTATGTGCTGTAAATAATTGTGCTGTAAATAATTTATATAAATGGACACTACTATCAACAGTAGAAATAGTGAATGGTGGTGCAAGGAATAGAGTGAAGGGCCTAGAGTTGAAAAGGCCAAAGTTCAAATCTAGCCTTTGATGCGTACAAGCTGTGTGTCCCTGGGCAAGTCATTTAAATTTTGTCTGACTCCATTTCCTCAGCTTCAAAATGGGAACAAGAATAGTACCTACTCCCAGAGTTGTTGTGAGACAATATTTTGAAAAACACTTAGTACAATGCCTGATAAATAGTGCATACTGTATAAATGCTTATTCCTCTCCCTTGTTCTCCCGTAGGATAGTACAAATATTTCATCACAGCTTCAGATTTTACCTGATCTTCTTACACAGCCAAAATAAGGCAAAAATGCATAAAGAATTTGAATCAGCTTCTTGGGGAAAAGAACTGTTTCATTTTTCTCAGTCCTGACAGCTCTTAATGAACGTGTGTTGATTGATTGGTTGACTTCATTCTAGCAAAATAAGATAGTGGGATAATTCTTTTTATTGAAAAATGAGGACACCAGGAGGATTTTTCTTCAATTTGAATTAATTGCCATTTTTCAAGTTAATTCAAGATAATGTCATTTGTGATCACAGGTAAAAGTTGTATGTATTTAATGTAGTAGCCTTTCAACATTGACTAATGTCTCCTTACTACATATTTTGGATGGAGTCTGTGATTCTGTCACAGAAACTCCAGTGGGCTGCAAGCTTCTTAAATATCTAATTAGTATCAAAATAGTGAATGCATTCAGGTGAATCAAATATTTATTCAGGAGTGTACTCGAAAATGTCTAATAATCAGCTCTTACTCTACCCCCTCCAAGAATACGCATATAATACACTTTTAAGTTTAATCTGAATTATTTACATTTTCTCCATCATTTTCTCAAGTCTCAAAATCAACAAAACAATAAATTAAGCCCTGATATCTAGCACTTACCAATTTCCAAAGTATAAAGGGTCATACTGAAAATTTAAGAATTGGATCTCAGAAGCTGGTAGGGATCTAGCTCCAGGACACTCCTGTAATATATTTAAGTTAAAAATCAAGAAAAGACTTATAACCATAGTAAGAATTTCATCTATTGTGCCACTGTTAGCATCCTGGGTACCAATTCTAAGCTCAAGGAAGGAAGGGAAGTCATGGCTAGTTGATAAGCTTTTAAAAATTCAATCTGTAAGAACTTTTAGAGCAAAGATGATGGTACGATGTGTTTGAAGAGATAAAGAGATTGGACAACATCTCAGAATTCTAGTTTTCTTTTTTGTTGAAAGAGAATTTGTTCTTCTCCATAAAGGAAAGACAAACTAAGAGAATGAGTGGTCTGTGACTAGAAAAGACAAAAAAAGGAGGAAAACATGGAGACCACTCCTCAGATCTCCTCCACTTAAAGTACCTTTAAAGCCTGGGGACTATGATTGATATGGGAGAAGCAAAAATTTAAGAATTTAGTTGTTTCCCCCCCCAGTAAGTAACAAGGGAAGACTGAAGGAATGTCTAAAGTGGGTGATTCGTTCAGTTCAAGGACAAAAGAGAAATTGGCAAACAAATTACTAAGGTTAATTAAGTTATTTTTTTCTTTTCATTTTAATTTTAAGGAAGCTTGTAGAACAAAACAAAGAAAAACAACATAAAATCACTGTTTTCTACTAAGCTAACAACCACCAGCAGAGGGCTCCTCTCTAGATGGATTTATAAACCTAAAGATGTCTCAAAAAAAAAAAACACAAGCAAACAAACAAAAAAATTTTCACAAAGTTATAGTCTGTTAATATAAATCTACATGTGAGAAGTTATAACTTGATAACAAAATAATTTCCATGAAACCACAAAATACTGCTAAACACTGCTGAAATTAAGTTTCCTACTCTCTTGGTGAGGTCAAAATCTATTGTTTTGAGTTTCATGTATTGAGTTCTTTCAGGAGCACATTTTTATGCAGAATAATAGGGAAATATAAATTGAAAACAATTATAGCTAAAAACAAAACCCAATTTTTTAAAAGAGCAATTGAAGTTGTGGAAATTATTCAACATGTTTTAGACTTTGATTTGTTTGATCTTGAAATGCTTGAGCCATGCTCTACACGTATAGGAACACATGTGCTAAGATCAGTAGGAATAGCACACTTCAAACTTAGAAGCTTCCATTAGGCCTAACTGATTTTCTGAAACCCAAAAAGATTTGAGGAGTATAAATGAAATCCAAGTGGAACAAAATAGCTTATACGAAAACCCAACAGAGGGCGCTATTGTCCTGCTCAATGACATTCAAAGGCTAATTTCAAAAGTTGGGTTTTTTTACCTTAAAGGTTTCTAAAATCTTTAAAATAGAGACAATGAAGGATAATTACTTAGATTTTAATTATCACAATATGTTTCCTTATATTTCTGAGTAGCTGTGCCTATTTGAATTTTTAATCTCGTCTGTTTTTTAACAAAACCTGACAAATATTCAGACAAATCAATTGCAAGGAATCCCAAGAAGTTCGGGATTTTGAAAAAAAAAATTATGAGCATTAAATTGAACTAAAATTAACTGGTGGGTCTCCTGCAAGGTTTAAATATTATGTACATATAAGTTTTTAAAAATAGATATGTTTGGGGGTTTTATTAATGATTTTAGAAAGAAATGCGTCGTCCAGAAACTATTTCATCTCCTATCTTTGCTTTCAACAGCCTTTAGATTTGCTTTGTTTTAGAGACATGTTAAATAATTCAATCAAATGATATCACAAAGCTATATATTCGAAAGCTGTAAAAAGCATTTTAAAAATGTTCAGCGTCCCCTACATTTCTTTGGAATTATCTGCAAAGAAGGAAATTTAGTATTGATTTGAATGGTGCAAAATCCCATTAATAAATATGGGGCTGGTGAATCCGAATTTATGGCCCTAAAATATTCTAGCGAAAAATTGATGAGGGACTGATTTTACTTTTCCTGGGGTAACTGATATCTAGTGCCAGCACCACAAGATTAGAAAAGAGAAATATTAAGCCCTCATCCTTTCTTAAGCTATCTTCTTCGAACAAAAAGAAAAAAAAAAGCCTTCCCATAAGGAAGGGAAAATCTGCAGAGAACTCACACTTGTAAACCTGTATAAGGCCCCTGTGTTTCAGGGGAAAAGTTAAGGAAGTCATAAAATCTAAAGCTTGCTAGTGAAGGAAGTATTTATTTCTAGATTTCCTTCAATAATGTTACCCGTGTGTTCTTTTTCATTTGACTGATCTACTAAGAAAAAACCAAACCAAACAAAAAGAAATCTGTCCTACCACTTATTTTACTCCACCATAAAGCCCTCCCCTCCTCCCTCTCCTTTTTCAATTGAATCGATAACCACCACCACACCCCCATCACACCACACCCCCAGTTACAAGAAGCTCTTTCCGCCAGCTGAAGATCTTTATAACCCTCCTCACTGACAACACCACACAGCAGCAGTGGATTTAAAGGCAATCCGCCTTTGCAGCGATTCCCTCTTATCAGTTTTAATAACTTCCACCCCAAATTGCCCTGTTTCCCTTATGATTCCTGCCTGTCATTTATTTTCTTCCCCAAGGGTGAAGAGCCCCCTGTGGGTTCACCCACTGGCTGCTGTGACATTTGCATCCTCTGAAGTAGTCAGGGGGAATATGGGTAGGAGGAGAGGAGTAAAGGGGGTGAAATTCCACTCTCATTAATTTTGGGGTGCCAAAGTAAGATATTCTGTTTCTAAGGTTCTCATTTCTGTGGTTTTGTTAAATTTGAAAGCAACTACTTACTTCATTGTGAGATAAAGTGGGGGGAGAGAGAGAATATTTATAGTTCTTTTTATATAATCCTTCTACTAAAAGCTTCCAGAAATGTAAGTATTTTAGAACACTGATCTGGAGTAATGAAGCTTTCAGATTATAAACAATTTAATTCAACAAACATTTATTAAGTATCTACTATGAGCATATGTCAGTATATCGTCTTCTGTGTCTTTGCAAGCATTCTGAAGGCTAAAACATAAAATGTTTTAATGGCCCAATCCTATGACAAAGTTTCATAAAATGGAGAATCCAAAGGCATGAATGAGACATCGTCTGTTGAAATCACACATATCAAAAAAGACACAAGTAATACAGAGCCAAGAGCTCAATACAATGTTTAAGTTTCCAAATGTCTTTAGAAAGATGGCCAGGAAGCATTAAAACTGGCTTCCTTGGTGAGCTTTTTCTGTGTGTTTTGCAATGAAAGGGGAGCCAAGTTACATAAGTGGGAGCCATAAATATAGAGAGATCGTCTTTAAAAACCCCAAGATCCATCTTACAAAAACCAGTTTTCCCCTCCCTGTGAATAGAAGCTTTTGTGTTTAAATACCCTGGTGAGGGTCCCTTTCCCCAAAAATCTACATAGAAATAGGGGACTAAAGGCCCCCTCTTTCCTCACTATAAATGGGGAAACCAGGCACAGATTTGGATGATTCATCATTTTTAATATGGAGGTTTTAAAAATATTTATCACCTGGAGTAGATATCTATTCATTAAATGAACATTTAGAGCCTCTATTCTATGTATGACCCAGAAGTGCTAATATAGCTAAGAGTGTGTGTGCATGGGTGTAAATACATGTATATCATATTTAAAATATATATATGTGTGTGTGTGTTGTATATAAGTCCGCTGTCTGTAACAGATAATGTTTTACCATCCGACTGAGGTTTACTTCTCCAGCCTATTGTTTCAGACAACAGATATAAGTTGCGATGGGAGAGGAGCGCCGGATTTGGTGTCTATCCCCCATTTCCAATTATAGATGGATCATTTCAGACAGAGAAGTACTGAGAATCCAGACATCTGCTCTTCACATGAATGCACTCACCTCCTAGAGAACAGGCTGCCATCATGCTCTGGAAACTGGTTGAAAATGTCAAGTACGAAGACATCTATGAGGTAAGCAGACATCCTTATATACATCTTATATATGTGGATATAGAATTAGAAATTTTTGGAAGACAAATAGATACATTTAAACAGAAATTTACTTGCAGATATCTGTTTGGTTTCCTCCAAGTCCCTAAACTTTTGGCAATGATTGCTTGGAAAGACTTTAACCGTCGGAGGAGAGACTTATAATGTAGGAATGGGGAAGATTAAGTGTAGGAGACTTCTTTTTTTAATTTTTTTCTTCTTTTTTTAAAAACCCAAAATATTTTGGAGCTCTACAATGGAGTCTAGTGTGACTGAATATAGATAGAATGTCAGAGAACGTTGGGAAAGGAAGACTCTCTATGCTTTGTTCCAGAGAATGATGGAAATTATTTGAATTTTGAGCCTCATTGGAATGGCACTGAGATTTTTAATTTTTATTTTTAAAAGTATTTCTGAAAGACGTGGATGTAGATGGAAGATTTTTTATAACGAGATAGAGAGATTGAAGAAGATAGGTAGGTAGATGGATGGATAGATAGGTAGATAGATAGAAATAGATAAAGAAGGAAATAGATCAGATAGTGAGTCAAGTTTCCATAGAAGTCAGTTTCTTATTTGGTGTTTTCCCCAGGATTTACATTTTTGCATTACCAATAATAAGAACTTACTCCTTTATTTTCCCTTTGAGGGAATCATATTTTCTTCCCATATGCAATGCTTTCCCCCCCGTAACGGAAGCCAACAACCTTTCATTGGAATGAAAGTTGAGAAACAAAATAACAAAAAAAAAAAAAAAGAGGGGAATAAAAAGTGATGCCTTTGTCTTCCCAACTCCTGCCCCCGCCAGAGTAGTTAATTTTCATTGAAAGAGCTTTTTGCAGGGAAACTCTATCCAACCAACCGTCTAGGATAGGAGCGGTGGGGTTCAGCTGAGATCTCTGAGATCGTTCAATTCCTAACCCAAAACAGAATATATTTATTATTGGTTGTGGAGCTAGTACGAAACCCGGGATAGGCGATTAAGGAACTTTGAAGGGAAGAGGAAGGATCTAATCCCTGCGGTGAACGGAGGGAAATTGCTGCTCTCTGAACCAGCACGAGGGTAATGTCAGAAGTTGATTCTAGTGATCCGCTAAGAATCCGCTAAGAATTTTCCGATTTGGAAAGCTCTTGGAGAAAGGGAGAAGAATTGAGTATATAGAAGAAAAAGAAAGGTTAGGGTGGAAGAAAGAGAAAAGGGGATACTGAAGAGATTGTTAAGAGGAACGGAAGGCATAAAAGGAGAGAACAGAAGCAAAGCGGAAAAGTTAGAAGGTAAAGGAGAAAAGGATCTGTTTGGCAAGTCCGCGCGATCCTCAGGAAGCATTTAATAAAATTAAGTGATCGTGATCTAAAGTACAAAGGCCATCAAAGCTTTCCATAAGCAGTGAAGGGTGGGGGTGGGGGACCGAAAGAAAATAACGATTCCGCCAGCCCTGGGACGACTTCTGTAAGCCCGGCGGGAAGCCGCCTTCCAGATACTAGGAATGATTCAACTCACAAAAGCTTCCGTCAGGCTAATTATCAACTGAACACGGACAAAATCCGACAGAGGCAGAATTAGTATTGATGGAGCTAACCGAGCTTTCCCCGCCTTTGACCATTTCTCTGTTCCATTTCTAAGAGTGGAAGGGTAGGTCCCGACAAGTAACATTTTGCCTTGGCCATGTCCTATATATAGGTTGAGCCCTGCTTTCTCCCTGCTGCAGAAGTTGAAAAATACCTAATCTTACTCCAGCTCACAAGCAACTAGCTCCTAAATTTTTAAGAGTGAAAGGGAGGGGTAAAGGAGGAGCGAAAGAGGTAAAAAGCGAAGGACAGAGAACCGTGGAGTATATTGCCGAGGTCTTTCTAGAATCTTGTTTCCAAGTTTTTTTTTTTTCTGTTGTTTTTTTTTTTTAATTTTCTGGTTGTGTAGCTACCATGGCTAAGAGCAATGGCTTTTGAAGAGTTGTGTTTCTGTCAAATGTACCTCTTTTTTCTGTATTTGGCAGGACAGAGCTGAGAGTCGAATAGTCAAAAAGATTTTATACATATATGCACACACACATATATGTATATAGATTTTATACATATATGTATATATATGTGTGTGTATATGTATATATATGTGTGTGTGTGTATGTTATAGGAGGGTATTGGGTTAGTGTAAATACCTTTGTGTAAACATCAAATCAAACGTCTTTTTGAGTTTTAAAAATAGAGATTAAAATATGCTTCCTTCGTATTTAAGGCAGGGATGGATGGATAACTACCATGGGTGTAGTGTGTGTGTGTGTGTGTGTGTGTGTGTGTGTGTGTGTGTGTGCGTGTGTGTGTGTGTGTGTGTGTGTGAGTATGAGAGAGAGAGAGAGAGAGAGAGAGAGAGAGACAGGTATTCCTCTATCTGTCTAAATTCTCTGCTCCGAAAACAAGAGAACAACCTCAGTTCTGGAATGAGCCTATTTAAGAAGGGAGGAAGGTTGAACTTTAACAGAAATGGCAGTCAGGCCAGTTGAACGGGTTCCTGAAACATCCAAAAAGGTTTTATGTTGCCCCTGGCTTTGCCTCGAAAGGATAAATTTAGTATCCTTTCAAAATCATTGCATAAATTTTAAATCTGGGTAAAAATGTGGGGTTTTCTCAGTCTTCAAGAACATGGGAATGAAATGAAAGATAACTACACACTTTTCTCCTCTCTTTAGCAAATAAATGTAATGTCCTATGTTTAGCAAAAGTCCTTAATATCCACTGTAAACAGACAAATTAAAGCGGTTAATTTTTTTTTTTACTTAGAAAAGATTGGGAAGGGCGTTTTATTTTTTAAATCATTACAAAGCACCAAGGGCAATCAATTTCTGGTATTAGGAATGTATAATTAAATGTAAAAGAAGGAAATATGTTTTTGTTTTTGTTTTTGTTTTTCGCCTCTAGCGCTGCTCTCCCCGACTTCCTTGTTCCAAATAAGCAGTGTCTGGTTTACACATCTCCTCGGCTCAGTTAATTGAAGTTATGCTTCTTCCCTGCTAAACTTTTTCCCCAACTCTGCTTTTGCCAGCCCCCCTCGTCTGATTACATCTAGTAATTCTCCACTGAATGAACGTCATTTACAATAGTAGGGGAGCTCTCGAGCTAGCTGCAGCTTCACGCTCCATTTGTCCTCCATTCTCCCTTTAAAGTAGTCGTGTAATATTAATAGTCATGAATATCAATTATTATGAGGCGGTGTAGGCAAGCGGAGGGAGGAAGGGGCACCGAAGCAGTCTGAGCCTAGCTTTGGGTGGAAGAGGATTGTATCTGGAAACCCAAAGAAGGAGGGAAAAAAAAGAGAAAAAAGAAAGAGATAGATTAGCAGATCTCTCTGTGTGTGCTATACACTGCCAGTCTGATTTCGGGGGTGATTTTTTGATGGATAGTCCTGGAAATACCTCAAGCTCTGATCCTGTGTCCAGAACGTTTCCCTGCCGTTCTCCTTGATTTTTTTTTTATCATTGTTTTATTTTTAGCAGTAACCAGACTTTTTTTTCCAGATGTTAGTCCACACCTATTCAGCCATGGTGAGTTCGGATCCACGTTGTACAAGAATTGCATGCTCTCTCTCTCTCTCTCTCTCTCTCTCTCTCTCTCTCTCTCTCTCTCTCTCTTGGCTTGATAATTTAGCACAATAATTGGAGGAGGCTGCAGCTGCTTCTCTCTTTCGCATTGTGTGTTCTTGGTTTGAGCTGGACAAGTCAGCTGGGGAGGGGGGGCAGGGGAGAAAAAACTTTTTTTTGCCATTGCTGTCAGAGATTTGAACTACTGTTTCTACAAAGGAAAACTGGTTTACTTTAGCATGGCATATTTACAGAAGAAAGTTAGATTTACTAATTCCCTCTCTTCCCCGTCTTTTTGTTTAGTTTAGTTTATGACCCACACTAAGCTATGTTGGACTGCACCCCCCCTCCCCAACCCCCACTCCTTCCCAACTCCGAGTCCTCCATTTTCACACCCTAGAGTATAATAGTGTTTGAAAAGCGGTCTTAGGAATAACTCCTAGAAACCACAGTTCAACTTAATTTAACACTGGTTGAGGATATTATTTCAAAGGGAATCAATTTAAATCAGACACTATTTAAGTTGCTTAATTCCTTCGGGGGAGGGGAGAGTGGAGAATCCGATCAGATCCTTTTAAGTATGCGAATATAGTGTTATTTTGTTCTATTATAAGTGACTTGTCATTAGGACTGAACTTCCAATGAGGGACTAAGTTGGAGATTTTAAACAGAAGGTGAGCCAGAATGTATATACGTCTCCTGTTCTATTTTGTCATGATTTGGGCTCCTTGAATAGTTAGGAGAAATGATTCAAAACCTTGCAGAGAGCACATACCATATATAGCACTCCTACATTTTTAATTATGGCATTTAGTAGCTTCCCCTTCTCCACCCCTATCACCACTCCTTCTCACCCTCCTTCCTTGGTTTGCTATTCCGAGGCTCACAAGTTGGGTTTTGTTTTGGTCCCTTTTCCACCACCATCTACACGTCCTCCCACCCCCCTTTTCCTTCTCATTTTGCTTTTCTCTCCCTCAGTGCTTTGCTTTTAGGACATTTTGAACATGTTTGTGCAATTTGAGTGAACTTTGGGTCTAAGTTTCTGGCTTTGATTTATTTTCTTTCAGTCCTTCTCTTTTGTGATTAAGTATATTTAATCAGGTTTTCTCTGTTTGTTGTCTGTATTTTTGTTTGTTTTACTTTCAGGACCGGCATGATGGAGTCCCCAGCCACAGTTCTAGGCTGTCCCAGTTGGGTTCAGTGTCCCAGGGACCCTACTCAAGCGCCCCTCCGTTGTCTCACACTCCGTCCTCGGATTTCCAGCCGCCCTATTTCCCACCCCCCTACCAGCCGCTTCCCTATCACCAGAGCCAGGACCCTTACTCCCACGTTAATGATCCCTACTCCCTGAATCCCTTGCACCAACCCCAGCAGCATCCTTGGGGCCAGAGGCAGAGGCAAGAAGTGGGGTCAGAAGCCGGCTCTCTCCTGCCACAGCCTCGGGCAGCCTTGCCTCAGCTCTCGGGACTGGACCCTAGGAGGGACTACCACTCAGTCAGGCGGCCTGATGTGCTGTTACATTCGGCCCACCACGGACTGGACTCCGGCATGGGGGACAGTCTCTCCTTGCATGGCATCGGACACCCAGGAATGGAAGACGTTCAGGTAAGAAGAGTGTGATGGGAGGGGAAGGTGGGAGGGTTCTACGGAAGGAAAGAGGGGCAGGGCTGAAGGAGGGAGAGGCGAGAGTTTTCTCCATCATTTTTGCCAAGGTTCTGAGTTTGGAATCTTTATAGAAAGAGAAATTATAAACGGAGGCCTATAATATGTGACTTGTCACATAAAGTGGTAAATTCTGGGGGTTCAGTTATGGACACTAAAAGCCTTCAGAGATTAAACATAGGGAAGATTATCTTTTAGGATATAATGTCCAGAAATGAGATTTGTTTTCCTCCTTCAACACCCCGTTTCTGCGTATTTTTATGAACACATCCAGAAACAAGTAACTTTCCCACCAAAATTAGTAAGTAAAAAACGGGACCTCCAGAATGGAAGAAGATGAGAGACTTTCCTTTAGTTGATAACTGTCTTTAGAGCACAGTTAAAGCCGCTTTGATGACAAACACACCTTTAGGGAGTCTTGTGAAAAGTCTACGTATGCCCAAGCCGGGATTCTCCTATCTTGTAGGGTATAGAATGACTCTTAACAGATCATTTGGGATGACAAATTAAAGACCAATTTCTGAGAAAGAGCAGGGTGGGCAAGCAAACATTTAAGGCATTATGGGAGGGCCAGAAAGTGTCAGTTCATTTGGGTGAGTCCTGGATAGCACGTGGGCTGTCTCTTATTCTCTTCTTTTTATGTACCAACAGTTTTCGGGAGCGGTATTTCCGACCTCTATGACCAATACACTCTCCCCCCTCCCCCCATCCTATTTCCCCCATGTGGAAAGATATCACGTGTTTTAGTGTTTAAAACAAAGCCTCAGAACAATTTCTCTCCCATCTGTAAATCTTCACAATGGGGTCTGGGTTTGTGGAGATTAATTTGTGAAACCAAACAAAGAAACAGTCAAGAAGTGATGCCTTATAAACAATTTGGGGGATTCTACTCAGGACTCTGTTTTCCATAATCTAAAATGGCTCAGGATAAGATGAATTTGTCCGATACTTAATTGGCACTTTAGAACTTAGACACCAAAGCTTAATTGTATATAGAATGCATATTTGTATTAAAATTATTGAAGACAAATGAAATTAAAAGGAAGATGAAGTGGTTTGCCTCATCTTGTTTAATCTGTATATATTTAAACACTTAACATGTTGGGAGGACATCGAAGGCTATATGTGTGGTCCATAATATTGAGTTTATTAGGTGTTTTTTTTAAGGGAATTTCACAGTCATTTTTTTATTATTCGGGAAGAAGGTACAGACTTCCAGGTTGTTATGCCTAAAGAATTTTGTCGGTAGAAAAGAATCATATAGTTTTTACTTATTTAACCTAGTTTGACTATATGTTTCTAGATACATTAAGCATGTTATAATAAAAAATATTTAATTTTATAATGAAGCAGCCAACATAAAGCAAGCTATTTTTAAAATTAATCTTTCTGAAAGAATAAAGTTCGAAGTGATGAATAATGAATGTATATACCAACTTATTATTGATGATGATAATACTTCGGTCACAGTCTGTGCCACGGAAAGGAATGTTTTACTTAAGTTGTATTATTAAAATTTCTTTGCAATAAGTTTAAGATCTTGCAGGTATTTTCATTCCACCTTTTTTTGTCTGAGGGTTGAGGTAGAGGTTGAGAGATAAGTTTTGTTGTTTATTTTGTTTTTCCTTTTGTCTTGGTCGGAATAGTATGTAAATTTGACTTTTTGAACGAATTCTTGGGATGATAGTGTCAGGTTTGGGAGACCTGCTTTGGGGAAATGATATCAACATTCGCAAATTGAAGGAAAGCTAAGGGTTCCACTTGAAGGAAAGCAGTCAGTAGACAAGCACTTTCGCAAAGGAAGAGCTCCTTCCATCGAGGTGTCTGGACGATTATCGAATTTAGGGATGATTTCCATCCCTATTTTGACTCTTTCTCCAGATCCTTGAGGATTTTAAATGAAGAGTTTTCACGTTGCAAAACAGTTCTTGGGAACTCTTTTCCACAGCTAGCGGGCGACGCACCAGTACTCTGGAACGATTTGCTCCATAAAGGATTAACCCCCTCCTTCTTCCCACTCTCTGTTGACTCCCTCCGCCCCAAATTCCCACCCTCTGCCACTCCCACCCCCTTTTAGAAGTGAGACTATGGCAGAGGAAAATGGTTTCACTTACTCAGCTGTGATGACTTTGGTTTCCTAAGGTGTGTGTTATAAGTGGATGGGAAGGAAGAGGCTGTTCAGTTGACAGAGACCAAAAGAAAAGGAAGCAAACCTAAGAGAGGGCAGAACATAATTGCTATAGGTGAATAAACCTAATACTTCTCTAGCGAATGGTTCAAGGTCCTCTTAAGTGGTTGTGAATGGAATCTTACCTGTATTCCTATATCTATGTGTGTCCTTCCAACAACCAATTACCACCGAGAATTAGGGTATAGGCGTTTGTTCTTTTTGAAAAAGGGTTAATTACAGGGTCTGTAAGGTCAGGGCCTTAGCCCAGAGGCTGAGCATCTGCCTTAGCAGGGGGGAAAAACCGCAACGGAAAATCGAATCATTCATTGTTCACAGTTCTGTCTTCTGCGGTAGACACAAAAATGAACAAACGAACTTCCCATTCCCGCCTCTCCCAGCTTTCATACCTGACAGAGAAAGCATGGGACTGTTTTAGTGAAAAGACACATTGACTCACACGAAGGGCAATGGCCCAGACTGGGGGAGGGGAGCTAATTAACCAAATGCTTCTAATATTTTTTTTAAATGCAACTATAAAACCCTGTCAATATCTATTTCAATTTACTCTCAGGGGCTATTAAACCAGCAAATCGTTGTTTAGGTTCTGTGTATGCTACATTTCACTTATTGTGTGTGTGTGTGTGTGTGTGTGTGTGTGTGTGTGTGTGTGTGTACTCAGGGACGGGGGGGTGGGGGGAGAGAGAGAGAGAGAGAGAGAGAGAGAGAGAGAGAGAGAGAGAGAGAGAGAGAGAGAAACAGTATCTTTTTTAGATCTCTTGACTTTGTAGGCAACTCTTATTTTCCCGTCCCTGTCTCTTTCCTCTCCACTACTACCTAAGCATACAAGAAAGTTAACTTGGAGGTGGAGTGGGGGTAGGGCTGGATAGAAAGGATCCTAGTCTCTTAAAGCAACCCCTGGTATCACTTTTAACTAAAGAAGTCTAGTAATTAAAAGTCTGAGTTGTTTTTCCACGTTTCCGCATGCAGTCCTAATTAAATCTTTACGATCCTCTCTGTGACTATTAAGTGCCAGCATGCTGCGTGAATATCCTGTACAAAAACCCAGCAGGCGGCCGTAATTAGATAGAAAATCAGACAAGAGTCTTCTCATTAACTACAACAACTAACCCACGTTGCTGATGAAGCGTAATATATATGTATATATAAGACACATATATGCATATAAATATGCACACATGTGTATAGATCTATGTGTGCATCTTTACACCCAGAAATGTGTTTCTTCCCATTTATAAATCTCCTCATAGACATAGATAGATATGTCATATGTGTATATATCACTAGAGGGATTAAAATCTATTTATATTTCATAAGGAAAGGGAGGTAATGATGTAGTAATTGCAACACTACAATTTGTTTTCTAAGGATGCCAACTTTGCTCATTTTTCTTATGACAGAAAAGTAGCTTTTTACAAAGCCACCTTATTCACATAATGCCACATCATTTGCTTAGATTATTTTTTAGTGGATTTCTGACTACATACACACACACACACACACACACACACACACACTTGTTTATCTGTATTAAACACAGAGAGAGGAAATTGCAGGGGAATGGTGTGGAATTCCAGTTATATATTGTTCCATGATGACATAGAGACACTTTTGAAATATATAATCTTACTCTGAAATATTTTGCTTTCTGATTATAACATTCTAAGGGAGACTGAGGAAGCTGGGCCAAAAGAGGAGAACTCAGGGACCAGGCAAAGTATCTGTTAGTTTAAGAAATATATTTAGGAGTTACCCCTATACAAAATCAAATACAAAAGTCATATGTGTATCCAGGTAATCATATAAGTGACCATGTTCATATTCCATTTATTTAAGAAATAATTTTTAAGTGTACACTACATTCAAGATTGATATTTCTATAAGCTTTTTTGTACTGGAATCAAGATTGACAAATGAACCCCCCAATAAGCAATTTTCCATAGAAATCTGTTGCAAATAGTTGTATCCAACCTTAATTCTCTGAGACAATTTTAGAGGTAAGATAGAACACTCTTATTTGCAATTACTTGAGCTCAACTTAAGATTTTATTTGGGAATGGGGAGGAAGAGAGTTGTTGGTTTATGCCATCTAGAATGAACACCTTCCTAACAGGTGTGCTCCTTACACCCTTGTTGGGGATAAAGCAAGTAAATTATTCAGGCTCATATTTTTCTCATTGCGCAATGAGACGCTCACACATGCACAGAGAACATGTACTAACTATAATAGTTGTGAGGTCCTGTTTGCTTACAAACGTGTTCCTATGTGTTTCTGTTTGCATTCCTCTCTAAATTGCTCAGACTTTAATTAAAATCCCATAATGTAAACTATCATATATAAAAAAGAAATTGTCCTTGAGTTATTAAGATGCAGGGGGATAAAAGTAAAAAGAAAAATGGTCCTTTATAACCTTAAGATCATATAGATCTTACAGCTGTTGTCAAACTGCTGTGATCCTTAAAAGCAAATGATATAAAAGGTTTATTGGATGCAAAAATATCTATGGATTATCTATGTGTTATATGATAACAAAACTCAATATTGTACCCCAGATGGCTTTCACCTTTTTTCTTTTTTCACTGCAAGATTGTATCATTTGGGTGAATTTCATTTCCATGTCAATTTGGGGGTAATAATAATAATAATAAACCACCTCCCTTTGTGAATTAATATAAATGGAAATAACAGAAACTCCAGTTTGGAATGACATGATTTATGTGTGTGATTCTTTAATATCCAGTCAATTTGAATAGTGATGTTTTTATATTCACAGTCAGTTGAAGATGCCAATAACAGCGGCATGAATCTATTGGACCAGTCTGTCATTAAAAAAGGTATGGATTATCTCCCCAAAGCAGACCAACTTTTATTGTGTATTAATGACTTTATAATATGTTTTCACTTTGAGAAAATTCTTTATCCTATGAGACATAAATCTATGTCCACAATGATATGGCCCTAGTGATTGACTTGACTGACTGTGTGGAATTGGAAGTTAGGTTGGAAAGGGGAGAAGTTTGAAAGGAGGGAAGGTAGAGAAAGGGAGGGGGAAGGAAGAGATACTGTTGCCATTTTCCTGGTCATATTGTCATCTAAAGAGAAAAAAGGACCTTAAATGTGTTCTTGCAATTGAGCTCACGATCAGGATTGTGACTAGCTAGGAAATCCTTATTTGAAAAATATGCAATAATTGGAGTTTGCAGAGACAATGCCAAAGTAGTTTATGTTTTCTCTTTTTACTCTTTTGTAATTCTTGATTTCAACTTAGAATTTTAGAAAGGTGAAGATTCCATTATGGGTTATTGTTTTCTTATTGTGCCAAATGTATTTGCTAAACACACATATCCCAAGAAGCAGTCAATGCACATTTTAAAATCTTTATACATACATATGCATACATGATTTAATGTGACTGCAGAATCACCCCATACTGTTAAAGGGCATGTGATATTAACAAATGTTTGCAGTCTCTCTTACAGCTGTAAGCAAAATAATTAACTAATTAAACTAATTAAATGTAATTACAATAACTCATTTCGGGCGTATTGCAGCTGCTTTTCTCTCTCTCTCTCTCTCTCTCTCTCTCTCTCTCTCTCTCTCTCTCTCTCTCTCCCTCTCTCTCCTCCACCTCCTCCTCCTCCTCCTCCTCCTCCTCCTCCTCCTCCTCCTCCTCCTCCTCCTCCTCCTCCTCCTCCTCCTCCTCCTTCTTCTCCTCCACTCTCTTTCTCTGACAGGCACTGGGAGAATGCATGGCGATTAGCATGCTGCAGAAATATTCTAATGCCACTCACACACCACAAATTTAGAAACCCAAATGTGTAAACAGTGAGATCTTTAATTATCAAAAGGACTGTTATTCTAGAATACAGTGTTAAATACTGTAGGATGTTCTTTAGAAGTGCCTGGAGAATGTCTATACTTATGCTTAATGTCAACAACGCCTGGTCTCAATAGTTTAGTATTCATTTGATCCAAATGAATTTCACAGAGTCTTTACAAGAAAGGATTCTCTGGGAAGCTATAAAATGTTCCAAAAGGCCAGAACATTGAAAGGGTTGTGGAATACAGATTCAAGATGGGGTGATGTATTCCAAATTTTCTTTTTCTTTTAGAATGGCAGAGATAACATATCTCCTAGCTCTGGGGGAAAACAACTGCTCTAGAATGAAATGAGGAAATGTTGGAATGAGGGCATATTGGCATTTGGTTTTCGAATCTTGATGTTGAGTATCAGAATTGGGCAAAAAACTGTTTACGTGAAGTGCTGGTTAAATTTTGCTTCTTGCCCCCATTTAGTTACTTGGGTTTTCTTTTGGCTGACTTGCTTTTAAATCTGCATGTTTTTCAGACTGAATGCTTTGACTTGGGATGCTGCAGTTTTTGTAAAGCATACCTTCTTCTCTGACAGCAAATCTACATCATTGTCTCTTGGGTTTTCCTTTTGGTTAATTGCTTAGTGATTTGTGGAGAGAGTTTTCCTTGTTTTAAACTCATATCTGTTGGTAGTAAGGGTAAAGTTTTTCCCATAGACTTGCTTTTGTTTGATTTGGGCTAGGGTGTGTGTGTGTGTGTGTGTGTGTGTGTGTGTGTGTGTGTGTGTGTATAAGGAAAGAACACTTTCTATGTATTTTGGCTACAGGCACGATTGGCATTACTCTAGCATAGTTATAGCATGTGGAATCTACAAAGGGCATATAAAACATGAATAATAAGAAATGGTAATAATATACAGTCTTTGAAAATATTTAGAATTAAAGTTTGTAGCTGAATGTAGCAGAAGCTATATATCATGACATGCTGTGTTTTCATCTATATGTACATACATTAATAAAATATGTGTGTAAATACGAATGTCTTAATGAATAAGGAGAATTAAGAATATCTTTTAAAATATTGCTTTAAAGCTGCTGGCTTTTTTAACTGGAACAATTTTTATACTAAAAAGTTTTGTGCTTAACTTTCTGACAGAAAACAAAACAATCATATGTCATTATATTACATTCCAAAACTTAAATTTTAAATTTATTTGTGGAAAAATGCACATAAATTGCTGTCAGTTTTATTGTACACATTATTTAGCAAATACTGTGTCATACTAAGTGCAGAGAAGATCCCAAGAAGAAAAGCTAAGGGCTTTTTTATCTTAAATTCACAGTAAAAGTATTAAACAACCACTTAACAATCAGTTTAAAATTGTATTACTCTTCACTCCATTCTTACTCCATTCCTTTCTTCTTTCCCACATTTCTGACTATCCACATAATAACCTTTAACAGGAATGTGTCCACCAGGTTAATTGTGCAATACAAAGGGTAAGAAAGGTGGGTTTCTGAATTGGGTAGACTAAATTCCAATAATGGCAGGGGACAGAGTTGTCTGGTGCGTATTCTAATATACTTTTGGAGGTTTCTGTGAATATTTTGGTTCACAAAACAGAAGGTAGAGAGCTTATCCAAGACTGGGTGTCTTCTTGGATTCTATGTTCTAGAAATCACAGGAGATGGTACCCTAATGAACCTGGGTATTTTGCACTCATTCTTTCTTCCTAGAATAATGGTAATTAAAAAAAAAAAAGCTTTGGGGGAAAAAATTAACCTATCCAATCTATCATTTCTGTTGATGTCCTACTGTAGATTCTAGGCTTGTTCTCTTGTTATGTTTGCTATCTGGGCTTAGTTGACATTTCTGAAGTAATTTAGTTAAGAGGAAATGAGTTGTTCCCAGTAGAGAGAGCAAACGAGTGGAGTGAAGGTAGCCAGCGTGATAAATGGCTCTTTCATTTGAAGATCTCCAGAGCTCGTTTAAGGCTAATTTTCTGTATTAGCCCCCTTTGAGCTATTAATGCAATAGGCAGGGACCGTGGCCCCTCATCTCTGAGCTGCCCCATTAGAGCTAACATTAAGCTGCCAAGTCTGAACTCCATTGTGGGGTGGGGGTGGGGGGGCGATAATGAAAGGTGCTTTTTAAACTCTCCTAATCTAAACTGGCAGAGGGTGGTTAATACGATTTGAAGGGGGCTGGTCAATGAGCAATCAATAAAGTAATAATGAGAAGGATTCGGTACATTAACAGTCTAAAAATCCAACGAGACATTAAAAAATCATTCTTAACTCTTAGTTCCATTAAGATCAGGAAGGTGGGGGGAGCCTTGCTTATGGAAATAATCACCAAGATCATAACACGTTCCCAAAAAGCTCAACTCTCCTTTCAAAATATTATCCGTATTAAGAAACCAAAAGACAACTTGTTTGACACCCCAGACCACAGAAACGTGTCATTTGACACCCTGGAAATTCTGACGCCGTTTAAGTCCAAAGTTCATATATTGTTGCAGTGGATAGTCACCTCTCCGTTTCGGTTTTTATTTTCTTGGTTTCTTTTCAGCCTTTCTCTTTATTTTTCTCGATGAACAGTACCCATAATCTCCCCTCCCCAGCATAAATTGGTTGTGTATTTTTCTTTAGCAGAGAAAAGGGTGTGGTAGAAACGCATTGAATTTGGTTCACAACGATGAAAATCTACGTTCCAATTCTGCCCCTTCCTCTGACTAGTTGTGTGACCTTGCACATGTCACTTGACACTTTCTGAAGTTATATTTCTTCTAGAGTAAGGGATCAAGTTTCGTTTTCGTGTGGTAGACAGCAAATGAGGTTTGGTGTGAAAGCGATTTTGAAAAATGTTAAGCGCTAAAGAAACCTAAGGTATTTTTGCATAATTATGGACAAATGTTTTATTTTACATGGAAGGTGAAAGCACCAGGAGAAAGTCGGTGCTTTTGCAAGTGTCCGTCTAATCACTTCGAAAGATACCACACACATCCCAACCCCTAGTTGTTGTTTTTTTCCCCACCGCTAAAATGGACCACAATAACCACATTCGAAGTGCAAAAAAAGATCTTATTACAGCCAGTCAAGTAATAAAATCGCAGATACCTGCAGTATGAGACGAAACTTTTGTAGCAAGTTTCCTTCTGGGGAGCTGATTTTCTTCCGAAAGTAAGCTGTCCCCTTTGGGCAAAGATCCTCTCAAGTACCGTCGAAGCAGAATACAATTTTGTCCTAGAGTGGAATAGAAAGTGGTTCGGGTGTAGGGAAAGGAAGTAACTAGGATCTGAGTAACCATTTCCGAGAGGGGCTGAATCTTTGGAAGACTTCCAAAGAGCCGTGTCCATTTGATTTTTAATAGCGAAGACTTCTTTCAGGTGACTTTTGTCTCTCCAGGGGGCCTTACAACATTCCGTTCTAATACACCTTACTCCCCCTCATGTCCAGTATTAAATGAATACAAGGAACAATTAGAATGAGTTCAGACTTTTCAGTCAGCCAGAGGAACCCAAAATAGAGATTCCAATCAATCAGCAAACATTTATTAAGCGCTCACTATGTGCTAGGCACTGCGCTGAGTGTATGAAAAGTAACAGTCATAATATTAACACTATTTTAGGTAGTTCATTAAAGTTATATTTTCCTTTGATTCATCCCCCCTTCCTCTTAAATAAAGCTTTGGTCCCTGTAATGAAATATTGATTGTTTAATGAACGTTTCTCCCCACCCTCCTCTTATGTGGAAAGAGAGGGTTAGATTAAATGAGTTTTTGTATTTTCTTAATCTTGAAGTTGCCTGTGCAACCCAGTAAAGAACTAGGGGCGGGAGTGGGGATGGGGGTGAGGCGGGGGAACCACTCAGCTTTAATGTATGCACAGAAAATTGTAAACATGTAAAGAATTGAAAGCTTCACGCTGAGTTTTGCTATGCTCCATTTCTTTACCATTTCCTGCTGTCGTTTTAAACCTATCTCACTCATCTAGAGATTCGTGTGCTAGAACAGTATGCTCATAATTACTAACAAATCAACCGGGCACTGTTGCTCTGCCGGTTTATTGATAAGCTGTGGGGAAACGGAAGGAAAAAGACAAAGAGAATAAAATATTAGGTTAATCAGGCTCCAGCAAAGTGGGCTGGGGTGTAGACAGGTGATAATGGAGCAGAGAATTTGGAATGGGAAAGAATGCTCTAGGGAAATGGGAGAGAACTCATATTCAATAGAAAGGGTTAAAATCGGAAAAGAAGTCTAAGGCTATGTGTGAGGGTTAGAGGAAATTATTCTGACACTTGAAACAAATTCGAAACCAGAAGCAGAACAAACACACACACACACACACACACACACACACACACACACACAAAATAATATACGTGGGTGCAAACATACATTCATGTTTCTTCATAAATGAAGCCACTCCATTCATTAGGCACTTTTGATGGCTGATTAAATCAGTAGTATTTAAATGCTAATATATATGCATAGATGCACACATACCTTCTTGTGCACACGTGGGAGGTAGTGAAATATATTCCCCAAAGGAACTGGCTCTTGTCAGGTAAATCAGGTAATTAACAATAGCTAAATTAGAGGGAAGGTTATAAATGTCTCTAGAGCTATGGTTTTTCAAGAGACTGTGTCTCTGGAACTTCCCAAATGTAACAATATCGTATATCTCAGGGGATTTTAAGATATCCCAATGGATTTTATTTCATGGCCTGTGGAAAGCAAGACATGAACTTGGGATGGGGGGAGAAGTCCCATAACAGAGGAGGTAGGCCATTAAAAACCCAGATTTCTCCTATGTTATTTCAATTGAAGATGATGGAAGATTGCATTGGGCCAAAAATAAGGTTTTGTTCCACTTATTTGTTACATCATGTTAAATTTGGAGATTTGAAAAGTTCTATTTAAAAATTTCAAAAATATTGAGTGTACCAAAGGGCAGAGAAAAGGATGCTGGTAAACTGTAAGGTTGAATATTTCTTCCAGGCTTATCTAATGCACTTTTCAAGTGTTCTGGAGCACTTGGTTATGTTGCCTCGGGGAATTCACAGGCTATGCATCTCTCTGATGTATCAAAATAGGTGCTGCTGTCCAAATAAAAGTATATTAAAGTTGGTTGGGTTTGTTGGTCGGAGGAATAGAAAGACAGGCCATGCCTAATACAGTCTTTAGATAAACAGATTGACTTTAACGTGGGTCACTTTAAATTTCAAATTTCATTTTCAACCCCTTGAGTGTTTTCATTGGGCTCTTCTCAGATGAAAATACTCACTGCTGAGAGAAAGGTGAGGGACCCTGGCGTGAAGACAGCCTTTCAGAATATACTTAGAAAGTCAAACATTGGTGAATCCTATCTACTCTCTTTTTTCTTTTATTTCTCTCTTTCAAACAATCAGTTGGAATGGAGTATTCTGTGCTCTGGACTTTAGTGGAGAGGGAGGTGGGAGTAGAGAAGAGAGAGGAGAAAAACCTCCCTTAAAACATACAATAGGCTGAGAGCCCTGAAAAGTCTGTGTAAGTCTTACATCTAGTTTTTGACTTGCAAAGTCTATCCTCATAGTTGGTGTAGACTTTCTAGAGCAGAAACTATATAGATTTGCAGGGAGCAATATAGTTGTAATTTTTGGATGTCTTTTAAGGGGATTCTAGGTTGTTACAAGGTTCTGATTGTGAAGTTCTGTGGTAGTGATCAGCAAGCTATAACAGTGGTAAAGTTCTGCTGTACCTAGTCTGTGAAACTGAAATTATGAAACTTTCAGATGGCATAACATACTAGGATTCTCAGATCCAGGTGGCATGAAGAGATTGACTACATGGAGCAATAGGGTGAGGTTAGGGTATTCTTCAGGTCCTAAATTTCAGGGGGAGATGAGCCCTTCTCCACCTAGCTTGGAATTTTGAGGTCACCCTAAATTGAGCATTACCTAAAGACATCACCTAAGAGAAGATACCTACCTATTCACCTTAACAACATGTAAAGAGGGATGGAGACCAGCCAATACAAATTTCTGGGAGCAGGAAGTCTGATTATGTTGCTTGCTTAATAATTACAATGTAAAGTTCTTCCCTTGCCTTCCTTTCTCTTCCCCATTATTCCCCACCAATCTTGCATAGAAAGCAAGAAAATAAAAAATGGGATTAAAAGAAAAATTCAGCCTGGAGAGCTGGAATATATCTTAGTTGCAGTGGCAAATAGCTGTCAATTCGTATTAACTTCTGCATAAACCATACCTGGAGTACAATTTGTTATCAATTTCTTTCCACAATGAAGCAACCTCAGGAAGGCCACCCCCTAACATCATAAAAAAGGAGACTGATTGGTTGATAGGAACACCTGTTGTAAATTCTAACTCCTTGAAACAATTATGAGGTAGTTATTTAGATTAATTTTAGACATAATTCATGTCACCAAGGGAACTGTTTTCACTTAGAATTTAAATCCTTTCTATTTGTTTCTAGAACAGCCTTTTTTTTATCCCTACTTTAAAGGATCTTTAAAGTTCTTTTTATTCAAACCCAAATTCCCAACTAAGCTTTGTAACAAGGGTGCTTGTATCCTGAGTTGATGGGCCCCATAGCCACAGTCCTTTCTGTCTCTATTGTAGTTTAAACTGTGGTAAAGAATAATCAATTTGGCTACAAATGTGGATTCTCTCGAAGAGATTTAGTC
>WOXC01000254.1:0-290482 GCA_011680675.1 Gymnobelideus leadbeateri
AAGAGTGCTTGTGGCTGCTCACAGAACAGAGCACAGGCCAAGGGGGTAGTAAACACACTTCTCCTTAGATCATACCACCTTAGAAGAACTGAAAATTTACAGGTCCCTAGAAGTATCTCTGAAAACAGTTGCACAAAAGCCTTGAAGCTTAGGACAGCACCCCTCATCCTGGAAGCAGATCCCTACTTTAACAGAAAGTTAAAAATCAAGTAATAGGCTGGGAAAATAAGTAAACAATGGAGAAAAAAACCTCTGACTTTAGAAAGTTACTATGGTGACAAGGAAGATTAAAAAAAAAATACTCATGAGAAGACAATAAAGTCACATCCAAGGCCTCCAAGAAAAATATGAATTGGTCTCAGGCCACAGAAGAGCTCAAAAAGGATTTTGAAAATCAAGTAAGAGATGTAGAGGAAAAACTGGAAAGAGAAATGAGAGTGATGCAAGAAAATCATGAAAAAGAGTCAACAGCTTGGTAAATGACACAAAAAAATAGAGATAATAACACCTTAAAAAACAGACGACGTCCAATGGTAAAAGAGGTCCAAAAAGCGAATGAGAAGGATGCCTCCAAAAGCACAACTAGAGGGGAGGCTAGGTGGTAAAGTGAATAGGGCATCAGCCCTGGAGTCAGGAGGACCTGAGTTCAAATTTGGCCTCCAACACTTAACTAGCCATGTCACCTTGGGCAAGTCACTTAACCCCAACTGCCCTGCTTTCTCCCCCACCCCCACAATAAAGGAAAAAAACTGGCATGATACCCAAAAAAGAAGGGGGTGCTAATCCTGCTATGGGCAGACCCTATTTACCATGTTCTATTGGTTCTGGACACTAATTACATGGAAAGTATTCCAATCAAAGGAAAACCAAACTGATGAAAGGTAGTATGATCATGTAAAAGAAGGAACAGTTAGAGAAATGGTACCTAGCCAGGAAAATAGTCATGACAGACTGCCATAGGCACTCTGCTGATTTTGTGTGACAGAGGGCTGCTGGGATATGAAATTGAGGCATTAGCTTTTTTAGTTACAAAATCATGCTATTGACTCATATGGAGTTTGCAGTCTGTCAAAACCTTCGGTTTCTTCAGAACTCCTAAGTAGGCTTTCCCCATCTTATACTTGTTAAAATAATTTTTTTTTTCTCCTTAGCTCAAGACTTTACATTTATCCCTTTTGGATTTAATATTATTCAGTTGAGCCCAATGGCTATTTTAGTTTACTATTCTTTCTTTCTACTTTAATTATAATATGTGTTTGTGTATTTTTTTCTAGTTTTACTCCATTTTTCATTGATTCTTAAGTTTTACCAGGTTTCTTTGATTTTTATATGTCATTTGATATTGTATAATAATATTACACTACCTACATGCATAAAAATTTATTCAGTCATTCCTCAAATAGTAGGCACCTGCTTTTTGTTTTCTTGTTAATGCTTGGACATACACATACATACACATACATGCTGTCATGAATATTCTGCTATATATGGGTCTTTTATTTCTGTCTTTATCCTCCTTGGAGTATATGTTTAGTACTGGGAGCTCTGAACCAAAGGAAGTTATGGACATTCTGATAACTCTTTAGTTTTTTAAAAAATATTTTGCTTATTTCCATACTACTATGCAGAATGGATTGGTCAATTCACAATTCTACCAATAATATGTTGATATACCTGTCTATTCCACAGTCACTCCAAGATCAACTAGTTCTATTAGTTTTCCTCTCTGTTAGCCTTCTGGATAGGAGGTGAAACCTGATTCTTTTTTTAATTTGAATTTCCTTTATTAAGAGTGATTTTGAGTAACCTTTTCTATGTTGTTAATAATTTTAAACTATTTTGAAAACAAATTTTATCCCTTTATCACTTATTCATTTGGACAGATCTTAGTCATGTATTTCTAATAATTCCGGTTATATACATTTATCAGGACCTTACCAGAGATATTTGATGCAAATTTTTTTCCTAAACAAGGAATTTCCTGCATTATTTTGACTGCATATATTTTGTTCATGTAAATGCTTTTCAATTTTAAAATGATCTATTTTAAATCTTTTGTATTATTTTCTATCCTGGTTTGGTGAGGAATTTTTCTCAGAGATACAGTTGTGAAGTACACTTCCATAGAACTACACATGTACAGCCTATATTGACTTGCTTATCTTCCCAGTAAGGGTGGGTGACAAGGGAAGAAGGGAAAGAATCTAGAATTCAAAGTTTTAAAATCAAATGTTTAAAAAAAAATTATTATTATTACATGCAACTGGGAAATAAGATATATAAGGCTCTGGGGTATGGAGAGCCATCTTGCCCTACTGGAAAGTTGGAGGGGGGTTGGGAGAGGATATAGGAGAGAGCAGATTGGGGGAGGTGTATTCAGTGGGATTGCTGTTTTGGGGTAGTGGGTAGGGGAAAGACTCAAAATCTTGTGGAAACGAATGTTGTAAACTAAAAATAAACATAAAATTAAGAACAACAACAAAAAAGAAATACAATTCCATTATTTCCTCCACTTTTTTATGTAACTGTTTATACTTAATTCAAATACCAATTTGTAATTTGTTTTGGTAGAATGTGTAATATTCAGATTTAATTTTTTTTTGTCAGCATGTTTTTCAGTTTTACCTATATTTCTTGTCAGAGTTCTTGACCAAGTAATCTGTGTTCTTAAATTATTGAAAATTACATTTTTTCTGATTTAAAAAGAAAATTTGAATGTAGCAAATATCATTATGAGAAATCAAAAAATAATAAAACAATACCAAAAGAATAAAAGAAATATAAGAAAATGTGAAAATCTCATTGGAAAAACAACTGACCTGGAAAATAGATTCAGGAAAGATAACTTAAAATTATTGGATTACCTAAAAGTCATGATCAAAAAAAGAGCCCAGACATCACCTTTCAAGAAGTTAGCAAAGAAAACTGCCCTGACATTCTAGAACCAGAGGGCAAAATAGAAATCAAAAGAATCCACTGATCACCTCTTGAAAGGATCTCAAAATGAAAACTCCAAGGACTATCATAGTTAAATTCCAAAGTTACCAGGTCAAGGAGAAAAAAAGAAACAATTTAAGTATGATGGAGCCACAGTAAGGATAACACAAGATTTAGCAGCTTCTATATTAAAGGATCAGAGGGCTTGGAATGATATTCCACATGGCAAAGGACCTAGGATTATAACCAAGAATCACCTACCCAGCAAAACTTGAATAGAATACTTTAGGAGGGAAAATGGGCATTCAGCGAGAGAGAGGACTTTCAACCATTCTTGATGAAAAGAGCAGAGCTGAAGAGAAAAGCTGACTTTCAAATAAATACAAGACTCAACAGAAGCATAAAAACGTAAACCAGAAGGAGAAATCATAAAGGACTTAATATGAAGGGATGATATCTAAAATATAAAATTAAGGGGCTAAAGAGGAATGTAATGGGAAAAGGGAAAGGGAGAGGTAGGGGTAAATTAGCTCACAAAATAAGAGGTAAGAAAAGGTTTTTATAGAAGAAGGGAAGAAAAGGGAGGGGGAATAAGTGAACCTTATCTTCATCAGAATTGGTTCAAAGAGCGAATAACATATACATTTAACTGGGTACAGAAATCTATTTTATCCTACTGAAAAGTAGGAGAGGAAGTGCATAAGAGAAGGGGGGAGAAAGGGGTATGTGACAGAAGGAAGGGCTGACTGGGGGAGGGGGTAGTCAGAAGCAAAACACTTTTGAGGAAGGACAGGGTGAAAGGAGAGAGAAAACAGAGTAAACTGGGGCAGGGGGAGGGGGAATAGGATGGAAGGAAATACAGTTAGCAGTAGTAACTATGAAAAAAAATTGTGAAGAAAGTTTCTCAGGTAAAGGCCTCATTTCTCAAACATATAGAAAAAAAGTAAAAGATAAATGTTGGAGAGGATGTGGGGAAAAAATGAGACATTAATGCATTGTTGGTCAAGTCGTGAACTAATTCAACCAATCTATAAGTTTAATTTGGAACTATACCCAAAAGGCTATAAAACCACACATATCTTTTGACCTAGCAATACCACTACTAGGTCTGTATCCTAAAAGCGATAAAAAACAAAAAGGAAAAGGACTTGTATACAAAAGTATTTATAGCAGTCCTTTTCTGGGGACAAAGAAATTGAGGGGATGCCCATCAACTGGGAAATGGATGACCAAACTGTGGTTTGTGATTATGATGGAATACTATTGTACTATAATAAATGATGAGCAGGATGCTCTCAGAAAAACCTGGAAAGATCTGCATGGGTTGATGCAAAGCAGAATGTACTGGATACAAAGTAACAGCAATATACTAAGGTGCTCAGATGTGAGTGACTTAGCTCTTCTCAGCAATACATCCAAGACAATTCTGAAGGACTTGTGATGAAAAATGCTATCCATCCCCAGTGAAAGAACCAATGGTGTCTGAAATACAGATTGAAGCATACTTTTTTTAAACTTTATTTCTCTTGAGTTTTTTATTTTTGTATGTTTTCTTTCTCAATATGATTACAGATGTTTTGCATGACTACACATGTACAACCTATATTGAACTGCTTGTCTTCTCAATGAGAAGGGTCTGGGATAGAGGAAGGGAGAGAATTTGGAAGTCAAAGTTTTAAAAACTGTTTTTACATTTAACTGAGGAATAATAAAAATAAGATATTTTTTAAAAATCAACATATCCAAAACAAATCTAATCTTTTCCCCCCAAACCTTCCAGTCTTTCTAACTTCCCTATTACTATCAAGAGCACTATTATCCTCACAGTCACACAGGCTCTCAACAGAAGTATAATCTTCAACTCCTTATTCTTAACCCCATATCCAATCAATTGCCAAGAACTATCATTTCTACCTTTGCAACATCTCTTGTATATGCCCCCCCTTCACCTCTGACACAGTCATTACCCCGGAACAATCCTTTCTCACCTCAAATCTGGACTACTCTACAATAACCTTCTCTTTCATCTCCCTACCTCAAGTCTCTCCCCTTTTCAATCCATCTTCCATTCAGCTGTTAACACTGATTTTCCTTAAGTATAGGTATGACCATGTCATCACTCTAATAAACTTACACACACACACACACACACATACATTTTTTTTATATATATGTGTGTGTGTGTATATATATATATATATGAAATAAAGGCTCCCTATCACTTCCAGCATCAAATACTAAACCTCCTGTTCTGATTTTAAAGAACTTCATAACCTAGCCCCTTCCTACCTTTTCCAGTCTTCTTATACTATATTCACCCCCTGATCCTAAGATCCAGTGGCATTGGCATCCTTGCTATACTCATACATAATTCAATAGCCCAAACTCTCACTAGCTGGCCCCATATCTCAAACTTGTCACCCCCTTATCTCCACATATCTGGCTTCTTTCAAATCTGTTAAAATTCCACCTTCTGCAAGAAGACTTTCCCAATCCTCCTCAATCTTAGTTCCTTTCTGCTGATAGTTTCTCCAATTTATCCAGTATACACCCTGTTGGTACATAGTTGTTTCTATGTTGCTTCCTCATCACACTGTGAGTTCCATGACAGCAAGACTTGTTTTTGTCTTTCTTTTGCACCCCAGAGCTCAGCACTGTGCCTGACACATAGAAGACACTTAATAAAAGCTTGTTCACTAACTGCTGATTCTCATGTATATGAAGTACAGATCAATATATCCAGCCCTTTGGTCTCACATTAACAACTGCCTATCTGATATTTCAGATTGCATGTCCCACAGACATCTTTAAAGGAAACAATAAAACTGAATTCATCTTCTTTCTACTTAAACACTCCAATCTTCCAAGCTTCCTCTTCTCAAGCCTGGACTGCCAAAGGCACTAGTATCCTTCTAATTTCTCAGCTTTGTAATCCTAGTATAATCTTGGGAGTCTTCATTCTCCCTCATCCCAAATATTCAATCAGTCACCAAACCTTGCTGTTTCTACCTATATAACACCTCTCACATCTAACGCATTCCTCCCACTTACTCAGTCTACTACCTCAGTTCTCAAGCCCTTTTCACCTCTCTCCTAGGTTACTACAATTAAACTCCTAAATTGGTTTCTTTCCTTCAAGTCTCTCTGTACTCCAGTTTATCCTACACTTATTGCCAAAATAATTTTCCTTAAGGGTAGATATGATCATGTTACTCCCCTACTTAACTCCAGTAGCTTCATTCTGCCCCTAAAGTAAAATATATACTATTTTATATGTACATATATATATGAAAATAAACTTTTTAAAGTATCCATCCTGGCCCTGAAATGTCTTTGCAGCTTCACTGCACGTCACTTCTCTCACGTTCTTTGTTCAGACAAACAGGTCTTCTTTACTGGTCCCCCCTAATATAGGTGCCTTTCCTCTGAAATTAGCTTTTCATTTACATTATATATATCTTATATTTACCTAGTTGTTCACTGTTTACATGATATCTCTCTACTAGAATGTGAGCTCCTTGAGAGCAGAGAATATTTCTTTCTTTTAAACAACAGTATTTGTCACAATGCCTAGCACACAAAAAGTATTTAATACTTAATGAATGATAAAGCAGGGTTGTGGTTGTATGAGTGGAGAGAAAGAGATGCATATGAGAGATCTTGTGAAAAGAGAAATAACAAAATTTTGCAATAGAATGGATATGTGAAGTGAGAGTGACAAGTCAAGGATGCCACCTTGATTCCTTGACAGGTCTGAGTGACAGTAAAGATGGTGGTGTCCCAGAGTAGCAAGGTCAAAAACTTGCTGTAGCAAAACTCTTGAGTGTACCCTTTGACCCAGCAATACCACTTCTAGGGCTGTATCCCAAAGAGATCATAGAAGTGGGAGTAAGACCTACATGTACAAAAATATTTATAGCAACTCTTTTTGTGGTGGCAAAGAATTGGAAATTAAGGAGATGCCCATCAATTGGGGAATGGCTAAACAAGTTGTGGTAAATGAATGTAATGGAATACTATTGTGCTATAATAAATGAGGAGCAGATGGACTTCATATTTACCCGGAGAGGCTTATACAAACTGATGCTGAGTGAGAAGAGCAGAACCAGGAGAAATCTATACACAATCTAGATACAATGTATATGTGACGACCAATTTTGATAGACTGGACTCTTCTCAGCAATGCAGGGTTATAAGACAACTCCAAAAGACTCATGATGGAGAGAAATGTCTACATTCAGAGAAAGAACGAGAAAGAACAGAGTTTGAACGCAGACTGAAGCAAATTAAAGCTCTCTCTTTTTTGTTTCGTTTCCTTTTTCCCATTGTTCATTCCATCTGTTACAATCCTTCTTTATAACCTGACTAATGTCTAATGTGGAAGTATTTGCAGATCCTATACTTGACTGCATGTTGCCATGGAGGGTAGGGGGTGTTGAGAAAATTTGAAATTCAAGGGACTGTGGAAGTGAATCTTGTAAACTAAAAGTAAACAAATTAATAAAGACCAAAAAAACCCCTCTCTGAGTATAGCCTAAACCAGAATAAACTATAATTGGAAAATGTTTAACTAAATAAGAATACAGCAGAACATAGATAATGTTAATTTGTGGTTTTCTAAGTCAATATGCAGTCTGTGAAGAACTATTTCTATTTAAGTCTGACACCACTGTCCTAGAGAGTAAAAAAAGCTCAGAAGAAAAGGGGTTTGAGGGGAGTGTGGGTAGAAGTGGGGAATGATGAGATATGGAAAATGAGAAAGTCCCTGTCAATTGGGTAATAGCTAATGGGAAGATAATGGAATATTATTTTGCCATAAGAACTGACGAAAAGGATGGTTCAGAGAAATCAGGGAAGATCTATATGAACTGATGAGTTAAGTAGGCAGAACCAAAACAACTTATCTACAAGTAGCATTGTAAAGACAAACAAGAATGAACAGATTTAAGAACCAACCAATCATAATTCCAAAGCAGTGATTTAGAGCTATGCTATTCACCTTACAGAGAATGAAATATACATGGTATGGTTTTTTTTTTTTGTTTTTTTTTAAAAGCAATTGGGGTTAAGTAACTTGCTCAAGGTTACACGGCTAGTCATTATTTATGCGTGGGTGCTCATTTTCTGAGGCCGGATCTGATCTCAGGTCATCCCAACTCCGAGGCCGACGCTCCTACTCAATGCGCCTCCTAGCCGCCCCTTTAGGGCAATTGGGGTTAAGTAACTTGCCCAAGGTTACACGGCTATGTTTTTGTTTGTATGGATTAAGTGTCTGAGGCCGGCCCTGAACTCAGGGCCTTCTGATTCCAGGGCCGGCGCTCTATTCACTGCGCCACCTAGCCGCCCCACATGGTATGTTTTTGCTTGACTATGAATACTTGTTACAATTATTTTTCCCCCTTTTTAAATTGGGGGAGGGAAGAGTAAATACTTGCTAAATGAAAATAAAACAAAAAAATTTTTTTTTAAAAAGGAGACAGGAAGAATTATGTATAGGACAATCTTGTGTAGAAGCTGGGAAGAGATGGAATCAAGGACAAATACAAGAAAAGTGGCCATAGCAAGAAATGAAGAGAGTAAAGGAATAGAATGTGGAAGATGATTAACATGAATAGAAGAAAAGAAGATAGAGCTCAAGGAAGAAGATCTCATTTTTCTCAGCAAAGAGGCAAGATGAGATTAGATTGTCAGCTAACTGAGGTGTAGAATGGTGTGTAGGATGGTGTGTAGGATGGTATGTAGGATGGTATGTAGGAAGCTTGAGGAAGAAAAGGTTTTGAATAGTCTAAAGGGGATTGAGAAGCCCTCCAGGAGCTTACAAATCAACATTCTATTATCTTAAGAAAAGAGGTCAGTGGTTATTATACCCAAGTAACACTTTTTCTTCAAGTTTTATAAAACTAGATTTCAGGTTAAGAAATACAATTTTGGGGTGGGTGCTTAATTTTTCATATTTCAGTTCAACAGTATTTGCCCTAGAGAAGCTTATATTCTGCTGCTCAAATATAAAGTATGAGAAGTGATCATGGGAATCACATGGCTAGTTATAAGATTGAGTCTCAGGAATTAAATTCATAAAACCCTTGGAAGTGGGCAGTATTATCTTTATGAAACAGATAGCAGCATTTGGCATGTTTGTCAACTGCAAACATTCTAGTTTACAATGCATCTTGAAGAGTGTGGGGGGTGAGGAAAACTAATAAAGGTATCTCTAATTTGATTTGGTTAAGATGTCAGGGTCATTTAACCTCCAATAGCAGCCCAATGAATTAACACTAAAATTCTTTGCAATGAAATAAATAGGTCAACTTTGCACTACTACTGTACTTTCTTCCACTGTAATCTATAACACTAAATTCAGAAAATGGGAATAACATCTAAACAATGTCTAAAAGGGATATATATTAAAGTGCTAATAAATTTTGTTATGTATCTCTCTAATGTCTTATTAACATCTTGCATTGCAATTATCTATTAATCTTGCCTTACCCTTCTATAAGAAGGTAAAGTAAACTAGGACAGAACAAGTTCTTATCTAAACTTTGGTGTTTCCCCCAGTACCTATCAAGATACTCTGAATACAGCTAGCATTTAACACTTGGTTAATTAAGTTGAAAGAAAGGCTTCCAAAAATATTCTGAAAATATTAAAGTCTTTGGATAAATGACATGAAAGCAAGTAATTTGTCAAACATAATAAATGAACACATGAATAAATATTAAGATCTCATATTCTTAATAATAAGGGAGATACAAATCTTTAGGGAGAGAAGGTTAACACTGAGAAACCTTCAGATTAAAAAGGTGCACTTTGTATTTATCTCAATCATTTTAGGTAACTGATCTGATCTTCAAACATCTTTGACTCTCTGGAAAAAATGTTCTGCCACTTGAAATACCCAACAACTCTTCATTATAGTTCATGCCTTCTATTTTGCCCTCTTACAAGCTTTGCCCTGTCATCCACTAATAATCTAGGCCCACCCCTACCTGCTGCCTGACACATATTCTTTGTCTAGCTTGGTATGTGACTATCTTCCTTATTACTTTTTCTGCTATCACCTTTAGGGACTTCAGGATCAAAACTGATGACTCTTAAACTATCTATAATCAGTTTCTTGAACTTTCACTACAATGAGTGGAAGTTGCAAAGAAATCAATTAAGAGATACCTAAAAGTGCCAGACACAAAACAGGGACTCAAAAAATGCTTGTTGACTGATGAGAATTGATATAGGAAAACTAAGCAAAACCAAGGGAAAATTTTATACAATGACCATAATGTAAAGGAAAACAACATTAAGATATCAAAACTCTGATCAATACTGGAAACCAATTCAGAGTTAAGAAAACTGAGGGTCAAACATACCTCTCCCACAATAGAACAGTGGAGGTCTATAGATATAAAGAGAGACATGTTGTCAAATACTGTCCGAGTGTGTTTGTTTTACCTGTCCATACTTGTTTATTATAAGGGGGGATTCTATGGAGAGGTAATTTTCCTTTTAAATAAATTTTTGGGTTTTTAAATATAACTTCATTTCCCAATATATACCTCCCTCCCTACCCAACTTGCAAACTCGCATATTAAGTACCTAAACACAGTATTTAATATTTGACTGAGTGACTGACTGAATTTTTAAAAAGAAAACTACTAAGTATTTCAACTGAGTCTGAGATTATATGCAATATTATACATCCATGGTTTACAACCTCTGCAAAGAAGATAGGAGGTTCAATTAATTAAAATAAGTATTAAACATAACTGACAGGCTGTCTTCTAAATTGCTTGTGGTATGATCTTTTGATATTAAGGCCACACATTTGCTTTAAGTTATATATATGAATGAAACTGTGCATATGTCATCACTTTTTGGTATTTTGCTTAACTTTGCTTAATTTAATTGTTGTTCTTCCTCCTTTTAATTTTTTGCTATAAAACAAAAGGGATGGCTCTCTGAGAGAGTGGAGAGGGAAAGATAAAATGGTAAACATAAATAATATGACCTGAAAATTCTATTCCTCCTTAACTTACTTTGTAAAATCACCTCTTAAAAGTTTGAATGATACAACATTCAAACTATAAAGACAGCAAGTTGTTTATTTAATGAAACAACACGTTGTAGCTGTTGGTCCTTTATTCTCAAAGAGGACCGTGACATCAGGGAGGTGATGCCATGACAAGAAAGTGAACTGGATTTATGTGAGGGAGAGCTGTGCAAAGTCATGAGCCCCACTCTCTCCTCCAAAGCTAATCTGAGCAAGACAGAGATGAAGACAACTGAAGATAGCCCTGGATGAAGTAGGAGACCTTAGCTAAAAGTCTTTCCCAGTTTTCATGTGACTGAGGCAGTTTTCCTCCCCAAACAAAACAAAATAAGCACTTCAAGGCCAACAAAGTGAAGCAAAAATAAACAAGAACTAGGGCAGAACAGTGGTCCTCCTGGGACAACTGGAGATCCAGAAAAAAGATCTCAGGAAAGAGGTTCAGCCAGAGTGAAGTATAAACACCTACAGGCTAGCTCCTCATACAACAAAATAAGAAATTACCAAATGGCCCTCAAAATCCAATTCAATAGAAGTAGAGATCTGAAAGTCAAAGTCAAACAGTCAGATGCAACCAAAGGCTACTAAGCCCACATTTCTACAGGCTTCAGCATTAACAAGTAGTTTATAATCTGCATTGTCTCATTTGACCCAAATAATAGTTACTTGAAATAGTAAGTATATCCACTTTACAAATGAGTTAATTTAGCAGGGATTAGTCCAAGGTCACAAATAGTAACCAATTCTAAATAGTCTATCTTACTTATTCTAAGTCTAGTGCTTTTTGAACAACACAAAATGACACAATCTCAAAGATGCAATGAACCTGTCTACATAAATGTAGTCTACATAAATAAGATGTCAGTATGTGAAACTGTGAACTTTTATTAAGTAGTTTTTAAAGCATATATTAAATTTACCATGATAGTAAAATTGCCCCTTCTGAATTTTCTTCTATGTTGTATATTTTCAAATATTTTCTTGATACCATTTTCTTTCTTCCTTTTTTTTATCATTTTAACTACCCACCAATCCCTTCCCCATTCCCTGACAGAATCCCTCCCCTGAACCAATTAGCAAAGTCAAGCAAACAAAACACTACACTTACTATGCTGGGGGAAAAAACAGGTCTCTTTTTACACTAGATTTAAAGTAAGAAATCTGCCTCTGTCTTCTGGCATCCCTTAACACTGAGTCATAGCATAAGAACAGGCATCATTTCCTAGGTAAGGATCTGAAAGGTGACAAGTTGTTGTTTGATCGTTGTCTTTAGCGTTAAGGGATACCAGAAGACAGAGGAAGATTTGGCAAGTGAATGGCTGATTAATGAGAAAGGTGTTTTATTACTTTAAATAGGCAGAAAAGCAGATGGATTAGAATGAGAAGACTCATTGGTTCTAGTCAAGTCATGTTTCTGCAATAAATAATACCTTGGACATGTTACTTAATTTCTCTAGGTTCAGTTTCCTTCTCTACAAAATGTGGGACAAGGTATTTTACCTGTAAACCTATGCCCTATGGTTTCTCTCATTGTGACATTTTAAATTTTGTAATCAAAATTACAGGAAGCCTTAGTGCTAGAGCCTTCTCTCTGTTCATTATCTCCAATTTACCCTATATATAACTTATCTGTACATAGTTGTTTGCATATCATCTCCCCTATTAGATTGTGAGCTCCTTGAAAGAAAAGACTGCCTTTTGCCTTTTTTTGTATCCACACTGCTTAGTACAGTGCCTGACCCAGAGTAAGTGCTTAATTAATCTTTACTGATTGGCTTTTAAGCTAAGATATTCTAGGTTCTATGCTCCCTTCTAGTTGTGAAACTATGTCCTAAGATTCCAGTGATTTTCATTTTAATTCAATATTTATTAAGGGCCTACTTAAGTACAACATGGGCACTAAGAAGACAGAAACTAACAACTGCCAAGGAATTTACATTGTACTAGGGAAATGAGGCATATATAAGTAAATAAAAAGTATTCAGAGGAAGAAATAAAACTAAAAACAAGGGGAGATGGGATTAAAAGGGGGAATTGCTAAGAAAACAGAAAATGGATGCTAAAACTGCAAAGAAGAAGAAGGAGAAGAAGGTTGAGAAGTATCAACCTCCCAACACTAGGCATTTCACAGACAACTTCCCCCACCAATGAGTAAAATTATCTCACTCCTCATTTCCACCTCCTGATGACTTCATTCAAGTCCCAGATAAAATTTTATTTTTTAAGAGAAATCTTTCCTGGCCCCCTTAAATAAAGTTAGTCTCTTCCTCTCTGATGATTATCTCCAATTTATACTGGATGGGTACACATTATTATTTTCATATTGTTTCCCCCATTCTCCCCAAGTATATATCTTATAGTCATGTGCATATTGTTTTCCCCACTGGAAAATGAGTACTTTGAGGAAAGAGACTTGGTTTGTCTATAAGCGAGTGCCCTACCCTGCACATAGTAGGGTACCTTTTCTTTGTATTCCCAGCAGTTAACACAATGCCTGATACATAGTAAGTACGTAATGAATGTTAACTGACTGGTAAATTCCAAAACGCTGCAGAGGTCAAGAATAAGGATGGAGTGAATGTCATCTGATTCAATATTTTGTTGGAGTTTCTTTGGAGCTAGTCCTTCCAACTCCAAAGTTTAGGAAAGTTAATATATTTCTTTTTTTGGTTTTTCTTTTCACTTTTTGGAGGAGGAAGGCAGGGCAATTGGGGTTAAGTGATTTAGCCAAGGTCACATGGCTAGTAAGTGTTAAGTGTCTTGAGGCTGGATTTAAACTTAGGTCTTTCTGACTTCAGGTCCAGTACGCTATTCACTGTGCCACCTAGATGCTCCGAAAGTTAATATTCCCTTAATCTTTGGAACTTGAAGATAAAATAGCATCACTCAAGTAAGCAACCTATGAGATATAACGTGATTTAATGTGGCACAGAAATTAGGACTGTGAATGAGTTTGAAGCTATGTAGAAGACATAAACCATGTGTGGGATGAAGGGGACGGGGAAGAAGAATCTACTGTCACCTTTTCTCTCCCTTTCATTTTAATCCTAGGCTATTAGACTACCAGAAGACTGTAGTTACGGAAAAAGATCAGCCACCATTAACTCTAGCTGCAAAGGGGCCTCAGCATCAACTGGGGAATGACTAAACAAGTTATGATAAGCCCATGCAATGAAATATTATGGTGCTGTAGGAAATGATGAATATAAATAATTCTAAGAAACAATGGGAAGACATATGAATTGATGCTGAATTAAGTAGACCTATGAAAACAATGTCATTACTGCTATAAAGAATAAAAACAAACTAAATACTGTTTAATTATAATAACCAAGTTTTGCCCTGAAGTAAAGTTGAAAAAATGTGCTTCTTTCCTTTAACAGAGAGGTGAGGGACCACTGAGACAGAATGTTGCATACACTGTTAACAAATATGTCAACTGATATCTCTGAATTTTTTCACTTTTTAAAATTTTTCATTAAAAGGGAAATATGGGGGGTGAAGGGAAAGAATATATTAAATAATGAGTGCTATTTTAAAACAAAAGGCATGAACAAAGCATATAAAAAAATAGAGGGAATGAATTGGCTGGACATAACAAGGTGAACAGTTACCCTGTACTTCCACTAAACAAGAAAAAGTACAAGTGCGCCAGAGATTTGGCATGCCACTTTTAAAAAGTTGGCAACTGCTGATCCAAACCATCATTCCCCTAGCCTTGTATAGCCCCTTTGTTATGTAACTAGCTAAAAGTCTCATACTATGTAGAAAGTAAAAGTAATATATGTCTTTTTTGGGAAGAGGGAATGGCAGAAGTGATAAGAATGAGGATGATGATGACTGAGAAAATTAAGGAGCTGAGGCTCATATAAGAATGTTGGTTTATGGTATCTTGGGAGATTCCTCTTTACTATCATTATTAACAAAAATAATAATTATAGTAAGCATTTATATAGTTTGCAAAGTACTATACAAATATTATCTCATTTTTCCCCTCAAAATCACCTATGAATTGAAGGTGCTAGTATTATTCCCATTTTACAAATGAAGGAACTGAAGACAAAGATTGGGTAACTGGCCCAGGGTCAGACTAGTTTCTGAGGCAGCATTTTAACTCAGGTCTGACTAACTTCCAAATCCAGCACTCCCACCCAGCACTTCACTGCTGGCATTACAAAGATTCTCAGGATATTGTCAATGATACAGGAAAGAAAGCCTAATAATTTAACTTAGAAAGCTTTCTTTTCTGCTGGTTTTATGTAGTATATTTTTTTTTTAAAGCAACTGGGGTTAAGTAACTTGCTCAAGGTTACACGGCTAGTCATTGTTTATGCGTGGGTGCTCATTTTCTGATGCCGGATCTGATCTCGGGTCATCCAAACTCCGAGGCCAGCACTCTTACTCACTGCGCCACCTAGCCGCCCCTTTAGGGCAATTGGGGTTAAGTAACTTGCCCAAGGTTACAAGGCTAGGTTTTTGTTTGTGTGGATTAAGTGTCTGAGGCCGGATCCGAACTCAGGTCCTTCTGACTCCAGGGCCAGCGCTCTATTCACTGCGCCACCTAGCCGCCCCCTATGTAGTATATTATAAAATCTCTAATATTTTCTCAAACTACAGAATACAAGCAGCCATATGAACTCTAAACTGCAGATATTAATACTTACCATATAGACATAGCCTACCTGACATCATTAAATAATTGGTTTCACAGAAACATGATGTGGCTCATAGTCAAAGAGCTATTGCACAATCAGGCTGCCTAGTACGGTAGAAAGAACTCTGGCACTGGAATAAGAGGGCCTGGGTTCAGAACATACTTTACTCTGTGGACTTAAGCAACTCACAAATTATTTCAGTTTAAGTTTCTTCCTCTGTAAAAATGATAGAGCTGGGCTCTGTAACCTCTGAAGTCTCTTCCAGCTCTAGATGTTATGACCCTATGATTCTTCTAAAACCAATATTCTTTCTACTATATTCCTTGATCTATGCTGATTTGATACAATTTACATTATTCTCACACTGACAATCAACTTTTAAGGGAAGGTTCTTTCATCAATCCTCATATTCCTTAAAGACAATAAGCACTTATTAAATACCTACTAAGTGCCAGGCACTGTCCTAAGTGCTGGGGATACCAAAAAAGGCAAAATAAATTCCTTACTGTCAAGGAGTGACAAGACATAAAAAGGTGAGAAGAAAGGGCGGCTTGGTGGTGCAGTGAGTAAGAGCAACGGCCCAGAGTAGGGATAACCGGGGATCGGTTCAGGCCTCAGTACTTAGCACCCACACATAAATAACTAGCCTTGTAACCTTGAGAAAGTTACTTAAGCCCAATTGCTTTAAAAAAAAAAAAGTGAGAAAGCTATAAGATGAAATCCAGAAGAGCAGCGAGGTGGGAAATTTGCAGAAAGAAGCAGAGCTGGATTCCATGATTTCTCTAATTCTCCTATTTTATGAGATGAGTTTTTAGGCAATCAGAATTCTTCTAGTCTCTAGCCTACCCTAATAACAGGTATGCTACAGGTCAGTTTCTTCATTTGAAAATGAGGTATAGTAGATTAGGTGGTTAAGTTTCTTTCAGTTAAAAAAAATTCTTTAAAAAATTCTAAGAGCCTAAGTCAAACCATGTTATAAAATTCTCGTTCTAAAATAAGTAGGGGCAATCAGAAGAGTCAGTATCTTCTTGGGTAAGGGTCCCAGGTTCCAATGAAATACCATGGTGGTGACCCAAACTAGGGACCTGGCCAAGACCCCCGAGGAGTTTTAAAAAAAAAAGTGGAGGGGGGGCGGAGCCAAGATGGCAGAGTAGAAACAGCTCATCCAAGCCTCTCTGCCCCCAGATTCTCCACAAACTATGTAAAAAAGGACTCTGAAAAACTTCTGGAGCCCCAGCACCCACAGAACGACACAGAGAAGCTAACCTCCCGCTGAGGACAGCCCAGCACCCTGCAGGAAGGACCAGCGCAGTGGTCTGGGAGCCGGCAGCGCGCAGAGCGCAGGAGCCGAGCCGAGCCCAGGTCCATGTGAGCCGAGGCTTTAGCCCCAGGGCGGCAGGGCCAGCAGCCGGCTGGAGGAACCCCAGAACACCAGGAACTGTGGAGATGCCAGAATTATCAACATAGACTTGCCTAGGACAAAGTAAGAGGTTAGTGTCCTATGGACTTTGGGACCTGTATTTGGGGAATGCGTCAGCTCCCTCCCCTGGGGGCTAGAAGCCACTGAGGAGACACGCCATTTTGTAGTTTTCAGAGGCAGATCCGGCTCCCAGCCTACAAATCGTGGGGAGATCCAGCGATCAGTCTTGGGGGTAATCGCTCTTGCTTTAACCTCCCTGGATCTGGATTGTGATCTAGGGTGGAAGTTGTGGGTGGGTTTACAGCTTGCCAGAAACGGAAGTTGCCCCCCACACGTTCGGGACGAAAATTCCTCTATCTGGCCTTAAAGCCATAGTGTGGCAACAAGCCCAAAAGTCAAGCAATTAAGTGGCAACATGCCAAGGCAAAGGAAACAGAAAAATGCAACCCTAGACTCCTATTTTGGGGGCATAGAGCGGGAAAAGGACTGTGAGGTCAGAAGTCCTGCTCCAAAAGCCCCAGGGGAAAGCATGAGCGGGTTGCAGGCCATAGAGGACCTTAAGAAGGACTTTAAAAATCAAATAAGAGAAGTGGAGGAAAATTGGAAAGAGAAATGAGAAGGATGCAGGAAAAGTATGAAATGAGGGTCAACAGCCTGACTGAGGAAAACAACACCTTAAAAAATAGACTAGCTCAAATGGCAAAGGAGGCCCAAAAGGGCAATGAGGAGAAGAATGCCTTAAAAAGTCGAATTTGCCAGATGGAAAAAGAATCTCAAAAGTTCACTGAGGAGATTCATTCCTTCAGAGTTAGACTGGAGCAAATGGAAGCTAATGACTTTATGAGAAATCAAGATGCTGTTAAGCAGATCCAAACAAATGAAAGATTAGAAGGCAATGTGAAATATCTCATGGAAAAAACCACTGACCTGGAAAATAGATCCAGGAGAGACAATTTAAAAATTACTGGACTACCTGAAAGCCATGATCAAAGAAAGAACCTAGAAATCACCCTTCAAGAAATTCTCAAGGAAAATTGCCCTGATGTTTTAGATCCAGAGGGCAAAATAGAGGTTGAAAGAATCCACCAATCACCTCCTGAAAAGATCCCAAAAAGAAAACTCCCAGGAATATTATAGCCAGGTTCCAGAATCCCCAGATCAAGGAGAAAATACTACAAGCAGCCAGGAAGAAACAATTTCAATATTGTGGAAACACAATCAGAATAGCCCAGGACCTGGCAGCTTCTACACTGAGGGATCGAAGGGCATGGAATATGATATTCCAGAGGGCAAAAGAACTGGGAATGAACCCAAGGGTCACCTACCCAGCAAAACTGAGTATTTTGTTTCAGGGGAAAATATGGGCATTCAGTGGAATAGAGGACTTTCAAGCATTCTTGAGGAAAAAACCAGAGTTGAATAGAAAATCTGACATCCAGACGCAAGAAGTAAGAGATGCCTGAGAAGGTAATCAGGGAAAAGAAATCAAAAGGAACTTATCAAAGTTGAACTATTTACATTCCTATATGGAAAAGCAATATCTGGGACTGATGATATCTTTCTCACTATGAAAATAATGGAAGAAGGGGGTGTGGTCATACGAATAAATATGTGAATGTGTGTGTAAAAAAAAAAAAAAAGTGGATTCCCCAAATAACCTCTATTTATGGCTGCAGGATAGGAATAGTTACTTGGACAATGGTACAGGTAGGAAACTGTTACTGGAAGACAAAACTGCCTCTCCCAATGTCATCTTCTTTGACACTTGAAATGATACCTGAGAGATTAGGTAACTTGCCCAGCAGATGCCAGAGGCATGATCTACACTCAGATCTTCATGGTTTCAAGGGAAGCTCTAGCCATTATGCCATAGTACTTCTGTAAAAGCAACAAAACATTTTATGGGAGAAGGGGTTTATTTTAAGGCAATGACTACTAGTTACTGTTAAATACCAACAACTGTTAATTCAGAGACAATGAGGAATGTTTAGATAAAAAAGGGTACTGTAAGTTTTTTTTAACAATGTAAATAAAAACTGGGAAATCATGGAAATGGGATAAAAAGATAAAGAGACATAGATATGTCTTTATTTGTTCTGTTTCCTCATAAGAATGTAAAGGATAACTCCGTTAATTAACACTCATCCTATATAGGCTGGTACCTACCTAAGTGACCAGTTTAAAAAAAATCCATCTTTATTAAAACAGCAGGCATAATGAACAGAAATCAATTCTTACAAACTAAAATTGCTAGCCATATGGTGGAGAGTAAAAAGTAGCTACTGGGTAATTATGAAAATTTTAGATGATATGAGAATACAGAAATGGAAATATATTCATTTAAGGATTATGAAAGCTAGGGACATTAGGAATCACCTCCACAACAGACATGAGTAAACAATCTAATTTCTTCTTGAAAATCTTTACTGTTGCCATCTGGCTGTGCTGCCTTCCAACATACACTTACAAGACATATTTTTTTGAACCCACATTAGGATTTTTGATTTAAATAAATTAAATTTCATCTCATTAGACTTAGCCATCATTTCTAACAAGTCAAGATTTTATTAAATCCTGATGCAGAAATCAGTATTAAGGCTCCTTTTCTTAACTATACCTTATGATACAAATAATAAGCAATAGGGAAAGAACAAATCCCTGGGGCACCCCTTACAAGATGACATAGACTGAATGTTGACTTTAGATCCAGTCATTCAAATAGTTGTGAATCCACCTAAGTGCATTATGATCTATCCCACATATGTCTATCTCAAAAATGAACTAATTCAATGCCCTCATTTTACAGATGAGAAAACTGAAGTTTATATGTTAAGTGACTTAGCAAAGAATATATGGCTATCCCTGACCAACCACTACTGGACCCAGAGGTGCCAGGTAGTCTGATGACAAGGTTAAAAGTTGTAGAGAAATTCGGCTCTCCAAAAATATCCTAGTATAAAGAAGAAAAGGAAAAAAACAAACTCTAGATGAAATACTAATAAACGGCCAGAAGTAAGCATCTCTAGTAAATACAGAACTGCAAAATAACAAAAGCAACAGTAGTTAAATGGATTACATCAGAAAAATTGGCCCAATCCCAAGTAAATGGACTGAAGACTGTAAGCCTGAAGAGAAGGGCCACAAGATACAAACATGAGAAAGAAAAACAAAAAACAAAACCCATAAAGCAATATTATGTGAAATGTTGAGTAAAATTTCTCAAATATGTTCCAATAACATATTAAGATCAGGCTGGATTCCTACTACCAAGTTGATTCAATGTTAAAAAAAAAAATATATATATATATATATATATATATATACATATATATATATATATAAATGATAGACCATATTAGTTACACAAACAAAAATCACAATTATATCAACAGATCCTGAACAAGACAAAAAAAAAAACAGCATTTCTAACTTCACATTAATAACACTGAAAAATACAGTATGACTGAACAAATTATGATATGTACATTAGTGGAATACTATTGTGCCATAGGAAATGAAAAAAGAAGGGGGTTCAGCAAAACATAGGAAAACTTGCATGAACCAGAAGAACAACTTATTAATTAACAAAATACATACAGAGTTCTACCTTAGATGAATTCTTGAATAGAGGCAGTCAACCTAGATCTTTCACAAGTCCAGGAAAAACCTGAAGGGGAAAAAAAAAACAAAACACCAAAAAACCACCAATCCAAAAAAAAAAAAAAACACCATGAGAAAGGACCATATATCTTCTACCTCAGAAGTGTGTAAGAAATCGGCCAAAAGACAACAGGAAAAAAGAAAGAAGGCTACCACGGTCATTAACACCAGTCTCTGCATACACAAAATGCATAATTATTATATGGCATTCTAAAACACAAGTCAAATGCAAAAGATTTCACATATAATCTACTCCATATATGTAAATGTCCTTATGTTTACTAAATTCAAAATAAAACACAAATATTTTTTTAAAAGCACAGGAACAAATAAATGTTTCTTAGTATGGGAAATAATATCTAACTTAAACCAAAGTAAGCAGCTTCCATAATAATGAAACACTTAGGGAGGAGAGTTTGGGGCCACGGCTAATAAGGACAAACACAATGAATAGTTTTTGAAGGTGAGGGAGACATGAGCATGTTTTCAGTTAGTGGGGAAATAACGAAGAAGCTAGGAAGAGATTAAGGATTAGTGAAAGAAAAGGGAAGACAGAGGGAGCAATCTACTGGAGAAGGAAAAATAGTATACACTTATCCACACAGCGGGTTTCACCTGAACAAGAAGGTCAGCTTCAAATGAGATAGGGCAAAAGTGTAAATATTGGGGATTGCATCTGTGTTATGTGAAATGAGGAGGGGAGAAGTCACTCCTAGCAAAAGGCCTCATTTGTTTTAGTGAATTACAAACCAAAATCAGCTGAGAGGATTAGAGGAGGAAGAGCCATGGAAGGTTTGAGGATGGATGAAAAAGGCATTGGTGAGTGGTATAGTAAATCTATAGAAGTATAAAAAGTCTACTTTTTATAAATATAAAAAGATTGCTGTGCTACAATGAGGGCCCAGATGAAATTATGTAACATAAATTTGTAGTAAGCCTAGTCAGCACATTTCATTGTATTCTCCACCTCCATTCAACAGCAGGTAGGTAGAAGCAACTAACATTTAGACAGATCTTTAAGGTTTGTAAAGTAATATACATATGATTTATCTCAGCAACAGAAGTGGGAGTAATCCAAGACTGAGGTTTGTCAGGGGAAGAATGGTTGAGAGGATAAAGAGGTAAGGACCTTGAGAAAAGATGACAGAGTAGAGTTGAATTAGTTCACCAAGGCGTTAAGGTGGAGAAGAAAGGAGAGTAACCAATGTAATACTAATGGTCTGGGAAAGAACTGAGGGATAAAGGGATTAAAAGTGATAGTAAGCATGAAGAACAGCTTTAGGTGTTCAGAGGAATAGACAGAATTGGAATTTAAACAGGTTTCGATCAGACAAACCTAAAGACCCCAGCTACTGGAGTTAAGAATTCAGATGATTCAAAAACTGCAAGGAAAAAGAGAAAGCAAATTAGTAGAGTTCAACATACTGTACCATATAGCAAGACAAGCTCCAACTGGAGAGATAACTTTGACACATAAAGGATGACATTATAAATCAGAAGAGCAAAGAAATTACCTTTTAGATCTATTAAGAGTTTGTGATGAAACAAGTGATAAATTGTGTAAGACAAAAACAGACTGGTTTAAAATTTAAAATTTTGATGATATAAAATTAAAAATTTTTTACATAAAACCAATGCAGTTGATATTAAAAGGCATAAATGGTTAACTAGGAAAAAATCTTTGCAGCAAGTTTCTCAGATAAAGATCTTCTATCCAAAATGATAGGAATTCTTTCAGATGTACAAGGTTAAGAACCATTTCTAAACATATAAATTGTCCAAACATGTACACTGGTAGTTTTCAAAGAAAGAGATCCAAACTATCAAGAGACAGGTGAAAAAATGCTCCAAATCACTAATATTTAAAGAAATGCAAATTTAAAATGCTAAGGTTCTGTCTCAAACCATTAGATTGGAACACATCACACAAAAAGAAATAATGAAAATTGGCCAGCTGAGGGAAAAACAGGAATTCTAATACATTATCTGTGGAGCCCTCAACTGGTCCAGTCATTCTGGACAACAGCTTGAAACAATGTTGCAAAAGTCACTAAATTGTATATAACCTTTGACCCAGACTCAGCTCCTGACTTGTTAAGACTACTTTTCCACTTCAACTAAGGGAACTTCTCATGCTGGAAATATCTTCATCTTTGCTACATCTTCCCCCAATTGGTGAGTTCTTCAGAAACTCCATTTGAGAAGTACCCATGATAGTCATGCTCATCTTTAATTTGGCACAGGCTCCTAATTTTCCAGATTGTTTTTTTACCTTGCCCTTGTACAGGTTCTCATCTCCCTCTCCAACTCCCTTTTCAGCTCCATTTTATGTCTTTTCTTCCAACATCTGAATGTATGATAACCATAAGGGCTGAGAATGTTTTTTCGCTTGGACATGTGACTATTAATTTGTTTAGCACAGTACCTATCACTGCATAAGCACTTTAATATAATAAATGCTTTAGATTAAAGAAAGAGGAAAAGGTTTCATATGTAAAAAGTTATTTTTAAGTTCCTGTTGTAGACTGTGAGGTTCTTGCTAACAGGAACTGTTTTTATCTTTGTATCCCCAAAACTTAGCAGTGCATAGCACATAGTAGGCACTTAATAAAGGTTGACTAACTAGAAGAACTGGAAATTAATGGGGAGCCCAACTATTGGGAATGGCTAAAAAAAATTATGGCGTATGGATAATGGAATATTACTGCATCATAAGAAATGACATTGACAGTTTCAGAAAAACCTGGGAAGACGTGTATGAATTGATGCAGAAATAAGTGAACACAAATAGAACAATTTATACAAAAGCAATTGCATTATAAAGAAAAATAACCTTGAAAGCCTTGAAAACTTTCATTAATGAAATGATGAACCATGACTAACTAGAAAACTAATAATGAAGAAGCATGCTGCACATCTCGACAGTAAAGCGATACATGCCTTCAAGATGCATAATAAGATATACTACATTTCTGGACACAACCAACATGGAATTTTTTTCCTTGGCTGTGCATATTTATAACAAGGGTTTTGTTTTTCTTTGCAGTGGGAGTTAATGGTGAAGGAGAAATCATAGAAAAAAAGTTACAGAGGAAATCTTTTTTTAAGTACAGAGGAAAAAATTAAAAACAGTTTAGCAGCAAGGAAAGAAACAGCTTTGAAAGCTGCAGTTTAACTCATGTGCTTGAAATATCCATTTTATGTGCTTATTTTTAAGAGCAAAATAAAAACTAATTTAAAAAAATTAAAGAACACACCTGAGTCCAAATACTAAGACATACAAAAAATACAAATACAACTACAAAACATTCTTTACAGATAAAGTCAGGCTTAAACAATGAGAAATATAGTTAATTGTTCATGGTTGAGTTATGCCAGTATGTTAAAAATGACAATACTACCAAAGTAATTTACAGATTCAATGCTATGCTAAACTACCAAAGAGTTATTACTTCACAGAATTGGAAAAATAATAGTAACATTATAATCTGGATGAAAAAAATGAGAAAAATAATGAAAAAAGTGGGAAGAAAGGATACCAGAAACAACACCAAATTTCAAACTTTACTACAAAGCAATACTCATAACAATTGATACTGCATTTAAAAAAATATACATAAAATGATAAGTGAAAAGAGAGTACATACACAAGTACCAGAGGCAAATGAACATGATAGCAGAGTTTTCAATAAATCCAAAGGCTCCAAAAACCATGGTAAAGTCTGTTGGGAAAATTGGCATACAGTATGGCAGATACTTGATTTCAACAAGTATCTCACACCTCATGACACAATGCTAAATAGATTCAAAACTGGGGTATAAAAGGTCTTATTAGAAGTGAAGCCAAAATAGCATAGTAGCAGGAAGAAGTACAGCTGACCTCTATCCCTTACAAACAAAACTTAGGAAAAATACACTAGACTGATATTTCATCAGGAATTCCAAGAAAAAAAAAATCATAATGAGTCATTTTCTAGCTCAGGTGGGCACAAAGAAACAAAAAGGTCTGGAGAGAGAGTGATTCTACAGAGCATTCCAGCACAGGGAGAGGCTATACACCAGAGTAAGTAGTAGTCCCAAAACCAGAAGAGAGGGTCCTAAATTTAGGCAAGATGCAAAAATCTGTGGCAAATGGCAAAACTGTTGGCTCACTACTCAGTTCCAAGTCATGGATCCAGGAAGACTGAGAAAAGGTTGGGGGATGGGAGATGTGTTGGGGAAGAATAACATTTCAGGGTGAGGAAAGCCTATGGGCCCCTAGGCTTTGTACCAAGCAAGAGGCAAGTTCAAAAGCAAGTGGCAGCTATGTGGTTCTGATCCTAGGGACAGGGCAAGGTCTTAGCTCCAATTTCCAGTACAGTCTTAAAGCCTGTGGATAAAGAACCAAGGCAAGAATCCCAGACCAAGGGAAAACCTATAGTTCTGTCACTGAATCAGCAGTTTTCCAGCAGGCTCATAATGGCTGAGACTAGCAGCAATCTACTGAAACCCCAAGGTGCACAAGCCCACAGGTCTGTTTGCTTAGGCCCAAATCTAAATTAGAAACTTGCAGAACTCACACCAAAGGGGCAGTAATCAGTTGTCCAGGAACAAACCATTTCAGGACAACTGAAAACTGGCAGGTTCCCAGACCTTTGAGATCCTGGAATAACACAACACTAAATACCCCCAAGAAACCAGCAGCAGCACCAGCCCAGACTTTTTATACAGAAGTGTAAAAAGCCTGGGTCTAACATAAATTCCAAATTCAGGATGGAGGCTTGAAGAATTAGAAATTATAAAAAAGAATCCAACCAGAAAAAGCTATTACAGTGATGGGGTACTCAAGACAAAAAAACCAGAAGAGAATGACTACAAAAACATTTACAAGCAAAGCTTCAAAATAAAACAGAGTTTGGGCACAAGCACAACTGAAGAGCTAAAAAAATGATCTTAAAAACCAAATGAAAGCACTAAAACAAAATATTTGGTGGGTGGAGGGGAAAATGAGAACCATGGAAGAAAGAATCAGAAAGGGAATTAAAATATTCACAGAAGACTGGCAGGAGCTCAGCAAAGCTATCTCTCCCTGAGGTGGGATAAAGCCAACCCAGAGAGGCCTAAGTCCATCAGTCAACCAGAAAGCCCCATGAAGAAGCTAGTTTGGTTGTTGGCATCTGTGAGGTGGATTTTGGCAGGAAAAGTCAATTTGCTGTGAAGAGGCTGAAAGAAGCAGTTGCAATGAATACCACAAACATGAAGTGTGACATAGACTGTACAGAAAACATTCACAAAGAAATTTACATCAATAAAATGTTCTACTGTATCAGATAAAAGGCAATACTCAGTATCTCTTTTAAAAGTACTATAGTAAAGGATAACTCTTTGACCAAACAGAGCCTGATGTAGGTATACATACCTAAATAAAGTAAGATGCCTATAAATTCTTCCATCAGCTTATGGCAGGGATCATGTATTCTCACAGTATTGAAAAAACCCTAAGGGACACTTAGCCAAAAAAATAAAATCTCTTACTAGATTGAAAATAACCTCAAAATCTCTCATTTCTCTTAGCAACAGTATTCTGGAATAATAATTGAGTGCTTATTATTAAACAAGATATGTAGCACTCCATAGTATGTTGTCCCAGGACTACTTATGAGGAAGAAATCCATGCAGAACCAGTTGGTGTTTGGTGGTCATGAGGAATAGGACTTACTGAAATGCTGGCTAAATAATTATCATGAGACCAACCCAGTGACATATACCAGGAATATTACAACTAGAAAGAAAAAACATATTTCACACAACTTGTAAGAAAATTGATTTTGCTCCTTTATTCCTGTTGCATAAAATTCCAATCAAGAATCCAGCATCAAGATTTATAATACCAGAAAAAAATATAGATGGTACATTAAGGTATTTAAGAAAGGTGCAAAGAGGCTTCAAGCTTCTTCAGAAGGAATATCAGATTCCCCAGGTATATTTCCTAAGCTCATTCAAGCAAATCTGGACTTCTTGCCAGTTAATAATGTTCATCTATTCACTCTCTATCTACACTGCTTCATTTAGTGATCTCATAAGCTCCCATGGATCTTTATGCTGATGAGTCTCAAATCTCAAACAGCCCCAAAGTCTCTGCTGCCCTCCAATCTCACATCTCCACTGCCTTTCAAACATCCTTTAGACATACTCGACTGTGCAGCAGACATCTTAAACTCAGTATGTTCAAAATGGAACTTGATATGATATCTTTCCCCATAAATCTTCCCCTTCTCTTACCTTTCTTATTAGGGTAAAGGCTAATGCCATCCTCCCAGTGCCTCAGACTTAAAACCTAGGAGTAACCTTGCACTCCCTGATATCCTCTCACACTGTATCTTCAACCTGTTGCCAAGGCCTGTGTATTTCACCTATGCAATATCTCATACAGACCGTATCTCTCCCCTCACACTGCCACCACTCTCCTATAGACCTTCACCACCACACATCTACACTATCGAAATAGTCTGCTAGTTGGGGGCAGCTAGATGGCGCAGTGAGTAGAGCATTAGCCCTGGAGTCAGAAGGACCTGAGTTCAGATCTGGCCTCAGACACAACGCACATGCAAACAAAAACTTAGCCGTGTGACCTTGGGCAAGTTACTTAACCCCAATTGCCCTCCAAAAAGTGAAAAAGAAAAAGAAATAGTCTGCTAGTTTGTCTGCCTGCTTCAAGTTCCTCTCTACTCCAATCCATCCTCAATTCAGACACTAAAATGATTTTCCTAAAATACAAGACCAATCATGTCACCCCCCCTGGCTCCCAACTTGTCAATAAATTCAAGATCAAATATGAAATGATTTGGCATTCAAAGTCTTGTATAATTAAGCCCCCTCCTGCCTTTCCACTTCTCTTGTACCTTACTCTTCAACATGTATACTTCCATCCAACGTCTGATCTCCTGGTCTTCCCACAAAGACATTCATCTATCTCTCAGCTTCTGGGGATTTTCTCTGTCTATCCTCCATGCCTGGAATGCTTTCCCTCTTCCCAACTATTTACCTCCCTGGCTTCTTTTTTTTTTTTAAGCAATTGGGGTTAAGTAACTTGCTCAAGGTTACACTGCTAGTCGTTATTTGTGTGTGGGTGCTCATTTTCTGAGGCCTGATTTGATCTCGGGTCATCCCAACTCCGAGGCCGGCGCTCTTACTCACTGCGCCACCTAGCCGCCCCTTTTAGGGTTAAGTAACTTGCCCAAGGTCACACGGCTAGGTTTTTGTTTGTGTGGGTTAAGTGTCTGAGGCCGGATCCGAACTCAGGTCCTTCTGACTCCAGGGCCGGCGCTCTACTCACTGCGCCACCTAGCCGCCCCTCCCTGGCTTCTTTAAGTCCCAACTAAAATACCACTTTCTATAGGAAGCCTACCCCAATTTCTTTTAATTCCAGTGCTTTCTCTATTTTAATAAATTCTTATTTCTTGTACATAGCTTGTTTTGTATTTATTTGATAGATTGTGAGCTCCTTGAAAGCAGGGACTGTCTTTCCCTCTTTTGATATCTCCAGTGCTTAGCACAGCACCTGGCACAGAGTATACTCTTAATAAATACTGACTGATACTCTAGGGACCTCCTAGATCTACAGATTGGGGTTTTTTTGTGAGCCACTAAGGGGATCAGTTTCTTCCAAGCTGCGTGTCCCAACCACATACTATAGAACAGTTACTTGGAATCCCAGGTTTTTCACAGAAGCCTTAGCAGCATTTACTCAAGAGCATTACACAGTTCTTTACCAAATTGAATGCTGACAAATCCCATCATTGTCTGAAGCAAACTTTTGAGAAACTAGGCTATCACTAAAAGAAGAGTCAGGTCACAGTATCAACAAATGATAAGAGAATTCAAAGTGAACTGTGTAGAAATGGATGAGAAGATCTCAGTGAACTTAAGACTATCAAAGGGGTATAGGCTGAAGGTGAAGAGGCACTTCCTGAAGAGTAAAGTTGAATGATGTTGTAAGCAGCCAACATATAAAGTATGGCAAGAATCATTTAATGAAATGTTCTTTTATTCTTACCCTTAAATTTTCAAAAGTGTCTCTCTGGGTATGTAAATTGGTATGACTATTTTAATCTATTCATGCTAACAAAATGTACCTGCTGGGACTATCAAAATTAAAAACAACAATAACAACACAGCTTAGTACAAAAGGTATAAAACCTTACCCAAGAAAACAAATCACTAAAAAAATAAAACCAATATTAAAACAAAATCAAACGACAAAAAAGAAACAAAACAAAACCAGAAGAGAATATATAGTATCTCATACAAAAACTGACCTGAAAAAAGATCAAGCAGAAAAAATTTAAGAATCACCAACTACTGGGGTAGCTAGTGAATAGAGCACCGGCCCAGGAGTCAGGAGGGCCTGAGTTCAAATCCAACCTCAGACACTTGACACACTTACTAGCCATGTGACTTTGGGCAAGTCACTTAACCTCAACTGCCTTCCCACCCCCCCACCCCCGCCAAAAAAGGCACAAAAAAAATTATAAAATAAAAAAAATCACCAACTACCTGAAAGTCATAGACATCATGTTTTAAGATAAATGAAAACTGTCCAGATCTCTTTGAACCAGAGGGTAAAAAAGAAATAGAAAAAAAACCAGTCACTTCCCAAAACAGAAACTCCCCAGAAATCTTATTTAAGCCAAAATTCCAAACTTCCAGGTCAAAGAAAATAATACACTGCAAGCAGCCAGAAAGAAAAAATTCAAAACCAAGGAGCCACAGTCAGGATCACACATGATTTAGCAGCTTAAATTTAATCATCATCACTGCTTATCTTCCCAGGGGAATGAGGGAAGATATAGGAGAGAGCAGATTGGGGGAAGGGGCATTCCATGGGATTGCTGTTCTGGAGTGATGGGTAGGGGAAAGATGGGGAGAAAATATATAACTCAAAATCTTGTGGAAATTAATGTTGTAAACTAAAAATAAACAATTTTTTTTAATTTTTAAAAATTTAATCATCATCAAGGGTTACAGAGGGTGAGAGAAGTTCTGAGATGCTTCTGAAAGAATGGAAAGAGAAGGGAAAAAAATACACTTGGGGTGGGGACGTAGGGGACAGTGCAGGAGAGAAAGGATGGATGGAAATAATATTATACAATGTCTCAAGACATTCCTGCAACATATAGGTTGAAGTCTATACAGACAAGAAGGAAGGGTTGGGGAGACTTCTTCTGTTTGGTGGCTCAGTTATGTCTGACTATCTGACTCTTCATGACCTTATGGGACCATAGCAAGCCAATACTGTCCATGGAGTTTTCTTGGCAAACAAACTAGAGGAGTTTATCATTTCATTCTCCAATGGATTAAGGCAAACAAGTTAAGTGACTTGTCCAGGGTTACACAAATGTCTGAGGCTGATTTGAACTCAGGTCTCCCTGACTCCAGGTCCAATGCTCTATCCACTGAGTCATCTAGCTGCCTCGTTAGGTAGACAGCACTTGAATTTCACTGTCATCTGAACTGGTTAAAAGAATATACACACATACACACACACATATATGCGCATACAGAAATATATTTCATTCAACAGGGAAATGGGAGAATGGACAATAAGAAAGAGTGTGTATTAAGGAAAGGATTAGTCTTCAGCAAAATAAACTAATGATAGACTAAAACATTTATAGCAATTTTTTCCGGTGGCAAACAAGTGGAAACAGAGCAGGTACTCATCAACTGGGAAATGGCTGAACAAATTGTGATACATAAATGTGATGGACTACTATTGTGATATACAAAGTGATGAAAGGGATGATTTCAGAAACACCTGGGAAAACTTGTATAAATTAATGCAGTAGAAGCAGAGTAAAACAGAACCCAAACTGCTTATGAAATAACAACAATCTTGTAAAGACAAACAATTCTGAAAGACAGATAAACAGTGATCAACACAATGAGCAATAAGGATTTCAGAATGATCAAACACGCTATGTACCTTATGAGATGGAGGTGATGGACTCAAGAGTGCATACTGAGGAGGAGGCTAAGTGGCTCAGTGAATAGAGCGCTGGCCCTGGTACCAGGAGAACCTGAGTTCACATCCGGCCTCAGACACCTAACATAAAAACTACCCGTGTGACTTTGGGCAAGTCACTTAACCCCAACTGCCCTCCAAAAAAAGAGTGCATATTGAGAACTTTTATTGGACACTGCCAATCTGGAAATTTATTTTGCTTGACTATACATGTCTGTAACAGTTTTGTTTTCTGTTTCTTTTTCGATGTGGGGGTAAGGGGTGGGTAGAAGGGGGGAAAATGGATTTATCTGATGATTAATAAAAGTAAAATTTAATTTAAAAACTGGAGGAATAAAGAAGGAAGAGGAAGAATTCTTGACCAAATAATTGAAAGAGAGGATCATAGAAAGTAAAATAAATAATTTTGATGGAAAAAATTGAAATGTTTTTGCACAAACAAAATAAATGCAGTGAAAATTTGAAGTGAAATAGTTTACAATTTCACATCAAAGGAAAATAAAACCTTTGCAGCAAATTTCTCCTGTAAGATTCTGGTATCTAATATACATAGAAGATTCATTCAAGTAAATAAGAACAAGAGTCATTCCTCAATAGATAAAGTCAAAGCAGATGAAGAAGTTCTCAAAAGAAAAGTATCAACCATATGAAAAAGTGCCCCAAATTGCAAGAGACATAAACAACTAAAACCATCCGAAGGATCTAACTCATACCTAGAGAAAGGCAAGAGGAGAAAAAATGAAAATGATAATTGGTGAGGAAGTGGGAAAACAGGTACATTAACACACTATTTACTGGCAGAACTTTGAACTGGTACAACTGTTCTGGAAAGAAATTTGGGATCATAGTTCAAAAGTCACTAAACTGCTTATAACCTTTGACAGAGCCACAATAAACATATATCCAATGAGATCCAAGAAAGATGGAAAGCACCTGTAAGTATAAAAATACATATAGCAACACTTTTATCATATTAGCAAAGAAATGGAAACAAAAAGGTGACCCCCCCGCCCCATGCAATGAGGCACGGAAAAGGAAACTATGGCATATATTAAAAACAACAATAACTACACTTATATGGCACTTTTAAGTTTGCAAGACACTTATAAGTATCAACTCTTCATGGCAACCCTGAAAGGTAGATGCTATTATTACTCCCTATTCTCTGGCTGAGGGAGATGGGGGAAACAGAGGTAAGTAACTTGTCCAGATAGTAAGTGTGTGAGGTTACATTTGAACTCAGGTCTTCCTGCTTCTCAGTCCAGTGCTCTATCCACTGCATAACATAGCTGAATATAATGGAATATTGTCATTCCATAAGAAATGATAAAAAGAATGGAGAAGAAATTTGTAAAAACTTTGGAAAGTTTCTGATGTAGTATGAAGCAGAACCAATTTATACAATGATTACACCATTGTAAAGAATAGTAACAATGAAAGACTTCAAAACAACCATTCATGTTCCTTATTTCTTGGCAGAGAAGTGAAAGACTAAATGTATAGAATGAAACATAAATTTTCAGATATAACTAACACGCAGATTGGTTTTGCTTGGCTATGCTTCTTTTTCAGAAGGAGAGTTCTCATTTTTTTTTTAACATAAAAGAATAAATTTATTCAGGGGGAAATAAGAGGAATTATTAGAGTAACATTTTTTAAAAAGAAAAGAGCATCAATGAAACATTTAAAAATAGCAAAAAGAAATTCATGGCATCATATACAACCTTCTCTTTCTATTCTTCTTTGTCCATAGAAATGGGCATAATTGTTAATGTCTGTCAAATTCATAATAAAAGAATTTTGACAAGAGAATGTTGAAAGTATTCCCAAAACATATGACTAGTAAATAACAAACTGAGTTGGAAGTGACTTCAGATACCATACAATTAGGAATTCTTAATCTTTTTTGTAACATGGACAACTTTATAAAATGTTTTTAAACGCATAAAATAAAATATAAAGGATTACAAAAGAAACCTATTATATTAAAATAATTACCAACTTTTTTTTTCAAAGTTCACAGATCCCAGATTAAGAACTCCTAATCCGGGCGGCTAGGCAGCGTCGACCCTGGAGTCAGAAAGACCTGAGTTAGGATCCTGCCTCAGACACTTAACGCACACACAAAAACCTAGCCTTGTGACCTTGGGCAAGTTACTTAACCCCAATAGCCCTCCAAAAAAAAAAAGGCAAAAAGAACTCCTAATCCAGGGGTGGCTAGGTGGTGCAGTGAGCCCTGGAGTCAGAAGGACCTGAGTTCAGATCCTGCCTTAGATACTTAACGCACAGAAACCAAAAACCTAGCCGTGTGACCTTGGGCAAGTTACTTAAGCCCAATTGCCCTCCAAAAAGCAAAAAACAAACAAACAAACAAACAAAAACAACTCCTAATCCAAATCCAATATGAACAAGAATGTCCTCTATAACATAGTGGACATCTAAGCTTTTTCTTAAAGATCACAATCAAGGGATGATCTCTCTATGTATGTCCTAAGAAATACTGTTCTACTTTTATATTAATACATCCTCAATCCTTCTTCAATTCTCTGAAGTATGACAAGGTTTTTTCTTCTTGGATATTTTTCCTTTGCTTGAATAAATATAATATATTAATATAAGGTAGAGTGTGACTAGAACCTAAATGTTTTGACTTTTAGGTTAATCTTTCCACTATCTTCAAGCCAACCCGACAAACTATAACAACGAATTATTAATTCTCACAAAGTAGAACAATACATACTATGCACAAGAAAATTTATTACTCAACATACGGTAATAACACAATCAAATCACCAAGTGTGACCAATGCCCTTCTGTGATACTAAATTTCCTCTGTTTTTCAGGACAATAATAGATGGTAAAATTACAAATAGTTTTACTAAAAATCAAAGAACTACTATGAGGCTGATTTCAAGTAGTTACCTGACTTCTGTGTGGCGTAACGCTTGGCTACATCAGTTGGCCATAGATGAAATCTAAGTGAGAAGATAATTTTGGTCTGTCCTTGAACCTAAAGTAAAAGAGAAAAAAAGCAGGATAACTGAATTTAATGCAAAGATCATTGATCATTTTAAATCCTAATCACAATCTGTCATTTGCTGACCTCATACATAAATTTGGACAATCCTTTGCTTATATCTATTATAAATATATAGTAGACAATGAAACTCTACTGGTTAGAAATAGCAGACTAGAAGTCTAGTCAATAGTCAATTAACATTTATTAAGTACCTACTCTATGCCAAGCACAGTGCTAAGTGTGGGGATACAAAAAATGGGCAAATAAAAGACAGTACTGGCCCTCAAGGAGCTCACAATATAAAAGGAAATGGGGGGGGGGGCGGGAAGCAGTATGATTTAGTTCAAGAAGAGTGACCATCTGGGAAACAACGAAATGGCTGCCCTGGACTCCATCCTTAAAATGGAGGAAGCGGGAGGAACTTTCCCCACATCTACCACCCTCTCCAACAGAAGGTGCCTGGGGCAGAGAGCACTATAAGGAGATGCAAGTTTCAGAGTTGATAGGAGAGTATAATGAAGTTTAGAAGTACAGTTTTGTAGAAAATGCTACTAGTTCTTGGGTACTAGTCCCTGTTCCTGAATTAACTCCAGATGTGATCTTAGGCAAGTCACTTATCCTCTCTGGGCCTGAGTTTCCAGATCTATTATTCAGGGACTTTTACATAATTATAATAATAAATAGCTTTTCTCCCAACACTGAGAGACAAGCAGTACAAGTATTTATCATTATACTCATTTTACAAATTGGAAAAATGGGATTCAGAGTTATTAAGGACCATGCCTATGGTCACGGGACTACTAAATCCTAGAAGCAAGAGTCGAACTGGAGCTCCTGACTTCAGACTACTCTGTCTCAATGTTTTCTAATGTTCTATCTAAATGTGATATTCTCAGACTACTGTTCTATATACTTACTTAGGAAAAAGGAATAAGTAGGACAAACACCAATACTTAACTCAGCTAACATTTCACTAAAGTTTCAGGGCAGCCTAACAAGCAGAAACCAGGAAAAATTACTTTTTCCTCTCACATTAATAACAATGAATATGATTAGGAATAGTGGCTTTGAAATATAGCCATAAAAGGGAATAATCTTCACCAATAATTTTAGAAACTAGTAACTAATGAATCTAAATGTATTATCTTTTAGAGAGCTATACAGAATTTACTTTGACTTCTTACAGTATTTTCATATGAATTATTATTAGAGTTCCTTAATACTGAGTTCTTTAAGTCCAGACTTGGATCAATTTAATTCTACTCAATAAGTACTTATTAAGTGTCTGATATGCCTAAAGCTCTGTGATGGACCCTAGGGGGGAAAAAACAGACATGGGGGGAAGGGGGAGCCAGCTCCTGCCCTCAAGGAGTTTATATTCTTTTTTTTTTTAAAGCAATTGGGGTTAAGTAACTTGCTCAAGGTTACACGGCTAGTCATTATTTATGCATGGGTGCTCATTTTCTGAGGCCAGATCTGATCTCGGGTCATCCAAACTCCGAGGCCAGTGCTCTTACTCACTGCTCCACCTAGCCGCCCCTTTAGGGCAATTGGGGTTAAGTAACTTGCCCAAGGTTACAAGGCTAGGTTTTTGTTTGTGTGGATTAAGTGTCTGAGGCCGGATCCGAACTCAGGTCCTTCTGATTCCAGGGCCGGAGCTCTATTCACTGCGCCACCTAGCCGCCCCAGGAGTTTATATTCTTTTAGGGAATATTTAAAACATTAAGGACATTGCTATGAACCCCTTACACCTGGCAACACAGTGTAAGGGGTTAGGAAAACAAATATATACATAATGAGGAGGAAAAGGTACTAACTAATGAGGGTAGAGTACTGTCAGGAAAATCTTCCCAAAGAAGATGGCACCAGAATTAAGCCTTAATGGTCTTAAGACTTAAAGTTTAAACCTAAAAGAGCTAAGAGCTCATAAGAGGCAGAAGTGAGAAGGAAATCTTCATCTTGCCACGATCCCCCACAGAAGTTCCAATTTGACCTTCAAGAACTTGGAAATTCCTTTATCTGAAAATAAACTTTTACCCTTCCACCTCTCTCTAAACTTCGTTACTCTGAAACTTATTCTTCATATTCAAGATAACTCCCAGGTCCCTGTCTAGCTAGTCCTAGTGTATTTCTAGCTAGTCCAGTGTATTTCCTGCTCCACTCTGAAGCTCACACGTTAAATCCTTCACAGTCTGTTCCTGGGAAGTCAAGGCTTAATAAAGCCACAAACAGACAAAGTACAGATACCACAGTCATGCCTCCTCCGGCAGCTCCAACTTCTGCCTCCACACATGGCTTGCTCCAAGAAATTCTGTCTCAGTTTTCAATTCTCTCCAGCAGCTGCTCTGCCTCCAGATGCTTGTCCCAAGAAATTCTGTCTTTCCCAGTTAGGGTCTTTCTTTATATATGGTATTGCTCCTCCCTATTCAGCCCCTTCTTGTTATATCAGCAACAGGACTTCATACCTTCAGTTTCTTTAAGAGAGGCTTAATTTGAGCTAGGTGCTAAATATCTCTCAAGCTTAACAATACAAAAGGAACTTCAGATTTCATTACCATTACAAAGACAAGCAGAAGAGTTGGCTTAGGCAGAAAGTCACATCTTTATCAAATACTATAGCAAATAAACTAATGGTTTATGCTGTGGAAGGGTTTTGAGGTGGAGAATAAGGAAGGAGAGAAGTTATCAGCCAATGATTTGTTATTTGTTTGGGTTGTTTTGTTTTGTTTAAAAGCAGGATGGGTATAAAGTGAGTTCCTTTGCTGAGCTATTTATTTAACATAAAGAGGAGTTAAGGTGAAAAGAAAAGATTAAGAATAGCCAACTATAGAAGAATACAAGGCATGTCATACAACATTGAAGGCCCAACTGAGGTCCGATAATACATATTTGTAGTGGACTCAATATAGGAAACTCATATGTAACAGCACAAAAGTCACATATAACAGGGATAAATCAGGATTGGGACTTACTGATGAATGGTAATATAATAAGGAAAGACCACAAGGGGAAGAAAATGAGACCTGAGTAGATGTGATAGCCTGGAGAACAAAGCAGGGTTGTGACAATGGAGGTCTAAATGAGAATGAAAAATAGTTAAAAAGGCTTTGGGGTTTTTTGCTTTCTCAATGGTCAGGGGAGGGGGTGAAGAAGGAAAGAAGAAGAGAATTCAAAAATGAAAAGAAAACTGAATTTAAAAAATTAAAAGAACTTTAAAAGGAAAGAAGCTGAGAAATAGGAGGACAGGATTTTGTGATGAATGAAAAATTTCATACTACTTGGGTTTTATCAATAAAGCAGCATTTACTGAATATTACTATAATTAACAAGTGGGTTTCTTCTCTGGCAGTCCTCCCTGGCTCTGTCCTAGCCACCTTTGTCCCTCTGCTTTGTTTCCCAAGCTGTCAATTATCATTTAGTACTTAAAGCATAGAAAAAGAAAAAAGAAACCTGTCTTCCAGGAATTTATGCTACAAAGGGAGATGATAAATATATATAAAGAATATGCAAAATAAAATACAAGGAAAGACAAGGTTCTGGAAACACCTTGGATAGGATGCAATGATGTTTAGGTAGATCCTGGAAGGAAAAGAAGAATTCTAAGAGATGGCTAGGGGAGTACATTCTGGATGCAGGGAAAAGCACAGGATGAAGGAGTATGTTATGCAGGAGGAACAAGAAAGCCAGTTTGGTTGCACTTTAGAATGTAGCAAGAGGAGCAGTTTGGAATCAGTTCATGAAGGACTTTTGAAACTTATTTATGGGTAATTATGAGATCAAGCAGAAGAGTTGGCATAGGCAGAAAGTCACCTCTTGGACAAGTATCCCTGCTATTGGCTGAAGTAGATGAAAATGTTGAGAAGGCTGATGAATTGAAAGACTAGGGTGTTTGAGGAGATAACAAGAAACTATCCCCAAGTATGAACCATATAATCTGAAATTCTATTACTCTACTCAAATTGGAGAACTCTGATATGTGGACATACATCATAATCTCTAAGGAAACCAATGTTCAGTGCGAATTTCTATATCCACATTGCTAAAAAAGTGACAGAACTAGAACCAAAACCTAGGTTTTCTGATTCATGTACAGTACAGAAAACATAGGTCTGGAAGTTTGCCAATATCATTGTTAATTCTTCTTTTATGATGGACCCCTCAACAGTCTGGTAAAGCCTATGGACTCCTCAGAATATTGTTTTTAAATGTATAAAGTAAAATATAAAGAATTACAAAGGAAACCAATTATATTCAAATAAAAGTTATTTTCCCCCATCCAACTTCAGGGACCCTTTGACTCATGTGCAACCAAGTTAAAGAACCCGTGGCTTAAATAAATGTTTTAATATAAACAAACCAAGAAAATCTAAAAGACATTTAGGAAATATGTAATGAGTTGGATTTGCATCCAGGCAGTCAAAGAAACACACCTGCATTCATGATTTTTACCTGGAATTTACATTATTTCCAGTATCACCTACCTATGCTTTCGTTTCTTCACCCATGATTGCCAGAAGTTTGATGTAACAAAGGACATTTTATTTTTAAACAGATTCACATGCAATTCACGGTTTGGGGATGGTGAGAAATACTGTTTTGCAAGAGAAATTGCAAAGTGATAGATGAAGCAAAAATTGTAGAAAGTTGTTATGAGCCATTGCTCACAATAAATGACTCTACAAACCCCACCCAAATGATAAAAATAACTTGGAATAGGCAGATATATCACTGTTATAAGAAGAGATCAAGAATCAGCTTATTTTTTTTTGTATGTCTAACATCATAATGCACAATGTAAAGACAAGAAGTCTAAGTTCCTTCCCAGAATGCTAAAGAGCCAAATATTAAACTGCAGCCCTCCCCCCACAATAGATGAAACAAATCCCTGTAAAATACAACATCATAAGACATAACTGAAAGGGGGACAAGGCCATTTATTCCATTTTATGAATCTTTTGAGATGTATTAAAAATCAGCACCTACTTGAAAATTTCTTGTGTCAGAATGAGCTTCCTGTTGGTGGACAACTCAAACTATTAAAAAAAAAATCTTCCTTATACAGGATCACTGAAATGTTTCCCCCATAATTTCAATCTGGTGAATCTCCCAGGGCCAAAGACAGGAACCCTGGTTTCTTTTCTATAGGGAACTTCCAATTTTTTTCAAAAGAAATTCAACAAACATTTTTATGCACTCAGAGTCCAGAGCAATGTGCTATGTATCAGGGAAGGGAGGGAATAAGCATTTATATAGCACCTACTATGTGGCCCAAACTGTTCTAAGTACTTTTTATTTAATATTTTTACTTACTTATATTTTTATTTATTATAATATTTGTATATTGTCTTAAGTGCCCTCAGAGTATCAGAGATACTAAGTGAAAGACTCGGCACATAATCCTAAAGGAACTAAAATACTAAGAGGAAGACAAGACACAAAGATACTCTACATTATTTTGTATTATAATTAAGTGAATTAAGACAAACAAAAAAACTCAGGTCACCATACATTAAGCACCTACTAACTAAAAGGCCAAATTAACCAAATAAGCTAGGAGCTACATTCTATAGGGGAAATATTACTAAGATAAGTAATTGCAATGAAGGTACTGTGAAAATGGATTCAAGCAGGCAGAAGAGAATGTAACCTGAAGAGGTCCCCAAAGAGAGGTAAATGCATTCAAATAATGGGGGACAAGACAGGTAATAATCCATCAGCAGCATTTATTAAACTACTAAGAGCTAAGCATATACAAGTAATAATACAAGTAAAAAAAAAAAACAGTCCTTGCCCTCAAGGAGCTTGCTCACATTATAGAGAAAATATCTAGCTGGAAAAGCCACCTGCAAAAAGTGGGATTTGAATTGAGTATAGAAAAATAGCCAGGGAAGCTAAGAGAGAGGAAAATAGAGTATTCCAGGCATGAGAGAAAGCCAGGAACAATGTGAAAATCAAGTAAAGTTTAACAGGCAAGTATAGCTGGATGGCACCATTTGTGAGGAGACTGGACCAATCAGATACAACAGGGAACCATAGAAGTTTACTGGGTAAGAAGGTGACATGCGAATCCTCCTATTCTTTAGTTACTTTGGCAACTGAGTGAAGGATGGATTGAAACAGGGAGAGACTTGAGGTAAGAAGATGAATTTGAAGACTACTGCAATGGACCAGGTCAGTTATTATGATGGTCCGAAGTAGGGTAATAGAAATATTTATACAAGAGACGTGTGATGGCAGAAACACCAGAATAGAATCTGGCAATAGACTGAATATGTACAGTTAACACTCAGATTGCTAGGAGAAGTGACTGGGAAAATAGATGTCTCTTCCCCACTCCCACTCCTTCTTTTAAATATCACCTCTGGGAAAAGATTATAACATGTCAAAAAACCTGAAATTTATTTTTGTCACAACAGGAACAATGGGAGGGATCAAGAGAAAGTAATCTTATTTTGGACTGCTATAATGTGATTATCAATAAATTAATCCTTCCCAAAATTCTCAAATACAGCACTAATTGCAAGATGCTTACTGTTTTATAACTAATGGATGGATATTTTAACATATATGGCTTGGAAGTTAAGAGGCATTCCCAAAAACCATATTATTGGAAGTAGTTGCACAATCTTGTTTCTGCTCCATTTGATTACTTAACAGTGGAAAGACATTTACCCTTCAAACAATCACAGATTTAAGTCCTTGAGGAATATAGAAATTTTAGTGTGGCTATGTGGGAAAGTATCAAAGTCTAATTCCATGAGACAGGAGAAACTGCCTTGTACTTCTCTTTGTATCCTTGCACTTAGCAAAGTGCCTGGTACATAGTGGACACTTAATAAATGTTTACTGAGTGAATGATTGATAGAGGTGCCTCTCTGAATTCAGCCTGACTCAGGGATTAATGCAAATTCATATTATGAGAAAGATGTTCACGAATAGGTGGTTCATAGTGCTTGATCAGCTAGTTGCTCAAAACAAATTAAAGGACTATAACTTCCTAGGCTTTTATACATGTGGCATGTATATGACAGAATTGTTAATGTGTTATACATGTGGCGTGTACATGACAGAATTGATAATGAGAAATCTTTAGAGGAAAAATAAAATTTCTACAATTACTAAGGGTCTACATGTAATAAAGGATAAAATGTTCCTCAGTATCACTTGTGTCTTGAGACAAAATGGCATTTCAGGAGTCATGAAAATAAACTTGATTCCTGCAGAGGAAACTTGTTTTAAAAAGAGTGTAAATACAATTTGGGGAATCCAGAGAGGACTGTAATATTAAAGCCTTTTGATATTTTGTGACATTATTAGCCAGAAAACATGACAACAGTTAAGAGACTGAAAAGGAAGCATTTTTCAAGAAAGTCAAATCCTTTATCTGATTAGATTCAGCACCACCTATAAAGCTGAAATATAAAATCTATGGACACATTCAAATCTCTTCCTAGAATTAGGAATAAGCAGTGGTAAAGTAGTTCCTTCTGTTTATTAAACATTTTTCTCTGCATACTGATTGCTTTTCTTATACAGTCATTAATTGGTTGGTGTTAAAAAGATCCAGTACTTTAGAGATCCATTGCCTGTCTTACAGTTGCACTTCTATCCAGAGGAATCTCTCTACTTGTTTATTTTAATTAAAAAATTTCTGCTCCATACAATACAAAATTCTATACAAAAACTTTTCTAAAGGATTACATCTGTGTTTTCTCCATTAGCACCAGATATGACATAATCAGTGTCATCTCTCTATGCATATATAATGGTCCCAGAGAATCTTCTATGTGAAGATATGTGTATACATATGTGGATACACATACATAAGACATGCATATATGTATACAAACACATACACACATCAGTAGTTCTAAATTTATATAAGATATAAAAAGATCTATTAGTAGTTCAATCTTATTTCAGTTGTGTCCAACTCTCCACTTGGGGTTTGGATACTGGGAGTGGTTTGCCATTTCCTTCTCCAGTTCATGTGATAGATGAGGAAACTGAAACAGGTCAAGTGACTTACCCCAGGTCACACAGCTAGTAAGAATCTGAGATCAGATTTAAATTCAGGAAGATGAGTTTTTCCAACTCCAGGGTAGGCACTCTATCTACTGTGCCACCTACCTGTCCCTACATATTTACAGTGCAGTTGATTCTCCAAGTGTCATAATAATCTAAATACCAAATAAATGATAAACTGATTTTTAAAAAAAGAATAAATAAGAGTGGCTAGGTGGCGCGGTGAGTAGAGCACTGGCACTGGAGTCAGAAGGACCTGAGTTCAAATTTGGACTCACTTAACACTTGTTAAGTGACCTTTGCCAAGTCACTTAAACCCCAATTGCCCTGCCCTCTCCCCTCCAAAAAGCAAAAGATAAAAATAAAAATAAATTAAACACATTTTTGAGATAGCACTAAACAGGTGCCTTCTCTTTTCAAATATTTCTCAATCAACTGGCTTTCTTTCTTTTTTTTTTTTTAATTAGAGATCATATTTATTGGGGATAGGGAAGTTATTGGACTGGAGGGAGGCAGGGAGGGAACATGGTCACCCAAAGTCAGTGATCGGGTGCCAGGCAGCAGGGTCATGAGGGGACAGATAGCAGCCTGGAACCCCTGACACAGAGGCAGGCTGGGCACAGTCTTACTGAATTTGTATTTCTTCCCCCCACCCCGATCTGGCCCTACCCAGCTCAGTTCCCTGCCCCCTGGGAGAAAAAAAGAAATACCTTCCTTTCCCTGCCCCTACCCTCCTTTCCTCCCCCAAACCAGCAGCTTCCCTTGTGGGGCATCAGGAACATCTGTGCAAACTGCCCTAGGGGCAGAGGAGAGTTCCAGGGAAATGCATGGCAGGAGGAGCCTGGGCCAAGGGTGGGCAAGCGGCCTTTCTGGGCTATTGAGTGCTGGGTGGTTTGTAGGGCTCCAACAGGAGGCTGGAGAAGGTGTTGACCTTGTCAGCCCCTCGAACTTCATGGGGCAGCAGCGGCAGCTTCACAATGTGGAAGTCTTCATAGAGGTCCTCCATCTGAAGGGGCCACATGGCGGGGTCAGAGCTCAACCCTGGTCGAGGTATTTGGACTGTATCTTGTGCCGAGCCTCACACATCTTACAGGGCTTCTCAGGCTGAGGGAACACCAGCTGGTTGACGATTATGTTGTGGGTGTCTATCTTGCACTTGGCCAGCTCTTGGATGAGCCTTTCAGTCTCATACATGGACAGAAACTCAGCAATGCAGACACAAATGAAGGTTGTCTGTTCCGGATCCTTGAACTGCTTCGCTGACTGACCGGATGACAGGCAGGGTTTCCTCGAGCCTGGAGGCCAACTGGTCAGCATTCATGTCACCTAGGCCCAGCATGTTGCACATCTGTGAGATGAAGGGGCTGATCTGGCTCTTGATCTTCATGAGGCGACCCAGGCCCCGCTCAACAATCGTGGGGAAATTGAGTAAGCGAAGTATGTGCCCAGTGGGGGCAGTATCAAACACGACGACTGAGAAGTTCATCCCTTTCACCAGCCTCATGACTTCAGGGTAGCTCATGGCCTCATCGATGCCGGGGAAGGCGCTCATGGCCTCCTACATTATCTTCTTGCCCATGCTCAGCATGTTGTCTTCCTCAAAGAACTCATCAGGAAGCTCTGCCACACCCAGGCTGGGGTCAATCTCCATAGCAAAGAGGTTGTCATAGCCCTTCACTTTGGTGGGGACTTTGGAGAACTTCTGATCAAAGGCATTGGAGATGTTGTGGGCTGGGTCCGTGGAGATGATGAGGACGCTTTCTCTCCTCTTGGACAGCTGTACTGCTAGGCTGCAGCTGCAAGTGGTCTTGCCCACGCCGCCCTTGCCCCCCGACAAATATCCACTTGAGGCTGCGCTGCTCGATGATGTTGCTGAGTGTAGGCTCCAGGGGCTCCACATCGGGCGCATCCTCGAACTCCTCCGACTCCAGCCCCCACCCGGCCACCCCAGCCGCCATCCAATCAACTGGCTTTCTAAATTACAATTCCCTCATTTTTCAAATGAAGTCTTTTAATTAGATAACTTCCAAGTAATCATTTACCTCTAATGTTCTACATTCTAGGGTTTACTCAAGTGCTAACCTACAATGAAAAGTGGCATCAGCAGGGACCATGACAAGATCTGAATTTTTTTTTGAAGCCCTAACTTTTCACTGACTCAGTGCTTCTTTTTTTAGAACCTAATCTATGAAATAAACTGTGGAAATATTAGTCAGTACAGTCAAAAGTTGTATCTTACTAGGGTAAAAGAAGAGAAAGGAAAAGGTCCCAAGGAGTGTAGAAACTTTATTTCTTCAGAAACAGGCAAGGGCTAATTTTTGCACTAGAGTGATCACAAGAATAAACTAATAGTGGAAATGTATCTGAAATCTAAAGTGCCGGGTTTGAATTCCAGTTGAGTCATAATTACAAATGTGATCTAAACTTCAGTTTCCTTATATCTAAATCCTTACTAAATATAATGTAAATTCTAAACTCCTTTTATACTTAACGTCTTGATTAAATATGGTAACCAAGCTGCTCTAGATAATTTTTTAAAAGAAAACCCTAATAAAAACTCAAAAGAGTCCATTATGAAACAGACTTAAGAACCCAAAAAACAGAGACCATGGCATGGACAGGCATAGGTTAGCAGCAAAAGTCACATAAGACCAGAGAACATCAATTTCACTAAGTATTAAGGAGAGTAAATCCTATTCTTGTGTGTGAGACGTATACACCAAAATAGCATTTTCGGTGAAACAAAAAACTGGAAACAATGTGAATGCCCATGTAATAGATGACCTGGCTGAACAAATTGAGATAAATGAATGTAGGGAATATTATTGTATTATAAGGAATAGTATAATCAAAGCAAAGCAACATGGCAAGACAACAGTTCAGAACTTGATATTTTAAAGGGACCTCAGCAGCTATCTAGTCTAACTCACACATAAAAGGAATTCCAACTACAACAGGTTCAACAATTGAACATCCAGCCTCTATCTGACCTTCAAGGACTATTTCTTGAGGCAACCAACTCCACTTTTTAGACATTTCTAATTGTCAGAAGTCTTGCCTTATTCAAAACATAAGCCACTGCTCCTCATTCTGCCCTATCCGGAAAGCAGAACAAGGCTTATCCTGTCTCCACATGACAGCTTTTCATATGCTTGAAGATAATTATCATGGCTCCTTCTCTTTAATCTTCTCTAAGTTAAATACGTCTAGTTCTTTCAAGAGATCATCATTTGACTCTCAGGCCTCACTATAGCAGTTGCCCTCCTCAGAGTATCTTCAGCTTATTTATCAATGTTCTTCCTGAACAGTGGCATCCAGAACTAAACACAGTATAACAGAAGAGGTCTGATAGAGTCAATTAGTCAAATGTTTATTAAGCACCTATAGTGTGCCAGGTACTATGCCAAGGAGTGGGGATTCAAAATTGGCTATCATACCATACTGAGTACTTACATTAAGCTCACATTCCACTAAAACCCTCATAACATTTTCAGACAAACTGCTGTCTAACCATGTTTTACTATCTTGTTCCTATGAAGCAGATTTGTTTGAACCTATCATCCCTAATGTATTTTGTCCTATTAGATTTGGTCAAATATTCTTGCCTATCAAAATCCTTTTGGATCCTGATTCTGTCGTTCATTGTATTAGTTACTCCTCTCAGCTTATTGTCATGAAAATCTCATAAGCATGTTATCTAGGCCTTTCTCCACAGATAAAAAATTTTAAAGCACAGAGTCAATCACAGATCCCTAGGGTATCCCACTATAAACCCCCTAAGATACTGATATTTTAACATTAACTACTAGTTCTGAATCCATATAACTGTATTATCATTCACTCTATCTCCCTCAATCCTCTCCACAAGAAACAGCACAAGATACTTTACTAAAAGTTTTATTTTTTAAATCTAGACAAACAACAATACCACTCCAAAGTCTATACACCAAAGAGAAAAAGAAAGAGGAACAAGATCCATATGTACAAAAACATTTAAAGATGCTCTTTTCATGGTGGCAAAGAATTGGAAACGGAGGGAGTGCTCATTCAGAGAGAAGCAAAGAAGTTATGTTAAAGGAATGTAATAGAATACTACTGTGTTGTAAGAAATAATGAAGGGGATAATTTTGGAGAAAACTGGGAAGACTTGTATGAACCGATACAGAGGGAAGTAAACAGAACCAGGAGAATTTATACAATAACACTAATGCTATAAAGATCCACAACTTAAAAAAAAAACTTATAAATTCTGAGCGATAAAGATAAAACATGCTATCAAATTAATAAAGAGGTGATGAACTAAGAGTGCAGAATGAGACTTCTTTTACATGGCCAATGTGGTTATCTGTTTTGCTTATTAACTACATATTTGTAACAAGAGTCTATTTTTCTTATTTTCTCAAATGAGGGGTGGAGAGGAGGGAGGGAGAGAATTCAGATCTGAAAATAAATTAATTTTTTAAAAAAGGAGATGGGGGCGGCTAGGTGGCGCAGTGAGTAGAGCGTCAGCCCTGGAGTCAGAAGGACCCGAGTTCAGATCCGGCCTCAGACACATAACGCACACACAAACAAAAACCTAGCCGTGTGACCTTGGGCAAGTTACTTAACCCCAACTTCTCTCAAAAAAAAAAAAAAAAAAAGGAGATGAAAATTCTAAAGGGAATAGATAATAAGCACAGTTTTGAAAATATGCTGAATTTTAAATATTTTTTAAAAAACAAATTGTATATAATAGAAATTTATATATTCACATATAAAACTTTTTTGTTGTTGTTAAAAAAAAATCTAGGTACACTATATTCACACTGTCCCATTCATCTACTAGTTTAGTAATAATGTCAAAAAAAGAAAATGAAGTTAGTCAACAGGAGATGACCTGTTCCTGATGAAGTGATCCCAGTACTTTATAATTATCATTTCCTTTTCTAGATGTTCACCAACCATTTCTTCAAAGATCTGTTCTATGAACTGATGGAGAGCTAAGTTAGCAGAACCAGGAAAATATTAATAAGGACAACAGTAATACGAAAGCTAAAAATAATGAAATAAAACTGAACACTGCGAATTTGTAATGACCAGAATCGAAGAACAAATTTTTTTTTTAAATCCGCTTCTCCCCTTTCTGAAAAAAGTAAAAGAGGTAGGAGTATACAATGTTTCACATGCTGTTAGATGGGATCAATGTATTAGTTGGTTTTGCTTAACTTATTTTTAAAAACACTTTTAGCACAGTGCCTGACACAGTAATGCTAAAGCAAACAGTATCAACAAAAATTTTGTTTTACAGTATGAAAGGGCAACATTTTGGGAGAAGATTATGCTGTATTTATGGTCCTTCCAGAGTTAAGTAACCACTACATGCATATAAAACATAACACTCAAGTTTAAAATGCTTAAGAAACAATGCTCTACTTTCTGAAAAATGGTATGTTATTTGAAAGAACTAAATTAATTTATAGATTTATGTTACATCAATTAAACTACCAATATCTTTACAGAGATAAAAATAGCAAAATGTATTTGAAGGAAAAAATCAAGATTATCAAGGGAAATAAGAAAAAAAAGGAACAACAGGAGGACAGCACTTACTGTCCTTAAGCCACATTACAAAGCAATAATCAGCAAAACTATTCAAATACCGCTTTTAAAAAATAGATGAATAAAACCTAAAGAGATGAGTAAATCAAAGAGTAGAGGATTGAGACCTGTCACACCTGTATTTTAGTAAGATCAACATAACAGCTGAGAGGATGGACTGAAGTGAGGAGAAACTTGAGGCAGGCAGAACCGCTAGCAGGCTCCTACAATAGCCCAGGCATGAGGTGATAAGGGACTACACCAGTCAGTGTCGGAAGAGAAGGAGGTGTCTGCTAGAGATGATGGGAAGGCAGAATCAATGGGACATTACAGGATATCGGGGAGAAAGAGAATAAGTAGCTGTGAATAACAACAAGGTTGCTTGGGTCTCAACAATAACTGTGAAGTTAGGAAAAATTGAGTGTTTGGGAAAAAGATAATGAATTCAGTTTTGCACATGGTGAGTTTAAAACACCTAATACTTCACCATGAGTGGTATTCTCAAAGGCTAGGCCAGCACTGCATATGTTCTAAAAGGTTTTATTATGCTGTAAAGTACAAAAATCACAAAAATAGGCTATGCCTACTTTCCAAAGACCAACCCAGTTAAACACTGGCCTAATCACCAGCACTTACTGATGAATTTTGACCACAATTCAAACAATAAAGCGAAATGGTCCTCATTCTGTCTGGTGAAGGAGACAAAATGGTGTACAAAGGGCAGAGAGTGGGTGCTAAGTAAAAATTAGAATTTTCGGACTATCTATGAATATTAACCAGCTTCTGATCCTCTATCATTACAATACAATAGAGCTCCATTAAACATCCCTCCAAAGCTACTCCAGTTTGTCTCAGGGAGAGAAAGGAGAAAGTAGGAGAGAGAAGGAAGTAATGGGAAGAAGAGGGAAGTGAGGAAGGTTAAAAAAAAGAGAGAGAGAAATACCACTGTGAATTGCCACGTTCAAAAAAATTATCACATAATGGTGAAAATTCTGGTCAAAATAGCCTATATTTTTCCAAACCACCTCTTAATTAATCTTCCACAATAGTCCATTGCCAAGTCCATATTCAAAATCTTTCCAGTTTGGTGGGGCCTAGCCTTCCAGAGTTTATATTTTACTTATATGGCTTTTGAGAGCCCAGGAAACCTTCCCATCACAATAAGGTATCAGAAAAAGACGTTAGTGGCTATCTTATGACTATAACAATGATACGGCCAATCACCATAGTACACCATGAAAATCTAGCCACTCTTGATTTGGACAGATGAAGTGCCTTGGTTGACTTGCTCATTAAAAAAAAAAAAAAAAAAAAAAGGCAAGCACCCTCTTTTCCCAATCTGCTCTTATGTGAAGTTCAGCTCTCCTTTTAACTAACTGATCAGAGAAAGAAGAGTATTGACACCGACTCAAAGAGCTCCAATACCTTAGAGGATACTCATGTTGCAGTGCCTGCATTTTATGCAGTTACAAAGGCTTTTTTTCAAAAGACCAGAAGTAATCACTCTTTAAACATTTTTAGTTTTTATTATATTTTGTTTTACAATATCTTCATTTCTGATTATATTTCTACCTCCTCTCACCAGTAAGCAAATCCTTGTATCAAAGGACAGAAAAAGAAAGGACAAAAATTTCAGTAAAACTAACCAAGACAATAATCAAATGGGCAGTATATGCAATGTTCTGCACCTACTATTCCCCAAATCTGAAAATAAAGAAGGTTCATTTTATCATCTCTTCCCTAGAGCTAAGCTTAGTTATTCTAATGACATCATTTTATTTTTCTGTTCTTGCCATCTACTATCCTATAATTATTATGAATACTGTTTTCCTGGGTCTGCTTACTTCATTCTGCATCAGTTTAAGTATTCCTATACTTTGCTGTTTCTTACAGTCTAGTAATATTTCATTATATACCATGACTTGTTTAAATGTTCCCAAATCAATGGGCAATTAGTCTTTTTCTAGTTCGTTGATATTATAAAAAATTATATTCTTAATATCTTGATACATATGGGATCTTTTTTGTCTATTTCAGATATATGCCAGCACTAGAATCTCTTGATAAAATGGACATTTTAGTTATGGAACTAACATATTATTGAAGGGAATGCGTGAATTCTCAATCTGTACAGTAGGAAAAATGATTATGCTGCAAAGTGAAATGTCTTTTGCTACTTGTCTATATGTATCTGTACTTTTTTTTTTTTAAACCACAGGGGAGAGCAAGGGAGGAAAATCCATCAATTTGACAATAACACCTGTATCCAAATACCATGCTCTTATACCTTCACAAAATTACTTTACCTTTCTACTCTGCTTCCTCATCTGTAAAATACAGATGATAATCTCTACTCTATGTACTTAAGAAGGTTGTTTTTGTGCAGTCCTTCAGTCAAGTCCAATTCTTTGTGACCCTGTAAACCATACTGACTGTGTGGTTTTCTCAGAAAAGAAACTGGAGTAGTTTGCCATTCCCTCCTCTAAAACAAAGGTTAAGTGACTTGCCAGGGGTCACACAGCTAAACAAGGATCTGAAGTCGTACTCAAACACAGGTCTTCCTGAGTCCAGGCCCAGCATTCTATCTACTGAGCTAACTAGCTGCCCAAGTTGACTGTTATGAGCAAACAAATTAGTGAAAGTACTTTGTGAAAAGAATAGTGTTATTTTTTAAATTGTGAGAGGGGAGAATAACAGAGGAATAATATGTCATTTTTACTTTTTAAAGACTATTTCAGATAAATATTGGAGATGTGGGAAAACTGGAATACGAATGCATTGTTACTAGAGTTGTGAATTGATACAACCATTCCAGAGAGCAATTTAGAACTATACCCAAAGGGCTATAAAATTGTGCATACTCTTTTTGATCCAGCAATACAATTTCCAGGATTTTTTTACTATTTACATTTAGTAACAACCCAAAACACAGCAAAAAGATATGATTCTCCTCCCAAACTAGAGACGGACTGATAATGGTTGGCTGCAGCAGATTACATGAAAAAAAGGAGAGAGTGCCCAGTGCATATGCCAAGTGTGGACCACACACATCTTTACTTTCTTTTACATTTTCTACATTTTTTGGTGGGCCACCTAAAATCCTTTGGCAGGCTGCAAGAGGTGCTTAGCCTGTACATTGTGCAGGTCTTCTCTACCTTTTCAAAGACTGGAACTAAGGAGAGGTAAAATAAGATATTCTAAGATGAAACCAAATAACTAGCATTTCATTTCCTCTCCCTTTTAACTAAAGAGATCTTAAAAATATTAATTCTATGTTAAAGATATTTTTCTACCTTTAGGCACTGCCTCAAAATATTTAGTTGAACTCACTAAAGTCACATGCTTTCATATAACTTGATCATCAAGCTAGAGACAGGTTAAATATATATCTTCCAAGTTTTTATGTCATCTTAAAACTATGATATTCATTTAATTCCTAAGGAGATAAAAAAAGGATCATAGATTTAGAACTGAAAGGGGGAATTTAACAAATTAGAAAATGGGCCAAAAGAAGTTTAATTAAGTGACTTGTCAATAGTCACACAGGTATCAATGCAAAGGTAGGTTTAATCCAATTAATTCTTAAGGAGTAGAGGAAAATGGAACATTATGATATGGTCCTAAGTGATACAGAAACAGATCTGAATATAGAAGTGTGTCAACAATATTACCTAGTAATATAATGTCCCAAATTCGTGTTTATAACAAGACCTCAAACATTGTTGCATAATGCAACTGTAGCCACATAAATGTTATCCATACTCCATTCACCTACTTTTTGTTACCACTTCAGATATTTTCATTTAACCATATCAACCTTTTAACTTATAATGTGCAGAGTCCAATAAGTGATATTTCTTGAATATAAGATTTTCTTTCCAAAGTTTTTCCTTTTCTTTCCTCTTGTCAAACAAAAACTATCTAGCTATTCTCAACAACACAATGATCCAAGAAAATCCCAAAGGACTAATGATGAAGCATACTATCCATCTTCTGAAAGAGAACTAATACTGACAATAAACTGAAGTTTGTTATTCTTCACTCTCATTTTTTCTTTTATTTAAACAGAATGAAAATATGTAAATGTTTCACATAACTGTATATGTATTACCTATATCTGACTGCTTAATGTCTCAGGGAGACAATAGAATTTGGAACTCAAAAAATTTTCTTAAATGTTAAAAATAAATAAAAGCACTTTGGCTTGTTACTAACAGCATAAAACTGAATTTCATCTGCCTTCTTACTAAACCAAGAATCCTCCATCTCTAAGTTTCATGTGCACCTTATTTTTGATGGAGTTAAATGCTGCCTTCTTAGAGACTATCCTGTTTGGAAACCCCGTGAAGTTCTTGTTTTTCATTTATCAGTCTCTGAATTTCCCCACAATTTATGTTCAACCAGTCTTGATATTTTCAAGTGTTCTAGCCCAGATGAGTAAATGTGGTGCTGTACACCAAATCTCTGAAAGCTGTCCTCTCATTTCCAATGTTGTCGATCATGTGTTAGCTCAATTTTTCCTCCAAGTCAGCTACAAACTGTTCATACAGGGGAAGCACTTTAATCTATTGACATTAAATTTTCTGGTAGTCATTTGCCTTGGAGTCCTGCTTTTGCTAAATGTGAAGTTTACCCTGGAGAAGGTAAGTATATGATTGGTTCAGCACTCTATGACACACTCCCCTTCATCACTCTCACATCCTGCCTGTCTCTTCTTACAAATGATATAGTCTATCACCTTAACACAACACTATGGGAAATAAAAAATGAGAACTGCACAGAACTTCTGAACAGAAAATGAAGAACTAAAAGGATTCATTGATCACCTTCAGAAAAAAAAAAAACAAGGCTCCAAATTCCAAGACACATTGTGGTTAAATTGAACAATTCAATCCAGAAGGAAAATGTTCTGCAAGCAATCAGGGGAGAGACCTTAAAATAAAAAGGAAAGGGACTGCTAGGTGGCACAGTGAATAAGAGCGCCAGTCCCAGAGTCCGGAGGACCTGGGGTTGGTTCCGGCCTCAGAAAATGAGCACCCACACATAAATAATGACTGACTGTGTAACCCTGAGCAAGTTACTTAACCCCAATTGCTTTAAAAATAAATAAATAAATAAAAAGGAAAGCAAATTCAAAAAAAGTAGGACTAGCTGCACTCACCAGGAAAACATACAAGACAACACAAATAATATGTTCCAAAGAGCAATGAAGCTCAGGAAGCAGCCTAGAGTGACCTACCTTGCAAATCTCAGCCTAGCCATAAATGAAGAATGATGGATTTCCATAATACAGAGGCAAACCAAACATTTTTAGGAAGAAAAGGAGAAATGAAGCAATTACTTAGTACTCAAACTCCCTCAAAGAACAGAAATGCGGGAGTGAATAAATGAAGCAGCCAGACAACAAGTGACAGTACTAAGATCAGTAAGTAAGAGACTTCTCTCTAAATGTACACAAGGAGGCACAGTGAAGGAAGAAGGGAAGTTTGGTAGAAAAAACAATGAAGAAGCCAGACGGGGGCATTACATACATAACCTGGAGAAATTCTGCCTATAGGTAAATCAAAGTTTTTGTGGCACTACATTACAGCATGGGAGAGTACATGAAGGGGATGCACAGCAGTGAGGGGAAGGTGACTCCTGTAGTCTCAAAAAAAGAAGTGCCTAAAGAGGAGAGGAGTGGAGGGGAAAAGAAGTAAATGGGAGGGAATGGTTAAAAAGTGAGGGAAAGAAAGGAGACTTTGCTTTGGTGGTGAGAAGGTTCCCCTGATGAATGTTCTTATGGGTAAAGAGAGATGGTGTATGAAGAAAAATTGAGAACTTGCACTGAGTGATCTGAGGGATTTAATGCTTGAAAAATCTACTCCTCTCAGTTCTGCAGGGGGGGGGCAGTTGGCTCTCCCAGGTGCAACTGACACCCAGAGGAATGGGAGAGCACAGACCTACATGGAGAAATTTGAGACAAATAAGGCAGAAGAGTATAGAAGAGGGTTTTTCAGAGGTTCCCAGAGTGGATGGACAATACCACCCCTGGGGGGTGCTGGAATGAAGGGGGGTGGGGTAGTAGCTTCAGGTCCAATTGAGAGGTATTGAATAAAAATAAGGGGGTGGTAGGAGCATAATGAAAGAGGAGAAAATTTTGGAAAATCGTTCATACATGTTTTCATCTGTTCTGTAACAGAGTTAAAGTCATAGTGATTATATTATTTTCCAAATAAACACACAAAATGCAAGTTATAACCTATCAGTGGTCAAGTCCACCAACAGGTCTTAACAAACCAAGGTGAGCAGCTCAATATGCATCAGCAGAAATGTGTGCATGTAATCACTTGTTTACAATACCAAACTATATGGTTACATGAAACAGTATTGGGTCATCAAAATTTCAATGCAGGGAAAAAAAAATTACAATAAGTTATATTAAATTTAAGATGCATCCTTCTAAAAAATATATTATATATTTTTTGAAATGATGCAAATGTCAAAAAAAACCATTAAAGGGTTAAAGAAAGATTTAGGGGGCATTATTAATTTTTTTAAAAGGAGGTGGTAGTCCAAATAAACTTGGGAATCACTGGTATAGAGCACTGGTTGGCTGAAAAACTGAAGATGTGGTGGGGGAGGGGGGAACCATGGGGCAGTGCCCTAAAGGAAGTAACAAAATAAATGGCATTGCTGGGGAGACTAGGTGGTGCAGTGAATAGAGCACCAGCCCTGGAGTGAGGAGGACCTGAGTTCAAATCTGGTATCAGACACTTCAACACAATGGCCATGTGACCTTGGGCAAGTCACTTAACCCCAACTGCCCTGCCTTCCCCTCCAAAAAGCAAAGCAAAAAAAAAGTCATTGCTCTGGGAGTGTGGTACAAAGGAAAAGAGGACTCCATGGGGCAAGCTCTACAAGACAGTGGCAAAAGCTGAAGTAGAGAATTTAGAATGGCTACCTTGAAAGTTCTGACTGCATGAGGAATACAGAGAGAGCCTAGATAATTATAGGGATAATGAATAAGAAAATAAGGGTCTGGAGGAGAGAGTGGATGGATAATGAAAGAGAATGAAAGAAATCCTTTTTTGGAAAGGGACACCAAAAAAATGAAATTTTAAAAATTGACAGTATTCATTGAAGAGGAGAGGATGGGGGAATCTACTTGATAGAGGAAAAAAGGGAGGGAAAGAAGTATATAACTAGATAAAAGCAGGGGAACTAATAAGCAAAAGCCCAAAGAGAAAGGGGTAACAAACAAGGCGGGGATCAGAGGTGAGGGGGAAGAGCCAGTGGAAACAGGATCACACAAAAAAGATAAAAGCAGGAAAGAAAGGAGAATTAATTAGAAAAACCACAAAGTTTAACCTTTGGGGTAACAAACAAGGAGGGAATCAGAGGTAAGGGGGAAGAACCAGTAGGAACAGGATTACATTAAAAAAGATTAAGGCAAAGTAACTAAAGGACTGTGTGAACAATACAGTATTGTGTTTACAGAAGAAGAGGGCAAAAAAGATCCTAATTTGAAAAAAAAAACATGAAAATTCAAGACAGACACAAGGAACATATAAATTTATCTCCCATAACTGTAAAGGTGAATGGATTAAACAATCCCATAAAATGAAAAAGAATTATAAGACTGGGTAAGAAGACAATAATCTGTTGTTTACAAAAAACATTTAAAAAACAAAAAGAGGAAACAACATTTTGCTGAAAAGAACCATAGACAACAGATCACTATCAGTAATAAAGGAACACTCCAAATGCCTTAGCATTGAAATTCATAAAGGAAACATTATCTAAGCTATAGGACATAGACAATAACATAATGGTGACAGGAGATGTCAATACTCTCTCTCATTTCTGGGTTAGTCTAACAGAAAGATAAACAAGAGGAAAAATACGGAACTGAACAAATTCTTGAAGAAACTAGAATTAAAAGACCGTATATTCTAGGGGGAGGCTAGGTGGCGCAATGAGTAGAGAGCCAGCCCTGGAGTCAGGAGAACAGGAGTTCGGATCCGGCCTCAGACACACACACACACACACACACACACACACACACACACACACACACACACCCCTAGCCGTGTGACCTTGGCCAAGTTACTTAACCCCAACTGCCCCTCAAAAAAAAAAAAGATGGTATATTCTAAATGGAACTACAAAAGAATGTATATTCCTCAGCACAGCCACTTTTCTAAACACTAACTATGTACTAGGGCACAGAGATATTTCAAACAAATATAAAAAGACAGAATAATTAATATATCCTTTAAAGACAATAAAATAAAATGCAATAAAAGTAGTAATTGGTTCAGGGATCACAAACAAAAGAAACAGATCCAAATGGAGCCTTAACAATGAAATTCTAAGTAAGGAATGGGTCAAAGCCTTTTTCTTTGAAAGACTAATAAAACTGTTAAGCTTTTAGCTAAACTGATTAAAAAGAAGACCGTAGAAAACCAAATCAATAAAATAGCAACTAGGCACAAGGGAGAATTTGAAACAATAATGTTTGGTAAAGTGTAAAACAAATTACCTAGAAAAAAAATCCTTATTTGACTTAAAAAAAAAATTGGGGGGAAAATGAGAGGCTTAGATCAATACCTTCCACTATATTTACAATACATTCTAAATGGATATACAATCTAAATATTAAAGATCATGGCATAGAAAAATTATAAGATAAATAGATTGAATACTTCCCACAACTATGGGTAGGATATGTATTTTTTAATCAAAAAATAGCTAGGGGGTAATTACAACAGATAAAATAGAATTCTGATTACCTGAAAATGAAGTTTTTGTACTGACAACATTAATGCATTTGAAAAAGAAGGGAAGTGATGGAATGGGAATATGGGCTTTAATCAAATTTCTCCAATAAGGGTTTGGTATCCAAGATCTATCAACTCTATTTATCTATACACATACATACATACCTATACACATACAACTTAACAGCCATTCTCCAATAGATAAGTGGCTAAAGGATACAACAAGCAAGCAGTTCTCCAAAGAACTGTAAAGTATAAATAACCATATGAAAGAATATTCCAAATCACTAATAAGAGAACTAAAAATTAAAACAATCCTGAGGTTTTACCCCCCCCCAAAATTGGTAAAAATGACCAAAAAAAGACAATAGTCCGTGTTGAAGAGATTATGTAAGGATAACCACAGAAATACATTTTTAGTGAAGCTATGAAACAGTACAGGCATTCTGGAAAGCAACTTGGTATTAAGCAAATAAGGTGACTAAACTGCCCAAACTCTTTGAACCAGAGACTCCATTACTGGACTTATCCCAAGAAAGCCATCCATACGAAGAAAGACCTCAAATACACCAAAAATAATCACAGCAGCACTTTTTTGTGATGACAAAAAATTGTAAACAAAATAAAAGACCATGAATTGGAGGATGGTTAAAAAATTTATGGTACGTGAATGTAATGGAATATTGCTGTTTCACTCCCAACCTACTCCTTCCTGGAGATGGCTAGTCCCCAGGCATTACACATTATATGTGCTTTCAGGCTTTTCAATGTAATGTTCAGTGGTGATTTTTTTCTTCTTTTAAAAAAAAAAAAAACCAAAACACTTTGTTATATAGGATGGCTCTGTGGGAGGAGGAGGGAAGAGATACTTGGGATAATTTTGATTATGAAAGAAAAAGATAACCTACAATAAAATTTTTATTAATTAATTTTATTAATATTCTGCTCACAGGGATCTATTTCTTTTCTCTCTCTTTTTTTTTGCCTTTTGGAGGGCAATTTGGCTTAAGTGACTTGCCCAAGGTCACTTGGCTGGTTTTTGTGATGAGTGTCTGAGGCTGGATTTGAACTCAGGTCCTCCTGACTCCAGGGCCGGTGATATAGTCACTGCTCCACCTAACCGCCCCCAATAAAGTTATTTTTAAAGACCCAAAGATTAAAATAATAGTAATAATAATAATAATAATAACCCTATGATTCTACACCTAATGGTTCTTAACCTTTTTTGTGTCTTGGACGCCCCTGGCAGTCTGGAAACCTATGGACTCCTGACTCAGAAAAATGTTTTTAACTATATAAAATAAAATAGAAATCTAGGAAACCAATTACATAGAAATATAGTTGTCAAAATATTTTTAAAAATTCATGGAACCCATATTAAGAACCCTTGCCCAACTATGCTGTAACCAATACTGCCCAAATAAATACTTTTAATCAACACGTTAACACTATCTTGAATTTCTGACAAAGGTCTTTTTTTGACATTTTACATAAATAATCTGTTACTGATGACAGAAAGCCAGGGATGTAACATGATCTGATTGCATCGATCAACAATTTGAAAAGCTGAAGAGACCAAAGCAAATATGACAATAGGTCCTACAGATGCTTTGTGGAAAATGAACATTGAGTAAACCCAGACTGAGTACTAACTCAGCACAAAATGGAGTGTGTTTCTTTGCAGGTCAATTCAGAAGATCAAGCATGCTCAAAGCACCCAAATCAACATTTGGTTGGCTACTCTTGAATAGAAAAAGAAAGAAAGAAAAAAAAAACCTTATTGTCTGGGATTTTGCCTACATGGAGCTAGTGCCAGGCCACAAGTACTATGATTGCATCATCTTCAAACATACATGTGCTATGTCAGTACGTATATGGATTGTGACTTTAAAATTAGAAACAGGCACTTCTAATACTACTTGGCCAAATGGAAGTTGCCTTCATTCTAATTGTAAAAACCTGAAAAAATTATTATAGCATATGTTTATAAAAGACTTCATTTCTACCATAAGAAAACAGCACAGTGAGGAAAGTATACTTTCCTAGAACAGGAAACAAACTATTTGTACACTTTTCCTATATAAAAGTCATTTTCTTAATAACCAAGGCTTATAATCAGTTAAGAAATTATCTTATTGCTTTTTTTCTGTTTAGGAAAGTTGTTTTTCTTGCTGGAGGTGGGGGTAGGGAGGAGTAGCAAGTCAAAATATAGATGTGTGTCTGAAATTCCTAGTTCTGGAGTATAGTACAGGTTTACATTTAAAAATAGGTGAAATTTTTCTGAAAAACCACAAAACATCTACTCAAAAAAAAAAAACCCCAACAATAAGTTGAGTGTCTGGGGCAAATGGAAATTGGAAAAAACTTTACAATTTACTTTTAAAGAATTAAGCCCAATAAAGGATCCTTTCCATTTTAGATTTTGGTCAGGCAATCACACAAGTATTTATATCATAAGCAGGGGGAAGCAAATCATTAAATCACCATCAAAACAGACTAAAATTAACTAACAGTTAAAAGAATATTACACTTGGAGCCCAAAGACCTAAATCCAAATTCAGATTCCAACACTTAACATGTTGTAAATACCTTAAAGTTATATTAAAATGTGAGCGGCTTTTATTAAAGTGAACAAAAGGAAAACTAATGGGGGATAAGTTAATGAACCAACTATGTCCTCAAAGTAAAATGCTAACATTAGCATAAAATAAACCTAGATGTTTACTACTACATGACAAGGGCTAAAAAAAGGCAAATAAATATCTAGCTCCATTAGTACAGAAAGAAATCGGATTAATATAACTGGCAGATTAATTTAGCCAAAAAGTAGCTCTACGAAACTAAAATATTTCACAATTCCATGAAAGAGGAGACTTTACATTTTCTCCAGTTAAGCCACCGAGCAAGCCACCTTGAAACTGTCATAGCAGGATTATTTAACAAAGCATTAACAATATACGCTGGGATTTTAAAAACTATTTTCAACAATAATTTTTCTTTGATGGTAGAAGAAAAAAGTTGTTTCTTAAAGGAGAGCAAAAGAGGAAATAAGAATTAAGGTGCTTCCCCCTTCAGTTATTCTTGCTGTATACAAATACGTCCAAATCTAGAGTAGAAGAACTTCAAGAACTTTAAATTATAAACAACTGCAGCAAGATGAGTTTACTCTTTATATCGTTTTAATGGTGAGACTAACCATTTTGTTTCCTTAACTTGGATCAGAAGAAAATGTAAATGGTAACATCTCACAATGAAAAAAAACAAGATGGGCAGGCTCATGTTATCCCTGGTGAAATGTCTAAGGTTTTCTTTATCATCCAGTACATATACAGTATTCCTAGAAAAGACTTCTGTTCATCATATTCCATGTTCTCTTGAGCTATGAGAGGCTGTAGTTAAAAGAAATGATAGGGTTTCTCTCCCTGACCCCATTTCTTGATTTCTGAATTCTGCAAAAACTCTCTGATTGCCAGTCACACCCAGCTAAAACTGTATAGTGCTCTGGCCAGTCTCCACCATCTAACTACACACAATTATTTGACCCTAAAGAGGATCCACCAAGGATGGCAACTTAAGATCTGGAACAAATGACTAGCCTAGCAACTTGTAGACACACTGAGGAGATAAAGAATGCTTGGCCGTTAGCATAACAATACTCTTAGCTAATGATGCTTTCAGTTACTAACAGTCAAGCTGTAATTTTAGTTAACACAAAGACAACCTTAACTTCACAAGAGACAACAAAAGGAATGTACTATACTACTATCACAGGGACTCTGAAGTATAGTGAGTGCAGAAATTGAACACAGCCATTGACCATCTTAGTAGACTGATCCCATTATTCTAGCTTGTTCAGGACCTTTTGGATACTGAATCATAACAAACATATTAACCTTCCTTCCCAGTTTAAGGTCATCTGAAAATTTGAGAAGCATGCCATATATGCCTTTATCCAAGTAACTATACAGCATGTTAAATAGAAGGGTTAAGTACAGATCAGTGTAGCACTCCGCCAGAAATTTTCCTCCAGGCCCAGATCAAGTCATTACTTGTCACCCTGGGATTCAAATGCCCTTTCAATTCTCAATCTGTACAATCCCAAATGGCTCCCAACTTATGGACCACAGACCCACAAAGAAGGGAATTTTTACAAAGGGTCCTGGAATCCATAAATAAACAAATATAGCTTCCACATAATTGATATTTCTCACAAATATGTATTACTTAACTTGGATCAGACAAAAATACAAGTGGTAATTATTACTGTTTTTCAAATTTAAGGAGACATTTGTGATCAATAAAATACCAATTAATTTAACAGTATTACTAAATTCAGTCTTTTAGCATACATTTTCTCAAATCCATAAATCCAAACATTATCTTGGGGGAGTCTGCAAAAAAAAAACAAAACTTATTTTCTTATAAATAAGTTTTTGAAACTGGAAAAGATAAGTAACTGCCAATCTAGCCAATATGTCTATATCATCCAAAAGGATATCCTGAGAGACTTTTTTTAATGACATTGAAATCCAAGCAGTTGTTCCAGTGCATCTATGACCTACCAATCTAGTAACCTGCCAACAAAGGACACGAGCATAGTGTGGACTCTCTTTTTCCTGATGATCACATAATGCTTTTCATTTCTAAAAGCTAAAAAAACATCTTTTCAATATTTGTGTTTTGTCAAGATTAATTTTAGTAAACAGTTCCGATACAAACATTCTTTCATCCAAGTATACTTAAACATAGTCTAAATGAGCCCATTTAGAATTAAGGGGCTAGAGTAATTCACTTATTTTATCCATACTTTCCTGAGCCCTCTTTTCTGCTCCCCCTTTATTATCTCAATTGGTGAGCTCATTAGCTCCGGAGGGCCCAATTATCTTCCCTATATGAACTGATTTCCAGATATATATCCAGCCCTAACCTCTCTTCTGACATGTCTCAAATTTGATATCCCATGGACATCTTAAGACATTTAAACTCAGTTTAAATGAATTTAATTTAAATGAATTTAATTTAATTTAAAAATTAAAACTAAATGAATTATCTCTTTTCCAAATTCTCCCTTCTTCCCAACTTCCCTACTGTTTTCAAGGGCAAAATTTCAAACAATCCATTTACAAACAAATCTATTTGTAAGCAAGGATTTCACATTAAAAAACCATATGTTTCATTCCCAATCCAAGGAGATTTGATTTCCTTAAAACCCCCAAAAAATCTTACGTTGTTTCTCTCTCTGTGTGTCTCATACACACAAACAAACGCACACTATGCACTTATGCAGGAATGCATACACTCCTAAAGTCATCCAATAGCATGAAATAACATTAGTCATACAGGAAGGTCCTAAGTTTCAATGTTTTCCTGTAGCCAAGAAGTCTTTAAAAGGCTAACATTTCCTAAATGAATGACTGTAGGAAACATCCTACTGAATGTACATGCAATTATCTATTCCATATAGCACCATATCATGATAAAATCCGCAGTTGTTTTCCACTAAGAAGAACATCAACCTACTAGGCCGTTGACTGAACATTTGTGAACCCCTAACAAGTCAGGTAATGGGGTTTAATGAAAGAGAACTTGAATGACTTTGTAGCTGATAACTGGCCTAAGTATAAAACAAAACCAATATTAATGTTCATTTCTCTGAGTGTATATGTAATTCTAGTCACTTCTTCCAGGGCTGCCCAATTGGTGTGTTGTGAAGACATCAATGGTGTACACACTAGCATACAATACTATTTAATATTTTTATCCAGGACTTGGGATATGGATCCAGGTTAGCAGTTGGAAGATGACAAAACTGAGATTAACTACACAGTGGAAAATAAGCCAAGAACCAAAGAGAACCTAGCACACTGCCTCAGTCAGACATAATAGGGACTTAATAAATATTTGTTGAATTAAACCATGACAGACTAGAATATTGGGCCAAATATAGTTAAGATGACAGGGATACCATGTAGGTTAAAATAAAAAGTCAACTTAACAAAGCAATCTGATGGTACTGGCTAAGAAATAAGAGTGATGGATTAGGTACAAAATATCCAGGAGCACATCACCACAGTAACCTAGTGTTTGGCAAACCCAGAGATCCAAGATTTGGTGACAAGAACTCATTATCTGACAAAAATTGCTGGAAAAACTGGAAAACAGTTTGGCAGAAACTAGTTATAGAACAACATTTCACACTGTCAACCAAGATAAAGTCAAAATGGGTATATGATTTAAACATAAAGGGTGATACCATAAGAAAATTAGGGGAGCATGGAATGTCTTAATGTCAGATTTAAAGATAAGAAGAATTTGACCAAACAAGAGCTAGGGGCCAATACTGGATGTAAAATGGATAATTTTGATCACAATAAATTAAAAAGGTTTTGCACAAACAAAATCAAAGCAGCCAATATTATGAGATGACATCTCATACCAATCAAATTGTCTAATAAAACAGAAAAGGAAAATGGCAAATGTTAGAGGGGTTGTGGAAAAATGGGGACATTAATGCATGGTTGTAATCTGATCCAACCATTCTGGAAAGCAATTTGGAACTATGCCCAAAGGGCTATAAAACTGTGTTTCCTCTGACCAAGCAATATCACTACTAGGTCTGCAGCACAAAGAGATTTTTTAAAAAAAAAGAAAAAGGAATTATATGTTCAAAAATAGTTATAGCAGCTCTTTTTATGATGGCAAAGAATTGGAAATTGAGGTCATGAACTGGGGAACAGGTGAACAAGTTGTGGTATATGACTGTGATACAATACTATCATGCTGTAAGAAATTATGAACAGGATGCTTTCAGAAAAACCTGGGAAGACTTACATGAACTATGATGCAAAGTGAAGTGAGCAGAAGCAGAAGAACATCACAGACAGCAATAGCAATACTGTATGATGATCAACTGTGAATGACTTAGCTATCCTCAGCAAAACAATGATCCAAGACAATTCTGAAGGGCTAATGATATAAAATGCTTAAAAACAAATAAGAGTCTGAATGCAGACTGAAGTATACTTTTTAACTTTATCATTCTTGGCTTTTTTGACCTGCATTTTCTTTTGTAACAAGGCAAATATGTAAATGTTTTGCATGGTTAAACATGTATAATCTATATTAAATTGTTTGCCTTCTCAATGAGGATAAAGGGGAGAGACAGAAGGAAGGAAAGAATATGGAAATTAAAAAAAATTTTAATTTGCTTTTTGCCTTTTGGAGGTTGGAAAGGCAAACCAATTGGGGTCAAGTGACTTGCCCAAGGTCACGTGGCTAGTTAAGTGTCTGGGGCCAGATTTGAACTAAGGTCCTCCTGACTCCAGGGCCAGTGCTTTATTCACTGCACCACCCAGCCGCCCCAAAATAAAAATTTTTTTTAAACCAAATGTTAAAAAATTTATTTTTCTTGAAAAATAAAATGAAAATTAAAGGTTAAAAAAAAATCAGCCTCAAATATACAAGATGGCCAAGTAGCATTTCATGTTAAAAAGATCCATCATCTTAAAGGAAAGCAAGAATTGTGAAAGGAAAAGATGAGAAAGGGATGCATTCCAGGCATGGCTAGCAAAGAGTACAAAGGCATCAAGCATCATATATATGAGTAGCAAACAAGGCAATATAGCTAAATCAAAGTGTGAATGGGGGTGGGAGGGTAAATATGTAAAAAGGCTGGAATGGTAGAAAGGGAAAAGGTTGTAAAGTAATAAGTAATAGTAGTAGTAAGTAGTCAGTAAAATTTATTGAAATCTGGAGGAACATGGACAAGTGCAAAAAATCAGTTCTTCAGCAGTGGTATGGAGGATGTATTGGAATAGAAAGGTTTGAGTTAGGGAATACCAAACAAGACATTGCTACAATAGTCCAAGTGAGAGGTAATAAAGGTTTGAATTAGAGGGGTGGCTATATGAGAGGTGATGTTGCAAAGACAGAAAGGCCAAGATATGGCAAATGATCAGACATCTGGCAAAAACTGTGGTGAGTAGGAGAGAAGATTCAAGGATTAAACTGATACTGAGAACCCAGAATGATGAGAATATAGTTACAACCTTGACATAGATAGGGAAGGACTTTAGGGGAAAGACAAAGAGTTTTATGCATGTTGAGTCTGAGATGACCTAATCTATCTTCAAGTATTTAAGGGCAGTCACATGGAAGAAATATTAGAATTGTCCTGTTTGGTTGGGCATCAGAGGTAAGAACAAGGAACAAGTTACAAAGAAGAAAAATTAGGTTTTATATATGGAAAAATTTCAAAGTAGAAAAGGCTTCCTTAGGAGGTAGTGAATTTTCCGTCAAGAAAAGCCTGTGAAGCAATAGGTTAAGTTATATAGACTCCTAAGTTATCTTTCTATTCTGAAGAATCTTTGTGACAAGTCACGCTCTAATCAAAGCCTCACCTCTGTGGCTTCTTTTGTGTTGTTTCTTCCTAAGTATTCTATACCTTACTTCCTCCCAATTACTAACAAATAAAAAGCATTACTGAGTACCTACTCCCTCCAAAGTTACTACTGATGTCTTAATTGCCAAACTTATGAATGGCCTTTTCCCAGTATTCATACATCTAAACCTCTCTGCAAGTCTTTAACACTGTTGCTCACCTTCTTCTGCTTGACACTTTCTAGATTTCCATAATGAAATTCTCTCCTATAGCCTGTATATCTCAAATAAAGATAATTTTTAAATTGTTAGACTATGTGAAGGCCATACAGTCCTTCCCCACCCCTCCAAAAAAGCCTAGCCATTATATTTCAAGAAATTGTGAAAATGTTCAGATGTCTTAGAACTAGAAAATAAAGAAACAGAAGGAATCTACTAGTCACTTTCTGAAACTCCAAAACGAAAACTCCAGGAATATTTATAGCCAATAGAACATTACCGGGGCGGCTAGGTGGCGCAGTGAGTAAGAGCGCTGGCCTCGGAGTTGGGATGACGCGAGATCGAATCCGGCCTCAGAAAATGAGCACCCACACATAAATAATGACTAGCCATGTAACCTTGAGCAAGTTACTTAATCCCAATTGCTTTAAAAAAAAAAAAAACATTACCAGAGCTCCTAGGCAAAAAAAACCAAAAAACAAAAAACAAACTACTGCAAGCAACTAGAAAGAATAGTCGAGATCACACAAGACTTAGTAGCCACCACCAAAAAGGAGTAGAGAACTTCAAATACAAAAAAACCTTTTGCCACAAGGCAAAAGGCTTACAATCAGGAATATTTTATCCAATAAAATGAAGTATAATCCTATAAGAGAAAAAAATGGACGTTTAATGAAATAAGACAACTTTCAAGCATTCCTGATGAAAAGACCAAAGTTAAGCAGGAACTATAAAATACAAACACGGGAGTCAAGGTATGAGAAGCAGATGGAGGAAAATATACAATTAATGATGATAACTATAAATGTAAATGGTACATATTCATCTATAAAATGAAAGATAGCTGGCCCAGAAAACTGACAAAGATAACAAAAGGGGAAAAGAACAGATGCCAGTAGGTCTGTGGGAAAATAGCCACTGGAGTAGCTATAAATTAGGTCAAGCAATTCTGGAAAGCAATTTGAACCTACATCTGTAAAGTTAGCTAAACAGAGCATACCTTTGATCCAGCTATTCCATTATTAGGCCCATATGTCAAAAAAAAAAAAAAAAAAGAAAGATGAAAATGATCTATATGTTAAAAATACCTATAATGTACAAAAATGCCTTTAATAGCTTTTTGTGGTAACCAAAAATGGTGAACTAAGGACAGTCACAAAAATTGTAAACTAAGGTACTGTCTTCCTATTTGAAAATGGGTAAACAAACATGATATATAAATATACTGTGTACCAGGTACTGTACTAATCAAGGGTGGATAAAAAAAAAAGGAAAGACAGCTCTTGCCCTCAAGGGACTCATTCTAATAGGGAGACTTTAGGTAAACACTTAGGTACAAGCAAAATAACATACAGGATAAATTAGAGATAATCAAAAGAAGGAAGGGAGTAGCATTAAGGTGGATCAGGAAAGGCTTCTTGTAAAATGTGGGGTTTTAGTTGGGATTTAAAGGAAGCCAAGAAAACCAGGGAGTAGAAATGAAAAGATGATTATTCTAGGCATGGGACTACCAAGTGAAAATGCCTTAATTTGGGAAATGAAGTCTCTTTTGCAAAGAAGAGCAAGAAGACCAGTGTCACTGGATCACAGAATATCTGAGGGATGGCAGGGGAGTCAGGTTGTCAGAAAACTGGGGGACAAAATTATAAAGGGCTCTGCCAAACAGAGTATTTCAAATTTTATCCTGGAAGTTACAGAGAGCTAATGGAATTCACCGAGAATGGGGGGGAGGAGGTGCACACATGAGTAGAAAAAAAATCAGTCTGATAGTTGAGTCAAGAATGGATTGTAGTGGGGAAAGACTTGAAACAGGGAGCCTAATTAAAAGGCTACTGCAAGGAAGAGAACTGCTGAGGGACTATACCAGGGTGCTGGGAGTGTCAGAGAAGAGAACAGGGAACTTATAGGAATGCTATGAAGGATTAATTGATAGGACTTGACAACATATTGGAAATGTGGAATAAGAATGAGGAGTCAAGGATGACACCTAGGCTGCAAACTTATATGACTAGGAGGATGGTACTGCCTTCTACAATAATGGTAAAGTTAGGAAAAACAGGGAGGACCTAGAGGTAAAAATAAACAACTTCGGTTTTGGACATGTTGAGTTTAAAATGTTTATGAGACATTGAGTTCAATATCCAATAGACAGCTGAAGATGAAAGACATTGGTTTTGGTGAAATATAAGACAAGGTTTTCAGTTGGGGGGGGAAGCAATGGAAGGTATGAGGAGAAATGAAAAGATTTGAAAAAGTCATTTTGTTGAGTGGGATAATGAATCTAATAATGAAATGCAGAAAGACTGCCTTGCACTGCAGCAGTGAGGGCCCAGTTAAAATTATATTAACATCAATCTGTGACGGATCCACCCAGCATAGTTTTGTGATTTTTCTCCAGCTTCATTCAACACACATGAGTAAGACAGAAGATAGTAGATAGTGGGAATAATCCATGACTGAAGTTTGTTAGGGGAAGATTGATGACAGAATAAAGGGACAAAGAATTTGAGAGTAAAGTTGAATTGGTTCAACAATAGCTCAACATAGAAAAGGGAGGTAAGTATAATGAGTGCAGATGCAAAATCCTGGGGAAAAACTGAGGGGTGGAGGAATTGGAACTAACCAAGAGGAGGGTTTGAGGTTACAAGGTGTAATGACCACAGAGTAATCAGATAAAGGAATTTCAGAGTTTATAATTAAAGATACAGAACTGTTAATGAAAGAAAGATCAAGGTATGACTGTGTGTAGCTGAGCTATGAAGAAGTAGATCATAGGAAATTAATAAGTTGAAGAACTGGGAGATTTGAGTATATGGGGAAGCATTAATGTGTGTGTTGAAATCCCTTAGAATGAAGATCCAGTAGTGAATAAACATCTAATAAAAACCTAGTACATGCTAGGTACTGTGCTAAGCACTGGGGAAACAAAAAGCACAATCACTGTCCTCAAAGAATTCACAATGTAATGGAGGAAGAAAATACACAAAAGTAAACTGAAAAGCAGAGATGGAAGGAGGAGAAGGTTCCTGATTCAGAGGTATGATAGGGAAGTCAGTCAGAAGTCCCAAAACAGTGAAGACCACTAAGAAATGACATATCTAGGGTGGCTAGGCGGTACAGTGAATAGAGCACTGGCTCTGTAGTCAGGAGTACTTGAGTTCAAATCTGACCTCAGACACTTAATATTTACTAGCCATGTGACCTTGGACAAGTCACTTAACCCCAATTGCCCTGCCTTCTCCCCCTCCAAAAAAAAGTGAAAAAAAAAAGAAATGACATATCTAAGCTGAGCTCTCTGCTTGAATGGAGGTTTGGCATTCATTACTCTACACTCCAATCAAAAAAGCAGATTGCAGTGATGAGAGTGAGGGCAGAAGTTAGAGAGTAAAGAGAACCAGACAATGAACTCATCGAAGAAAGAAGAGGAATGTAAATAAAAGCTACCAGAACTGTGATTGGGTGATAGATATGAACTGAGTGAACCTCCAAAGAAGAAAGGTTACTGAGTGGTGGTAGAGGAAGATCCTGGAAGTGACAATGGGAAGCAAGGAGCATTACAACTCCCCAGCATTGACCAGTGAGTTCGGGGTATGAGTTAAAGTGCCTCTTTCAAGGCTCCGCTCAAGCACAAGGCCTTCCTTGTCCTGCCCCAAAAATATTACTGCCTTTCCATACAAGGTTACTTTTAATTAACTTTATATGTTTTATATATACCTACAGTATATATGCATATCTCCCCAGATAGGAGATAAGCTCTTGAGGATAGAGACCATTTTACTTATGATTTTGATTTGTGTCTGGCATAAAGTAGGTACTTAATAAATGTTATCTAATTGTTGTGGTACTGAGGACTTATGGACAAAAGAAATGGGGAGAATGTTCAAGAGATTTGAAGATGATTTAAAGGATTATAGAGTAAGACTGAGGGTCCAAATAAGGGTCCATATCAAAAACTTTTAAGTCAATATGAATTCATGATTTTATTTAGCAGTGTTCATCTTAGAAACAGGAGTGGAACAAACAACTAACAACATGATTAGAAAACTAGAAAAGAGTCAAAAAAACCAGGAATTCAAAGATAAAAAGAGGCAGTATTACTAAAGTAGTCACAGTCAGTGGTGAAGGCTTTTTAGAAAGCAATTTAAGAACAGAGTGGGACTGACTGGAGGAATAGGGAAGGCTCAAAAGACTGAAGATGAGAGAAATATGGAAGGACTAATGGAAATGTGAAAGATGAAGGACAGGAAATTTTGCCTGTAGAGAAAAGTATAAAGTCAAGATTTTGTAGGTGAGACAATTTCAAATAAAATGTCTAGGGAAGAAGATGGGAGAATAAAAGCAGGGACTTGAGTACCTGAGGTCTCCCAACTTTCCCTCCAAACAATTTAAAAATAATACCTCAAAACAAATTTTGGAGCAGGATAGCCAACAAAAGGTCAGGGTAAAATAAATTTCCAGCCTAAGATAAGGTCTGTGCAGAAGGAGTTAAGCATAATCCAATGCAGCAGGCCAAGGAAAGCCAGAAGCAGGCCTGAGGAGAAATAAATCAGAAACACTGGAAACTATAAACCTACAGATGGTAAAGGGTTGGACAACTGGTAAGAAAAAGATTAAAGGGGACCCTTTTGCTGGCCCTGTGAGCAGGACTTTGTTGCAGGGTGGGGGTCCACGGAAAGAAGAAGCACTAGCAAGGGCAGGGACCCTGATCACAATTTCAAGGTAGAAAAGAGTGCTTGTGCTGTCTCAGAGCAGAGCAATGGGCAGGAAAACAGTGATCACACCTCTCTAGACCATACAATCTTGGAAGAACTGAAAATCTAGAGGCAGCCTCTCATACCCCATTCCACCAAAGGAGTAGAGACCAACTTTAACATCAAGTTAAAAGTCAAGAAATAGGCTTGGAAACCGAGCAAACAAAAACAAAAACAAAAAAACCCTGAGTATAAAAAGTTATTATGGTGACAAGGAAGACTAAAACACCAACTCAGAAACCAATGAAATCAAAGCAGCTATGTGGAAAACCTCAAAGGGAAATATGACTAGGTCTCAGGATTAAAAAGAACTCCTGAAAGAACTTAAAAAAACATCTTAAACCAAACACAGGAAGAAGAAAAAAATGGAAAAAGAAACAAGACTGATGCAAACAAACCATGAAAAAGGAGTCAACAGGTTGGTAAAGGAGGTACAAAAAAAATTACTGAAGAAAATAACACTATAAAAAACAGACTAGGCCAAATGGTAAAAATGTACAAAAATTCACTGAAGAAAAGAATTTCTTAAAAAGTAGAGTTAGTCAAACAACAAAATGGAAACAACAAAAACAATCATGATCTCAGACAAAGCAAAAACTGATCTGATTAAAAGACATAAATCAGATGATTTCAGAAGAACCTAGATCAAATCTTTTCACATAGTCAGATCTGAACTGGGAAAATACTATTCATGAGTAAGCTCAGTCAATAACAAAAATTAAAATTATATCTAAATTAACTTATTTATTCAATGCCATATTAAATTATCAAAATACTATTTTATAGAGCTAGAAAAAAATAATTCACCTGTAAGACAAAAAGTCAAGACTATCAAGGGAATTAAAAAAAAAAAAACCCATGGAGGAAGGTGGTTTGACCATACCAGATCTCAAACTATATTACAAAGCAGTAATCATCAAAACAACCTGGTACTAGACAAGAAATAGAGTGGTGGATTAGTGGAATACACTGTATAAACAAAACACAGTAGTAAATGACCATGGCAATCTAGTGTTTCAAACACCAAAGATCCAAGCTTTTGGAACAAGAACTCACTATCTGACAAAAATAGGTAGAAAAATTGGAAACTAGGTATAGATCAACTTGTTAGACCTTATCTCACAAGACAAGGTCAAAATGGGTACATGATTTAGACTTAAAAGGATGATACCATAAGCAAATTAGGGGAGTACGGAATGTTTTAACTGTCAGATCTATGAATGAGGACAGAATTTATAGCTATGTAAGAAACTCAGAACATTATGGGATATAAAATGGATTATTTTGACTACATTAAATTAAGAAGGTTTTGCACAAGCAAAATAAATCTAGCCAAGATTAGAATGGAAACAGAAAACTGGAGGGAAAATTTCATAGCAAGCTTCTCTGACAATGACGTCATTTCTCAACTATAAAGAACTGAGTAAAATTCCTAAGAATACAAGTCATTCTCCAACTGGTAGTCAAAGGATATCAACAAGCAAGCTTTCACATAAAGAACTCAAAGCTATCTATAGTCATATGAAAAATAGTCTAGGGGCAGCTAGGTGGCTCAGTGAATAGAGCACCAGCCCTGTAGTCAGGAGGACCTGAGTTCAAATCCAGCTTCAGACACTTAACATGAAAATTATCCGTGTGACCTTGGGCAAGTCACGTAACCCCAATTGCCCTCAAAAAAAAGAAAAGAAAAGAAAAAAATACTCTAAATCATTAAATGATTACAGAAATGCAAACTTAAACAACTCTAAGATAACATCTCACATCTATCACATTGGCTAATATGACAGAAAAGTAAAATGGCAAATGTCAGAGGGGATGCGCAAAAATAGGGACACTAATGCATGGCTGGTAGAGTTGCGATTTGATTCAACCATTCTGGAAAGCAATTTAGAATTATGCCCAAGGGACTATAAAACTGTATTTCCTTTGACCAAGCAAAATCACTACTATGTCTACAGCACAAAGAGATTTAAAATAAAGAAAGAAAAAGGAATTATATGTTCAAAAATATTTATTTATAACAGCTCTTTTTATGGTGGCAAAGAACTGGAAATTGAGGGCATGTACATGAACTGGGGAATAGGTGAACAAGTTGTGGTATATGATTGTGATACAATACTATCATGCTACAAGAAATTATGAGCAGGATGTTTTCAGAAAAAATTGGGAAGACTTACGATGCAAAGTAAACAGAGCCAGGAGAACACTGTATATAGTAATAGCAATACTATATGATGATCAACTCTGAATGACTCAGCTATTCTCAGCAATATAATGGCCAAAGACAATTCTGAAGGACTTATGATGAAAAATATCATTCATCTCCAAAGAAAAAATCACTTTATTTTCTTGGGGTTTTGGGGGGGGGAGGGGCGGTCTGTATTTTCTTTCACAGCATGACTAATATGGAAATGTTTTACATTACTGAACATATGTAGCCTACATCAAATTGCTTCCCTTCTCAATGATGGGGTAGGGAAGGAAGGTTAAAGAGAGAAATTGAAACTCAAAAGTTTAAATAAAAAAAGCAAATGTTAAAAACTGTTTTTACAACTAATTGAAAAAAATAAAAAACTAAAAAAAAAGTCTAGGTAATAAAGGGAGGGTTGAGGGGCGAGCAGCACCAGGGAAGAAGTAGAATAGGAATGGCTATCATAATAAAATTAAAGCATTGCAAAAGAAGAAAGATTAGTGTTACTGTCATCAGAAGACATTTAGGCTAACAGCATATAAAGAAAAGAGAGTATCAAGGAAGACAAGATGATCAACAGAGTAAAGCAACAAAGAGGCTGAATAGAATGAGGACTGAGAAAAAGCCACTGGATTTACCAAGTTAATACTTCCCTTTCTTGATTTTCTCCTTTGCATGGTCTCCAATCATTAAGACTCATTAAGCTCTCCTTGAGAGCAGGAACTGTTTTTGCCCTTTTTTGTATCCCCAGAGCTTAACTCTGTGCCTAACACATAATGGTGCTTAATAAAAGCTTAGTGATTTAACCCTCCTCTTTCCCTCTAGTCTATCCCGAATACTTTCACATTAATGTTCCTAAAATACTACTTGGTCATCACTGGCCCTAGTTAAAATTTTCAAAGTTCTACAAAAAATCCAAACTCTTCAGTACCTAAGGCCCTCCACAAGTTTGCTTTATACCATTTGTCCCTACTATTCCTCAAAACAAATATACTTAAGTCTTCACAGGAGGGCACATATCTTCATTAGCCCAAAAAAACAATACACACTCATTCCTACCTTCTCCGCCCTAACAGCAAATATTTATATAGTTCTTACTGTGTACCAGGCACTGTGTTAATCACTTTATAATTATCTCATTTGATTCTCTCAACAACCCTGGGAAGTAGGTATGAGGCAAACGAAGGCTAAGTGATTTGCCAAGGTTCATACAACTAGTAACTATATGAAACTGGGCTTGAATATATCTGGAAAATAAACCTGGAAAAATGCCTTTGTCTTTTCCATTTATAATGGTAATCTGAAGATTCTCCCTACCCCTTGTATTTGCAATCAAACAGATACTTAGCACTTTGTTCCAAGTTAATGATTGTGTCAAGTATTAAGACCCAGAACTTGGGAATCCCATAGTGGGATGGACTTCTTGCTGTAACAGGAAGGGGCAGAGCAAGGAGGAGCTAATACTGTATATAAGGAAAAGCCCAAGCTGAGAGAGGCCAGAACTTCTGGGAGCAAGCATCTGTAGGCTGGGCTGCTAATGCTGGAGAGAACTGAGAACTGAACTGAGAATAATTGAGAAGAGAAATGAGAACTGAGGACTAAACTGAAAATTGAGAAGAACTGAGAAATGAGAAGAGAGGAGAACTGGGAGGAGGCATAGCTGTAGTGCTGGTACTTTGTCTGTTTTGATGTTACTTTGTCAGATTCCTCTTCTGATAGAGGAGGATGTTGTTGTTACAGAAGCCCTAGGACCTTGCTTGCTGGTTCAGAAGCCCTGAAAGATTTTCTTGGTGTATGTTTACCAAAATCCTGGAGGAGGGCCTTGTTGACAATTTCAGAGGTCCTGGGACTATACTGATGATTTGTATTGATTCCTCAGACCTTATTGTTGGGAATATGTTGATTTCTCAGGCAGAAAGTGAACTGATGAGTATGCTGGCAATGTTTATGAATGTTATTGTGGCTTTGTTAAGCTTTGTCTTCCCAGGAACAGAAACTGAAGGACTTGAGGTCGACCAGACACTATGAGCTTCAATACAGAACACGAACTGCACAAGAAGCTGGACAAAAGAACTTAGGGCTGTCTACCTTTAAACCCATGTGGCAGTTGGATAGATTCAGGCAGGGGCTGGGACCATGGAAGAGGAACCACAGAAGCTGTGAGCTGGCCTCAAGTCAAGATGAAAAGACCTCTCCTTGGGTATTTAATGCAAACTGAGAAAATCAGTGACTCACTGTGGCCTAGGGGTGGAAGATTCTTACCTTTATATTTATATGGTTGAGTTAAAGACTTCTCCAATAAAGAAGAAGACTTTTTGATTGAAGAGATTAAGACAATGTAACCTAGGAGGACTTTGACCTTTCTACTTTGTGTCAATTAAGGAGGTTTGCCTCCTTAAGGATGACTGAATTAAGGATTTACTAAATGTGTTACTAAGTGTATGTTAGCTTTGTTTAAAACTATGTGGCCATTTTAGTGATAAGTTGTTGTTCATGGTATAACACTGTGAATGCTGTACTTTGATTTCTGTGGATGTTTTGTCTTAGTTTGTTACTGAATAAATAGAGTTCACTATACTGTGTAATCAGAACCTTGAAAGCTGTTCACAGAAGCAGTCCTCTGGAAAACTGCTCATGCTTGGCTTTACACCATCTAATTATTTGTCCTTCACAGTGCATGTGAATCCCACTTTCCCCAAATATTCCAGTTCACATAGATCTCTCCACTTCTCCAGTCCTGATAGTCTCTAATAGTGGTTTCTAAGTTTTTTTGACCATGCACCTTCAAAATGTATAGTCTTGATGCAACTTTAAGTTTTAGCAGTTTAAAACTACAATAAGTTTTAGAACCCACTGCATTATTTATAAATGATCATATACTCTACAAAGGGAAGGTAGGTGGCAAAGTATCAGGTCTGAAGTCAGAAAAATCCATCTTTCTGAGTCCAGATCTGGCCTTCAGAAACTTACTAGTTGTACAACCCTGGGGCAAGTCACTTAATCCTGTATGTTTCAGTTCCTAATCTGGAGCAAACCACCTCAGCCAAGAAAACCCCAAAATGGGGTCGCTAAGTGTTGGACATGACTGAAACAACTGAACAACACTAATGATTACGTTCATTACAAATTTTGGGCAAATAAATTTAAAAGGATGAGATAAAGATGAAACAACACTTGATTAAGAAGTCAAAAATGAGACAACAAAATATACTGAGTAGGTGAGCAATATGGTGAAAACCTTTACAAAAAATCACTGTGTCGGTTGTGTGGAGGATAGAATGGAATTCTAGAGACTTGAAGCAAAGAAATAAATTATCAATAAGGCCAGGTAAGAAATGATCAGGGCCTGAACTAGAACATACCACCTAGGCGTTACCTGTGTGAAGACAGATGTGAGAGAAAAGGATTACTACTTTTGGGGTATGTTAAAGTAGAGATTCTTTTGGTGAAGAGGTTAGACTAGATGGACACTTCCATGTCTTAAACTGTTATTCTGTAAGATGTGGAGGTAGAATCAACAAGATTTGACAATGGTTGGTTATGTGGACATAGGTATGAGAAGATGAGGAGTCAAAGACAATCAAAGAAACTGTGAAAACTTGAGTGATTAGAAAGATGATAATACCCTTGACAACACTGAGGAAGTTTGAAGGATGAGTGGGTTTGGAGACAGAAGACTTGGGATAAAAAATATAACCCATCCATGCCTGCTTATTCTGTGTTACTTATTCTGTCCCACCCAAGTTGTTAAAATGAAATGCTGTTCTTATTCACTATTCATTGTCCCTAGGTACATACCCTACTCTCTCCAAGAGATGCCTGCTGCAAACAGAGCAGTAGGAAGTCTGAGAGCCAAGGGTATATGAAGCTGTCTTGAGGGTGGTTTGTTGACTTCTCATCTTTCTTTTCATCCCCATTATGGAAACCAATGGTCACTTTAGCATTTAATCACAAAATCATAAACCTTTATAACTTCACTATTTCAGGTATGTTAATATCTGATTGTAAACTCTTTGAATTCAATACTGTATCTGCTGCTACTCACAAAGTAGTAATTTAACAGATCATACTGTTCTATCACTTTAATATTCACAAAACTTTCTTCACAGTAATCCAGTGAATGAATAAAAAAGCATTTATTAAGCCCTTACAAAGGCTAAGCATTGGTGATACAATGAGAAAAAAACCAAGCCAGTTCCTGCTCTCAAGAAGCTTCACAATCTAATTTGGGAAAACAACACATAAAATAAAGTTAAACTGCAAAGGATATAGAAAGGTCCCAGAAGTCCTTAAGGGTGCAGGAGGGATATTGAGGCCCAGGGTTCCCTAGGCCACAATAGGTGTCCTGACCCCATATAGGGTCGTAATGCACAGTTAAAGAAGTGCTGAAGGGGTATGGAACAGGAAAAAGTTTAAAAAGTACTGGGTTAGATGATAGAGGAAAGGGTGTGGGGGCGGAGGTGGGCAAGAATGAAGATAATAACAGCACCTACCTCTCAAAAGTTGTTGTGAGATCATTTTTGTAAAGTACTTTTTAAACCTTAAAGAGCTATATAAATGCTATCATCATCATCATGATGTCCAGAAGGCAAGGCAGATGTTAAGGACTGAAGGATCTTGGGCCACAGGGCAGATGTTAAGGTTTGATGGCCTCTGTATCTCAGTGAAAGAAATCAAGTTGGTGACTCCTATCTCACCCAAGTCATGTGAGCAGTCAAAGCAGGTTGGATGGGTTCTGGGTGGTTTAGTCCATTCTGAGGTCATTAAGATATTAAAGGATTTACCTCCTTACCTCCATGTAGGCCCCATCCTTCCTTCTAATAGAAAGCACTGATTTAGTAATCAACCTAGACCAGGGGTGGGGAATCTGAGGCCTCAAGGCCACATGTGGCCCCTCTAGGTCCTCAAGTTTGAACCTCTGACTGAATCCAAATTTCACAGAACAAATCCCCTTAATAAAAGGATTTTTTCTGTAAAACTTGGACTCAGTCAAAAGACCACACCCAAGAACCTAGAAGACCTAAGTTCTAGACCTAGCTTCTAATTCAGTCTGCTCATCAGTTATGTGACCCTGAGCAAGTGATTTAAGCTATGTGAGCCTAGAAATATTCATGCTAGGGTTGGCCAGGGTAGCACAGTGAACAGAGCACTGGCCCTGGAGTCAGGAGGACCTGAGTTCAAAGCCAGCATCAGACACTTAACACTTATTGGCCATGTGACCTTGGCCAAGTCACTTAATCCCAATTGCCCTGCCTTCTACCCTACAAAAAAAAAAAGGAAAAAAGAAACATGAATGCTAGATATACTTATAATAGATAGCAAAACAATAGCTAAATCAACAATTGGATTTTTCTTCCACTGCATAAATCTGCAATGAGTTTAACATGGTTCATGAATTCCATAAGCTTGCTGAAGACCCAGATTTTTTTTTCTTTTTTTTACCCCCAACACCTTAGGCACAGTACCTTGAAAATGCTAACACCTAAGGGGAAAAAATGTACGGAAATCCACCCTGCTTTCTCATTATTTCTTATTTCTTTCACAATAGGGGGGACAAAGTGGTAAGACAGGGAAATCACCAACCTACATCTTCAAAAGGAATAGGTCATATAAACATGATTTAAAAAGTTTCTAAGAAACTAGTTCAGTATTCTTTTTAGTAATCTTCTATCACCACAGCTGGTGAGAACTATGGATTGGGTCCACAAAAGCAGTGATATAATGGCCAATAATAATTTTCTTAGAAAGTGTATCATGTTTCTTCTTTCATACCACCATTTCAGTACACACTGGTTCATTTTTAACCTAGCTACTACTCTGAATATGTTGCCATTCTATCTTTTAAGTCCATCATAATGAAACATTGTTTAATTAACAAAACAGAAGAGAAAAGCATTTAGGTAGCTGACAGACACATTAATATTCGGCTATACTTAAGCCTACTCCTAAAACAATTCAAGACACCCTTTCCTGTTAGAACAGATAGCCAGTTAGTAAAAGAGCATAGGTCAATTATACTAAAAATATGATACTAACTCCTTGTTCCACAACATTTCTCACATAACTATTACAAGCAGAAGTGGGGAGAAAAAAACATGATATTGGGTTGTTTTTCCAACAGAAATAATTTTTTTATATTAAAACCTCACCTATATTCCATCTGAAGACACAAGAATGCCACTCTTTTATAACAGGAGGTCAGGCATAAACCCCAAATGTAGTACTTTCAAATTAATCCAAACCTCTTCCTCTTTTTTTTACAACTTCTTGAAACAGACTTAAGAACCTTTAACTTTGTCAAAAGCAGTATTTTAATAAAAAATTTCAATCACCTTTGCTTGTGAATTTTAGACTGAAACTTCTATGTTGGTTGATTTTTAAATTAAAGTTGGGGGGGAAAAGGGAACTAAACTTTAGTGTCTGTTGAAAATAATCCACCACTCTATTGCTCAGACACCTCCAATGGCTTCCCTCTCCCTACCAAATAAATAGTTAAAATCCTGTTGTTCAAGGTCCTTTATGCCTTACACTGTACGCTAAAGACAAATTACCTATTCACAATCTTACTTCCCTTTCATATACTGACCTACTCCTTATCAATGGTAAAACCTTATCCATGGTAAAACTGTTAAGATCCTACTAATCCTTCAAGGTTCAGGTCAAATATCACCTTCTCCAAGAAGCCAAGTTTCATACCTGTTTCATACCCCTCTAAGCCTTGATTCTCAACCCAAAGAGACTTTGGAGTTCTCTTAGGAACTTATCACAATTTTAATTTGTGTGAATCTTTTTTCTCCTTTCTCCATCAAAATTAATTTCTTAATAGTAGGGACAATTTTTGGTTGTTTTTGTGTACACTCACCAACCCCCTAAATACAGCACAGTGCTTAATAAATACTGTTGAATAAATTTTACTCCAAGCTTAAAGAAAAGGCAAGAAGTTTATAAAGACTCAAGTCCAGCTTCAGTTTCTGAGAGTAATGTCTTTAGATAAATAAGGACCACTACAGAATAAGAAGTTCTAAATGTGAATTTGCTAAGAATTAATTGGGTGAGGGCATTTCAAACAATTGTTTTAAAGGTCCAACTGCCATAAAAGTTATCGATCTGAAACTACTAATAAATATTACATTGATAGTTAAAAATCTAACTATACAAATGGCACACAATATTTAGATAACCTAACAGAATGTTAGCTCTGGAAGAATCTGGACCACCCTGACTTATTTATTTGAACATTCATTCAACAAACATTCATCATGTAGCTATATTGGATGCAGTGAACATTGTACATTGTCCAAAAGCATCAGGATATAATAAAGAATACATACTATCCCTGTCATAGTGTAGATGATTTTATAAACAAGGAAACTGTTTATAAACAAGGTCACAATGAAAGTTAGTGCCAGAACCAGAATGCTAATCAAAATCTTCTGATTCGCAATCCAGTACCAAATATTTAATAAGCAAAAAAACATTTTAGTATATAGAGATAAAATTCTTTCCAACTTCTTATATCATAACAAATATTTTAAGATTGGCTTAGTGATACTGAATATAAATTGACTTTTTAAAAGCTATTGTGATCCTATTTTATGTCTGTCTATAAGGACAAGGGTCAGAACAGAATAAGTAACCAGCTACACAAATCAAGAATGTGTAATTCAAGAATTCTTCATTAGTGCATTCCACTTCCAAGATAAAAGGGAATTCCAGTTCAATCAGCAGTCTGAGTTTTTTCATATTGTTTGGATTGGTTATTGGCTTTGGGAGTGGAGTATGGAGGTGGAGGGCAGTATACAGGTAAAACTGCAGGAAATCTTTCAACTTCAGAGAGAAGGAAACAATTGCAACTTTCACAAGGGAGAACTATTTGTTCTTGATATATCACTAAGATTTACAAAACACTTTATAGAAATCATCTCATTTGAACCTCACAACAACCTTACAAAGATGTTACAGGCCTTTTTTACCCCCAGAAAAAAAAAGTAAGACACTTTTAAATTTAATCTGCATTATTAACATTTTCTCTGTTGCTTTCACAAATATAAACATCTGTATATATGAAACGATGTAAACACAAATATATACATGCATGCATATATGCGAGGTATAGTGCCTCAGAAGCAGGAGGGCTGGGTTCAAATAGAGCCTCTGACACATACTGGTTGTATGAGCCTAGGAGGTCACTGAACAACAGTTGTCTTGCCTGCACATGCCCAAAAGAACTTCCCTGAACTCCCTGAGCATCAGTTCCATTGTGTTTGGGAACCCTCTATGGCCTTGCACAGCTCCACCTCACCTCCACTCCCATGTTCCCAGCTACACAAGAGTTGTTGCCTGATAGCAGGACAATTCCAACTAGAGGCTGAACCCTTCTGAACAATGACAGCCTATTTGAATTCATTCCTCAATGATTAACATACTACTATTCCAGAATTCCTTCCCAATTCCGATGATTCTAAACCTCTGGTTGCCACTGTTCAAATACTGTTCTGGGTTTCCCATTGACTACTCTCTTATTCTCATTCATCAACCTATTCCCACCAGGGTCTCTCTCTAAAGCTATCCACCCCCTCACAGTAAAGCTTGTTCCCAGAGGTAACAAACTAGCTTTCATTGTTACATCTTTTTTGATGCCTCCATCTTCTTGTACTCACTGAGACCTGGATCTCTGCTGATGATATAGCTTACCTAGCCTTTTTCAGCACTGATCATACCTCAGGCCTACCCTGACTCCCTGGGTCATGGTGAGTGAACTAGAATACTCCTTTCTCCCCAAGCTTACTCTATTACCATCACTCACTAAAATACTGCCCTCGAGGTTCATTCACACAATCCATACCTACCAACCAATCAAAATTCTGGTCACTGTTATCTACAGACCTCCAGGATACTTCCTGCTTTCCTCAATTAGTTGAATACCTGGATCTTTTACTCTTCTCATCTCCTACCCTCATACAAGGGGCTTTATTATATTTATTGATACTCTCTAAAATTCTCTAACTTCCTAGTTCCTGAATTACTCATTTACTATGACCTCCTTTGTCCACCACACCTCAACTACACACAGAGGATCTTGCCATCACCCAAAAGTGTTCCATCTTTACATTCATGAACTCTAAAATTCCTTTATCTATTCTCTGATGTCGGTTTCAACTCCTTCTGCCTACAAGGCCAAATGTTGTTTCTTTGTCCTTACTTCTAATTCCAATCTCTCAGTTCTTTCCAGGTCATCAAAATGCTACAGATCCTAATCCCACTTTTGTATAGGAGGAAATGGAAGATCAGAGAGGATAAGTGACTTCTCCATGGTTATAAAGCTACTAAGCATCAGAATAGGGACTCTTACTACCAACATCTTTTCTGTCTCCAAGTCCTGCATTTTATTTACTAGGTGATAAAATGGATAGAGAGCCCTAGGCCTAGCACCAAGAAGACCTGAGTCCATATCCTATAATAGGTACTTTACTTGTGGTGACCCTGGCAAGTCACTTAACCTCTATCTGCCTTAGTTTCCTCATCTGTAAAATGGGAATAATAATAACATTTACCTCAGAGGTTGGTTGTGATGATCAAATGATTTAATTACAAATGATTAACAATATGTAAAAAAGTACTTTGCAAATCTTAAAGAGCCATATAAATATTAGCTATTATTATTATTAGAGCTCACAAGTCATACCACACTGCCTCCAAATAGATTATAAAGTTCCCATGTATTGCTTTTCTAACAAATTATCTCATCAAGAGACAACCAAGTAATCTTGTGCCATTATAAAAATTATAGACTCACAAGGCTGAAATGGAACATCACATGTCATTTAGTACATTCCCCTGCCTCCAGCCAGAAATGCAGCAGAGCTTTCCCCAAAGAGATGGGCTTAGAGTCTGTTTTTAAGGATCACTCCTTTCTACAAACCTTCTCTTCTTTCCCCAACTCCATCTCCCTTCTGCTGATCATCTCACCTACTCTTCTATGAGCTCCCTGAAATCTCCACACTTAAAACCTCTCAGTCTTGGACCACTTTTTTCCTACTCCCTTAGGTCTTTAAAGAAAGGAGGAGTTAACCTTGGCAAAGTTGGAGACCCTCTATCTTTGGGACACTTGGATCCCATCCCCTCCCAGTTCTTTAGGAACTTCACTTCATCACTCATTTCTTCCTTCTATCTCTTTCTCAAATCCTCATTCTCCCCATCTCTCCTTCTTCCTTACCTTCTATTTACAAAGACGAGTCTTCCTGCCTCCACCTCTTTAAAAAAAAGTGCTCTCCTCATTCTTCTCATCCCCTTCAAGCTATCTTCCAATATCTCATGATTTAAATAAAAATAAATAAATAAAAAGGTGTACATGCCTACTGATTCATTTCATCCACTTCCCTAGCACTCTGCAATCTGGCTTCTGTATACCTATCTCTTTATTGAACCTAGTCTCTCCAAGGTCACCAATGATCTCTTCTAATTTCCAAATCCAATGTCTCTTTCTCAATTGTCATTCTCTTTAATCATTTCAGCAGTTTTCTAGCAGATGTCCCATTTCCCTTAGGCAAGTCCGGAAGGCTTTCAATCTCTACTTTTCAATCTACCTTTCCGGCATTATTATTTCAACATTATTCCCTTTTTTCACATACTCTATATTCCAAATAAACTAGATGACCAGCTACTAATGTGATCTCACTCAAGCTCTAAATCTACTATTTTAAGTATTACTATTATTATCATCATACTGTACCCTCCTATGAGTATCTATATAAACCATTTCCCATACCTAAAATATTCATATTTCAAAACTCTTAATATTTGAGTTACCTTACTTTCTTTCATGGCCTTACAGGGTCACCACCTCCATAAAGCGTTCATGACTACAGGCAAAAGTGATCTCTTTCCTTATAAAAAAAGTTTTTATATCATTTCATCTGGATCTTTCCTTTCACCTTTAATCACACTCTATCCTGCACCACACTTCTGTATACATGTCTTATTCCTATAAATTATCCCAACCCACCCATACTATTTAACAGAATGTATGTCATTTTCCATCTTTCTGCATAATTCCTTGCAACATACTTTGATATTTTAGTGAACCTATAGGCCACACAACCCACCCATGTTTTCCTAGACTATGATGTCCTTACTCAAGTCTTTTCCAGAAAAGATCTTATTAATATTCTCTGGGTTTTGGGTGGTAGATTTTTTTTTTTAATTCTATGTATGCCTGTGAAGCATAACCATGTATATTCAATCTCTATCTCTCAAGAGCCAACAGAGCTACTTCCTTTTCTGATCACACATATTCTTTATGATATCTTATGACATTTCTCTAGCAAAATCATCCTGGATGCTGAAATCTCATACCCACCAAATTATCTTTCCATTGCCCTTTGGGTCATCTGCAGTTTTGATTCTTCTACAATTAGTGTGAGACTATCAAACCCAAGGGTCATTCAAGAAATTGGTTTAGTTGGAGTGGCTACATGGCACATGAGTCAGGAGGACCTGAGTTTAAATCCAGCCTCAGACACATGACACAAAAACTAGCCTTGTGACCTTGGGCAAGTCACTTAACCCCAACTGCCCTCCAAAAGGCAAAAAAAAAAAAATAATTTTTTTTTGGCTTAGACATCCACACTTGAAAAACAAAGTGAAGAATGGATTATTGCCCATATTATAATATACACCTGGGCAGTCAGTCCATCAGTACATACTACATCTTTGAAAGATACTAAGATGAATTTTATGTACTTATAATGAAGAAATTTGGTCCCAGAAGAGATGAGAATTTGTACCTTCCTTTTTGGCAAAGTTGGATGCCTAAAGATATGAAACACTGCATATACTGTTAGACTTGGTTTATGTGTTGTTGGTTAGATTTGCTGGAATGTCTTTTTTTTTTCCAAACAAAGGATTATTCCATAGGTAGGAAGGAGAGGGGTATGAGAAAGGAAAGGGTCTATTAAAATAAGATCTATTTTTAAATGACATAAAAACAAAAGATACCAATAAAAATTAAATATTTCTTTAAAGAAAAGAAAAAAAGTACTGTAGACAACAAACAGGAGGAAATTGGGCTAAATAAAATTTGGAGGATATAAGTACCTCATTATAGTGCTAAACTTTTTTTTTTCTGCTTTTTGGATCGGGGACTTCAGGGCAATTGGGGTTAAGTGATTTGCCCAAGGTCACACAGCTAGCAAGTGTTAAGTGTCTGAGATTGGATTTGAACTCAGGTCATCCTGACTCCAGGGCCAGTGCTCTATTCACTGTGCCACCTAACCACCCCAAGTGCTAAATGTAAAGTCAGAAAATCTGAGGTCAATAATCAACCTCCAACACTAGCAATGGGCAATTAATTTAACTTTCCTGAAATTCAGTTTTTTAATCTGCAAAATGGGGATAATACCTATAGGTATTCAAAGGAGTGTTAAAAGGAACAAATCACAATGTATAAGGATTCTGTAAGCCTTTAAACACTATATGTCAGTCAATAATAACAATAATAAATTGAGCAGCATTTTCAATTATCACATGCAGCTTACTACAAAAAAAAAAAGCAACTGCAATTTTATCCCTTTATGAATCAGGGACAAAACCAAAACCTTGATTTTGGAAGAAAAGGTGCCTCTACACAGGAAGCACTCACTTGTTTGTTCAATTTGCTGCATCTCCAAAGGGTATTCTACCATCTCTCAATAAACCTGATACAAGGTCTAACAACTCCTCTTCTTAACCTACAAATGATCCCAATCGGTAAGTGAGAACAAATATATTGCCTTGTAGCTAAGTTCTGTTCTGTTTTTAAAAGTAACAACTGAAAAAAATAAGTCCTTTGGACTGTAAAGAGACTAGCCTGGAAGACTATATGGCAATTAAAAAGCTGTAATAAATAGTCCACTGGTCATAGCAGTTCTACTTCAGACCCTGAAACTAGGTGTCCTTGGCCAATTCATTTCACTTCACTTTATGTCTATTTGATCTTTACAATGAGAGGAGGTGCCTCCTCCAGCTATAACATTCTAAGATTTTAAATAAATGACCAAAAGTCACATATAGGATATATCAGTCTTCTCATGCCTATCACTACCAGAAGGTGTCACTGTATCAATCAGCACTTAACAAGGGAATGGAAATAAAATACTGGGGGGGAGGGAAGGTGGAGGGAAGGTGGAGAACCTTAGGGAGTTGAGAAAAAAAATAAAATCTAAAATCCTCAAATAACTCACACTTTGATATAAAAAGGCCAAAGTTCATAGGATAAAGCATCACCTTATCCTATTTTGGACTGGACCACAAGCTTCACTAACAAAATTCAAGATTCCTAAAATCCTTCAGTAAAACTTTCGGTGGTGCTAATTTAAAATAACACCTCAAAAAATTAAAGAAAACCATTTACCAAACCTCTGTATTTTCAAAAATAATTATACTAAGGTCCTTCCCCTTCCTTTAAAGGATGAAATGAACAACTCAAAATTCTCAAGATAATCCCTTAAGGAGCCCAGATGCTGCTGGGTGAGAATGGTCTAGTCACAGCTGCAGACCCATTACAGGTAAAGGGAAAAATCAATAAAGATCAGAATGAAGAATAAACGGGTAGAACCCTGAAAACCGGGATAGAAAACATAAGAAGTTTAAGGGAGAGGAAGAGAGAAGAAAGCAGGAGGAGAGAGGAGAAGGCAGAGAAAAGGGGAGATAGAAAAGAGAAACAGTAGGGAGGGGGAGAGAAAGGGAGAAGGAAGAGAGTAGAAGAGAGGGAGAGACAGAAAGGGAGAGAGTGGAAGAGGCAGAGAGAAAAGAGAACCTTAGAGAAAGTCGGAGAGGGGGAGAGGAGGGGGGAGAGAGAGAGAGAGAGAGAGAGAGAGAGAGAGAGAGAATGAATATGAAAATAGATGAATGTCTTTGAGGGGGGACTCTTATTCTGACAGGAGATTCGGTCTGGCTGCCACAGCCGGGTTAAGTGCCACGACTGGGGCTCAACCAAAAGAGACACACACACAAATATGTCCATTACCCCCAACCCCACCCCCACCCCTGAGTAAAGCCACCCTGAAACCCTGCGCTCCTGCTACTGTGCTCCACACCCACAAATTGAGAGGAAGAAGAGAATGACTATTACACAAAATACGAGACCTGAAAAGTATCCAACAAGACCAGTCACCATACTCCCAAACAAGATCCCCTAAAAGGCACCTCTTTTTCAAAGCCCCAGATCTCAATTTGACCATTTTAAAGTCGCGCCTTTCAACGTAGTACTATCGGCTTTTCCCTACGTCCAACTCAAGCACTATCTCCTCCCTAGCCTGGGAGGAAGAGTGAAACGCGTGTGATGGAGGAAAAGGAGGAAGCAGGCAGCAGGAAAGATTAAAAGCCTTTAATAACTTTCAGAAACAATTAATAGTTGTTCTCCATCCTGCTTTTCCCGTTTGCATCCACCCCTACACAAGATAAAATTTTCCCAAAAACTTTCGTCCCTTCCACTGTGAATCCGATCTAAAACATGGGGGGTGGGGGGTGGGGGGAGAACACTTCACGTAAAGCGGAAGAAGCTTACAGAAATTTAACTCCTTGATTCTTACTTTTTTTTTTCCACGACCCTACCTCCGCCCACCCCCACTCCCCCAGCAAAACTTGGAAACAAGTTATTTTCTAGAAGAGGGGAGGAAGGGGGAGGGGGGGAGAACCACTGTCCCCGACTAATTTGTGTGGTGTTGCAAGCTTAATTCAAGTCTTTTCTCAGTCGAGAGATAGCCCCGGTTAACCGGTTTATTATAGGTACTTTCAGTTTCCTACATGGGAGGGGGAGGGGGCAGAATACATCAATTCCAATACATTTCTCTAGTAACTTCTACCCTTCTTCCACCCCACCCCCCTCCACTGCACCCCACCACCACGCCCCTCTCATCACCACCACCCCCAAAAAATCCCAGAAGTTTTAATCCGGACCTTACCCTACGAAGACACTAAAATGCAGCTCAAGACAGGTTTGGGCGGTTTGGATTCTTTTTTTTTTTTTTAACGGGTACGTTCTCTGGCTTTCCCCCAGCCACCACCACCACCCCCAACTTTCCCTCAGGCGGGGATCCCTCTAATCCTCTTCTCCGCCGCTCCTCCCGTTGCCAAATAATGCGCTTCTTACACATGGAGCCGCGGCGTCACTACCCTGAACATGCGCACCAGGGTCAGCACACAGTCCATTACTACCCCCAAAACACAGGGGAGCTCTTAAAGGCAAAACACCAAGGCCAGACCAGGAAAAGCGCTGCGCCTAGGAGCATGCGGTCAGGACAAGTAGCTTCCAGCAGTGGGCGGCTCTTCCACCCCCACCTCACTCTACCTCCCACAATCCCCCCACCCTTTAACGTGTCTCTGCAGGATACCAAGGAGCTATCCTTGCTCTCGACTCCAAGAGATGAGTTCAAAGGAATTACCACTAGGTAAGACACAAGAAGCTAGAAAGCCCATAGCAAGATGGAGAAGGAACTTTGAGACTTTAGATCCCCTTCCTCGGGGGCACCCACAATTCACGCTGCGCTATGGCGCCACCCTGCACAGCCCATTACTTTTACTTTTTGTCGTTCCGTTTTTGAGGGGAAATTTTTTAAAGTAAAATCTCTGCTCCAAATATGTAAGAAATAGCATTGATGAATGTTGGCAATATTACTATTACTTGGGGTTTTAACTGGTTCCACAGAACTAGAATACATTTTTAGACACATTGATAGTAGCAGCAAACATTTAGTAAGCTTAGATATGCTGAGTACTAGGACGGACATGGGAGATTCAAAGCTTGCATAAAATATGGTCCCTGCTCCCAAGGGGCAAAATATTGTAAGCTACAATCGAGCATAGTCAGATCAATTATTTCTGCTATCTCTCCCCGTCCCACCCCCCCAGAGCTCACCATACAGAGGTAGTTTAATAAATATTTGCTGAATAAATGGTTTTCCTGCAACCTGAAGTATTTTGAAATACCTATTTCACGTTTATAGAATATAATTATTCACTTTTAAAAGAACAACCTACTTATTGGGAAAGAGAATTATCATTTACAATACTGAAATAAAAAGTCGGGGGGGGGGGCATTTCCAGTCCTCTTGATCTGTATCTTGTCACTGGACCCAGATGTCTCCAGAGGAGAAAGTGAGTCTCGTGACTTTGCACAGCCCTCTCTCACTTAAATTCGATTCACTTGCAAATCATGGCATCACCTTCTGATGTCAGTGTCCACTTCAATAATGGACAAACAACAAAAGTCAAAACGAAGTAGTAGACAGTATGTGACCTCTCCTCCCTCCCACTCCCCAATCACTACTCTTGCCTTGGACTACTTTCCTAGGGCTTATCTAAGCAGCCGGCCTTCTCCACTCACTGGTGAGATCCAACTCTTGCACAAGTGCACAATAGGGAAATAAAACCTTTTTCAAAAGATAAGCTTAAGAATAATTTTTTGTAATAAACTGCAGTTCCTGGAAGACACTAAGAGCTTAATAAATAATAATAATAATTTAAGTACTTTATCTATTTGCAAGGCCTCTGGGGTCCCTTCCACCTCTAATATTCTATGACATTCCTGAGCCATGACAAAATCACAGAAAATAAAACTTACTGATAGAAGTTTAAAGCAGAGCAGTATCCAGGAAAGAACCCCAGGCTTGACAAATTCTGCCCTAACATCCTCAGTTGGAGTTCGACCTCTCTAGTTTGTTGTGATCTTAGGTATATATGTTACTTCACATCTATTTCCTCCTAATAAAATTGGGGGGAAGGGAAGGTTGAACTAAATTATTTCCAAAATACCTTCCAGGTCTAAAATTCTGTGGTTTGAAATTTATCTATATTAGAAATTATAGCATCTCAAGATCTGGAGGGGTCCTCAAAGTTTCATCTAATCCTATAAAAAGGAACAACCTCTATAATGTCAATCAAGTTGTTACTGTCATAGCCTCTACTAAAAGATCTCTTTTTTAAAAAACAGGTCTTTAGTGAAAGGGAGTAAGCCCACTGCCTGTCCAGGTCAAGCCATTCTACTTTTAGATACCGCTGAATGTTGAGAAGTTGCCGAAATCTACAGCTTCCATCCGCTGCCTCTTAGCTGTGTTTTCAGATCACAAAAAAAAAAAAATCTAATCCCTTGCTCCTAGACGACCCTTTCCAACTACATGAAGATAGCTATCAAGTCTTCTTTCCTCTTCCTCCCCCCAAGTCTTATCCAAGCTAAAACTCCTCAGTCACTAAAGTGATCTCTGATGAGGTATGGGCTCTGGGAGGCCTCTCGAGCTCTCCTTGAGTCCTTGAGGTCTCTTGGACTCTTAATTAAATTGTCTCATTTGATGAGGCATTTGCATGAGGCAAGTCTGTTACTAGACTTCCCACTCTTGAGCCTACCAAAGTGTCGATCCACCCTAAAACTGGCCTAGCCCACCATTGCCTGTAGTCTCCAGGTGGCCTCCCACCCTTAATCACTCACTGACCTCATTAACTCCTCCTCCTCTAGACCACCCCTAGATTCCTCCCACAACCTTCTGTATAGAAAATCCCATCCTGTCTTCATGTTTGTGAGAGCGCCATATAGCACAGGCTTACTCTGTGTCCAATGGAAGCAACCTTTTAATAAACTTTACTTTTCTTTGGCTGAGAGAAGACTTGAGTTGAATTCATTCAGCAGGACCTGGGGTGTTGGTATTTTGGGGTCTCCAGACCAACCCTAACACTTTATGGGTAACCTCTTCAATCTCCACAGAACATGGTCTCCATTATTCTAGCCCCCCTCCTCAATATATATCCCCAAACTCTCAGGAGCTTCTGGTGGGCTAATATGTTGCACCATAAGTGCAATACACCTACCCCTTACCCCATTTAAAGGAAATACAGAGCTAGGGGAAAAAATAAAAATAAAGATTTTTTTTTTGAACAATGTTGAGAAACCGAAGAAAAGAAATCCTAAGGCCCACCCTCCAAATACCTTGGGGAATTAATTCCTGCCCTCCCTCTCCAGTTACCTCTCAATCAGCCCCTGGGGTGAGCAACATGGCACCTTGGAGGGAGAGAGGGAGGGAAAAAAACTCATAGCAACATTAATCCCAAGCAAGCAAGCTACATTTTTGTCTGTATGATCTAATAACAATGACAATTTCCACTTCTATAGCATTTTAAGTTTTGCACTATGCTTTTCCTAGAATGCTCTATGAGGTAGATAAAGTATTATCCACATTTTATAGAGGAAGTAATTGAGATACAGAGAAATTCAATGATTTGCTCAAGGTCACTGAACAAGGAGGTCGGAGTACAGCATACGATATAACAGAAAAAAGCACTACTGTTGGGAGTTAGGAGACCTAAATTCAAATTTCAGCTAAAAGCTGAATGACCCTAGACAAGTCTTTTTATTTTTTTTTTTTAAAACAATTGGGGTTAAGTAACTTGCTCAAGGTTACATGGCCAGTCATTATTTATGCGTGGGTGCTCATTTTCTGAGGCCGGTTTCGATCCCAGGTCATCCCAACTCCGAGGCCGGCTCTCCTACTCACTGCGCCACCTAGCCGCCCCTAGACAAGTCTTTTTAACTTTGCTATGCCTCAGGTTCTTTACATGCCAAATGGAAATAATATGTGCCCTATCTACTTGCACACATCATTGCTGAGGGCAAAGCTAGTTATAAAACTGTGTAGTTATATAAAAATATTAGCTGTTATTCTATGTGTAAAAGCTGGGATTCAAAAGCCTATCCCTCTGATTCTAACTTTAGTACTCTTTATCATATTGCCTCTTTAGAAAGAAGGAAGTTTAAACTATAATAGACAAGAGTTAATATGTCTGTGTGTGCCCCCCCCCATTGTGAAAAGGGGTCTTCTTTTCTGAGAAGTACAGCTTTGAGTAAAAGATTTTTTAAAACAATATGAACAAGGTCTTCGGAAAGCCTTTCAGGAAGGGGAAAGAGGGGAAAAGGACAGGAAAGAATATCCAGCATGGTTTGTAGCAACAATATTTCAAGAAGGTACCCAAAGCCAAGGCCAAATCAAATCATGTTCTGGTTTATCAGAAAAATAGTAGTTTTTTCCCATGCTTGCCGGCATTAAAATACACAATTCTCCTCAAGAGCTAATACACTAGGATCCACGGACAGCTTCTTTCATAAATGAGATCACTTTTCTACAATATAGCTCCTTCATCAGGAGGTTCCAGAAAGCCAATTTTGATAAAGTTTTGAGCTGTCAACCATCAGCAATTTATAACAATCTCTTAACTGCCCCCTCACTATATTTAATGTAGTAACGCGCTGAACTCTTGTGAAAAGAGGCATTCCACAAGCTAAAAGATGATACAAAATACAGCAATAACACTACCCTGGCACTCCACCCCCATCCTCCCAGCCCAGATTTGTCCATTTCAATTGATACTACAAGCAGGTCACACATTTCAACTAAAAAAAATCCTTACTCTCAAACACAGGTGATTTGAGAAAGAAAACCAAGAAGTTCTCTTAAGTTTAAAAACTTGAGTTAAAACAAAGTATCTTGCAGTTGTCACTACATACAATTCTCTGCTTTTTGAATCCTTAACACTGGTGTTTGTTTCCAACTCTGCTTAACACTCCAAATTGTTAATCAGATGATGTATGTTAAAGCAATGGAAGCAAAATATTACCTCACTGTTCCTCACCTGGGCCGTGATTAATGCTAACTTAATTAAATACAAACAGAGCAAAGTATGGTCAGATGGGAGACCCTGAACTTGAGACAGATGTAAGGATTCCTGAGTCTAAGCTGGCAAATCTTAGGAGTATCACTAAGGTGACACTGTTTTACAGAGGAAGGCAGCAGCTGCACTATATTAATGACACACCCCTGTGGACTGGTACATGGATTGGCAATAGATGGGCTTCTCCAGAGGGAACTGCCACCCACATATACATATATACATATATATGTCTGTCTGTCTGTATGTATGTATGTACACACACATGCCAGTTTTTCTAACTGGGAAGATGAAACAGTTGTTTTAAGGCTTGTTTTTTGTAATGGGGGGAGCAGAGGGAAAGATAGGCAGGCCAATAATAAGCAAATGTGAAGCTGATAAAAAGGTCAGTAATGTTTGAGACTCCTAATGTTCAGGTAAAACTGTTACTTAGTATCTGGCAGGGAGTGGTTTCACTATTGAGTGTCTGTTTATAACTGACTTCGATTTAACAGTAAATACTTTCAATTTTGATAATTATGAAATATGATGCAACCAGATTCTGAAGGTGAAGATTTTCTAATTAAAGTGACTACCATAGCTGGTCCCATGTTTTTCTCAAATGCTTCCTGAATTGAGACCTTTTCCTAATTCCAAAGAACAAATCAGTCAATTAATACTTAGAAGCCCTTTTGATATATGGTATTGATAACATCACACTAATTGATTTTACAAATACTTAATTTAATTGTTCTGCCACTTATGACCTAATTCTAATACATATGATACAGAGGAAACCCTCAGTGTTTTACTCAAATAAAATGTAAGCTTGCTGAATCCTCAGAGGCTAACATATAGGTAATCACTGAATAAATCCTTGTTGAATTGAATTCTTTTAAATCTCCTTCCACTCAGCTCAAGTTATGGTAGGTCTCCATCAACTCAGAATATCGGATTAAATCCCAAGATTATCAGTGTTTAAAAATTGGCTTTCTTACTGATGTTCTGAGAAGTAAGCCACAATATTCATGAATAACTGGCCAGGAATGATCTAAAGAAAGTAGCGTAGCATATAATTGAAGGAGCACTTAAGAAGCCCTAGATCTACTGCTTACTGTTTGTGTAATCTTAGAAACCTCTCTGGGACTCAGTTTCCACATCTTTAAAATAAGGGGTTTAAAACAAGGACTTTTATCATCTTTTAGCTCTAAACTTTATGATCCTATCATTCATTTTATATTAGCTTCCTAAGACAAGCAAAAAACCTTTGTTGAGTTTTTATTATTGTTCTTGTTTTTCCCAATTCTATTGATCTATTGGCAGACCTATGAGTTTTTAAAACTAAAACCAACTATCATTAATAAACAACCCTTAACAATTTCCCATGCTATATATTAATTTATTCTTCTAAAACAGTGATGTCAAACTCAAATAGATACAAAGCCCTGTGGCCCACATATTGACTTAGAAAACCACAAATTAATGTTATCTATGCTGTACTGTATTTTTTAAAATTTTGCTAAACATTTCCAAATTATGTTTTAATCTGGCTCCTGCAACACATGGGAGTTTTGCTGCAGCTTGAGCAAGTTTGACCACTCTTTTTAAAATTAAAGAGTATTGCATAGTAGTTGTATCTATATACTGAGGAGTACTACCACTATAATCCAAGCAGACGACTGTTCTAGATATATATCTAGTGAGGGAAAAATATAATTAGAGGGCTGAGTGAATGAGAAAGAGAAAAAACAATGAAATTACTTACATATAACTTTTACCTTTTTTTCCAGTAACCATGGTCTAAAAATTATTTAAATACTAGCACAGAAGAAAATAAAATTTAAATACTAGTATTAGAAGGAAATAAAATTTTTCCAATGTGTTACAACAAAGTTAATGTCACTGCCATTCTTACACAAAGGAAGGAATATGGAGGTTCTGGAGGAAAAGGAGAGAAAACCCAATATCGAAAAACAGCAAACATCTGTCTGTTTCTTTGTAGTGCTTAATGACATTTAACTACACTCCAGAACAATGTATTTTCTGGACACAGTTCACCATTTCAACAGTGTAATATCTTTCACTATACTGTTCTCAATACATAATTCTATTTTTAAATGCAAGTCATCTATATATTTAACATGTGAAGAAATCCTCCAGCTTAGACTCACTTTGGATTTAAGAACGGGGTAGAAGGACCCTCCTTTATGATACCCTCCTATAAACACAAATAGTATACCAAAAGGGTTAAACAGAAACTGCTTAAAACCATTGTAGTGAACAGGAAATATATCTCCCACTGTCTTCATCTGCATGTGTCATTATTTGGCAAGGAACATCTCCTTTGTGTCTACATCTGTGGTAAAACCACCTACCTACATTCAGATCAAATTAGGTCTCTGAAAAGTTAGTTCTTGAGCCATGTTTTCTAGGTACTAGTGGATTTAAAAACAAAATCCAAAAATTTTGCCAAGGAAAATAACTTTCTTGATATATTTAATCTTTAGTCCTCTTGAGTAAAGTTAGAAAGATATTTAAACTTTAGGGAAGAAGCAATGTGAGCTCTATCTTTAAAAGTGTGCTAAGACATAAAAGTTCCTGTTTTTAAAGACTGATGACATACAACCTTCCCTTACCCTCATTCCCTGAACTTTTTTTTACTACAAATGTGGATAAAGCAAATGGCAACTTCTTCTCCTATACAGCAGCTGAAAGAAAAGGGGGCAGGAGAGAAGTGGAAAGAGACTATCCCTGTACTGTGCTTCCAGATAGCATCTTATTCTCTTTCCTCCTTGGATTTCCTTCCTTCATTTTAAAAAAATATCTTGTTTTCAATTTTAGATCCATGTTTCGAATCTTGCTATAGGTAGCGATCACAATTCCTCCACATCTTAATGGAGGGTTTTCATAGGTTCTATGAGTAAAAAAACAATTACCTATTGACCCACCTTCTGGTAGTGATGAGCTGCTCTGAATTTAGCTAAGCTGATCCTCAGATGACAGATCTACAGTCTGTCATCAAGTCCACACTAGAAGCTTTTCCAGCTTGGTAAGACCTGCCGAAGTATGCATTCTACCATTAGAAATAGCTTTCCAGAGCCCAAAAATCACCTCTATGACATGATCACAGAACTGATTAAGGCATTATTAAAGCAATAACATCACAACCAGCTGACATTTATAATTCTTTAGAAGTAGTAAAGAGCTTCTATTTGTGTGTATATAGATTTATCTACACACACACACACACAAAGATTTATTTATAATTTCATTTGATCCTTCCAACAGCCATTTAAGCTAGGTAATCAAGCATTATTATTTCCATTTTAAAAGAAACAGAAATTGAGTCTCAAAGTGATTAAATGTGTCCAAAGTCAACAAATAATAAATAGCAAAACTAATACCTAAATGGAGATCTTTTGATTCAAAATTCAATGTTCTTTCTATACCATAACTATCTCAACAAAAGACATTTAAAAATCAACTGGAGGGAGGGCACATATAATCTTGGTAGAAAACATATAGTCTAATGTCCTCATTTCACAGAAATAAACTGAGACCCTAAACAGATTATGATTTGCACAAATGGACCTAAAACCCAAATCTGTTAGCAATACCTTCTTTCACTTGGATGGATTAATTAGTAAGATCTATGTCTCACTGAAGAAAAACTGCTTTGGGAGGAGTTTGAAAGCTTACTCTATTACAAATTTAGGTCAAAAGTCCTCTTTCCACAAGGATATCTTAAAGGGTGAAATAAAAAAGCCTGGAGCTTAAAAAAATGCAATTAAGAAATAAGGAAGTTCTGAAGTATAATAGTCTTAGGTGTATTCTGTTCAAATGAAGAACTCTTCAGACAGAACTCAGTTCAGAGGAACTGCCATTTATTTACATATTATTTGTACTCCCTTCCAGCTTTCTTTCTCTCAGGGGACTCTCAAAGCCAGGAACTAACATATAATTCATGCTCCCCAATGCTATGTCTAGATCTTTGCTCTGCCACTACTCAACAACCTCCACTTCTTTAAACTCCATGCCATCAAATATCACATTTGTCACTGTCATTTACAGACCCAAGATATTTTTCCCCACCTTCCTCAATTTTCTCTGAACATGATTTGTTTCATCCCATTCCCTGAATCCTCAATACTGACATTAATAACAGGATTGGTCACACCTTAGAACTCATCATCAACTGATACTGCTTTTCCTAGCAGCCCTCAAATTTTGAAATCCTCCCCTACCACCACCACCACCAGAACCTATGCTTCCACTTTCCCAAAGCTTAAACTTTTTTTTTTGCCCTCAATCTCTTCCCTGTTTTTAGACTCCATTCCCTCAGTTCCTGCATAACTTCGCTACCTTTGTAGTGCTAAGGCAGCATAGTGTAATGGACAGACTGATGAATTTGGGAATAAGGAATGCTCTGCTTCAAGTCCTGACCCAGACACTTAATAGTTTAGCTGTGGGCTGCTGAGCAAGTCATTTAACCTCTCTGGGTCTCAATTTATTCACCTATAAAATAAGGGAGTTAGACTCAATGACCTTTGACGTCCCATTCCAACTATAAAACTATGATTCTGTGAACCTATGGGTAGCTACTTCAATGCTGTATATTCCCTTGCAATTCAACAAATTTAAATTAGCACTTAAAAATATCAATATGAAAGTAATTCAGTCCCAGTCCTCAAAGAGCTTACATTTTACTAAAAGGATACAATATTTCAAAAGTAAGTAAATACTGAGTACTTAAAAAGTAAATACACAGCAATTGGAAAGGGGGTGGGGAACGTTTGGCCAACACCTGGAAAAATTATGAAAGGTCTTTTTACAAAGATAGTGCCTGAACTGAACCCTGAAAGGAGTCTGGAGTTCCAACATGCAGAGATCATAAGATCAAAAGATCATAGATTTAGAGCTGGAAGGAGCCTTGAAAGCAATCAAATGCAATTCCTATCATTTTGCAAATTCGAAAACTGAGGCATGAAGAGGTTAAATGATTTGCTAAGGATCACACTGCTAATTACTAAGTATTTGAATAAGGACTTGTACCCAGATATTCTTTATTCCAAGTTTAGTACTTTATCCAGATATGAATGACAGAAGGCATGGAGGAAGGAGACAGAATGCTGTACACAGAAACAGCAAGTAGGCCAGTCTGGCTAGAATATATCATGCCTCAGGGGGAATAACCTGTAATCAGCCTGGAAATATAAGCAAGAACCAGAGTGTGATGGCCTTTAAATGCCAGAGGAGTTTGTGTATTTTATCCTAAAGGCAATGGGAAGCCACTGAAGCTCCTTAAACAGAGGAGTGACATGGTCAGAAATATACTTTAAGAACATTATGTTAGCAGTTATGTAGAAGATGGAACTGGAAAGGGGAGAGGATGGATGGACACCAATTAAGAGATTATTGCAATAGCCTAGGGAAGAGGTAATGAGGACATGGGCAGTTCTCAATTTTTCTTTTTAGCCCCAGTGCTTATTAGCACAGTGTTTGCCACATGGTAAGTGCTTAATAAATGCTTGCTGATTGACTGAACTAGGATGGTGGCTATTTGAGCAGAAAGAAGAGGCTGATGCAAAAAGATGGTGTGGAGGTAAAATCAGGAACACTTGGAAACATTTGATATGAAGTGTGTATGAGAATATAGAGTTAAAGATAACTCCTAAATTGTGAATCGGGGCGACTGGAAGGATGGTAGTGCCCTTGACTGGGAAAAGGAAGTTAAGAACAGGGGAGGGTTTGGGGAAAAGACAGCAAGTTTAGTTTTGGACAAATGAGTTTAGGATGACAACCAAGTGGAATATTCTATTGAGGGTTAGAGACTCTAGGCCAGAATTCAGGGTAAGACTGAAAATATACAAAGAAAGGCAACCCTATAATTATTCAGTTCAACTATGTACTTCTGCTACCCTTGTCATATAACCATTAATGCCTAGCTAAACCTGGGTTATCTCCACCATCTATGTTCCTTACACCTAAATCTTGTAGAGCTGAACTCAAACTGGAATAAGTCATTTAACTGTGCAGACTGGGCCCAATATAAATGTACGATTTCAACTCTTCACTAGACACACCACTCAGCTTAGATTCTCTCCTTAAGGTACTGAATCTTGAGACTGGACCCTCACAACATCTCAAGCACCTTTTATACCTCCTTTCCCACTCCAGTCGGCAGGAAACATTACCACCTACTTTTCTGGGGAAATTTGACCATCTTCCTTGAGCTATCAGCCACAGCTCAAAATAGTGCTACCATCATCTATCTGATGACCATTCTCTACTCCTTTGCATTAGTTTTTGAGGAAGGTGGTGGCCTACCTCCTTGTCAAATGCAACTCCTCTGCCTTGTCTTCTTGATCCTATTCCTGAACCACTTCCTGTGGAATCTTGCCCAGTCATTTTCTCCCTCCTGCCCCCTTTAATCTTTCATCTCCTGTTGGTGGCTTCCTGGGCTTGAGAAGCAGTATGATATAATCCAGAGCAATGGATGAAGGTCCAAAACCAAGTTCTGCCACTGACTTTCTGTAAGATGTGAAGCAAGTCACTTCACCACCCTATGCCTCCTGATAACAGAATTGAACTAGACAGCCCCTATGGTCTTTTCCAGCTCTAAATCTATGAGTTTATGCCCAGGTCTTTTCAACTCTTAAAAAAACCCCTCACTTCACCCATTGGACCCCAAGTTTTTGCCTTATATTTCCTCTCCCTTTCCACAGCCTTATTACTAGAAAAAAAAATCATCCTACTTGCTAACTCCACTCCTTCACTTTTCATTCAATTCTCTACTCCTAGCAATATAACTACTAACTCTATTCAAATGGCCTTTTCTCAGTACTTAATCTTATTTAACTGTTCCACAGCTTTTGTCATTACTGACCAGCTCCCTCCTCCTGTATACTTCCCCTGGTTTCTGTGGCACTACTCTCTCCTGGTTTTTCTGTTTGACCAGTCTCTTTTTCCATCTCCTTTGCTGGATCATAATCTATTTCCCACCCTCAAAGATTAGGTATCCCCAATATTCCCTCTTTCATGACCTCATTAGTACCCATGGGTTCAATTGCTCTCTCTATGCAGATGACTCCTAAATCTATCTATCTAGGCCTCATTTCTCTTTCCCCTAAACCAGCACCTCCAGCAAACTTCGATATTTCTCTTGGGAAGGCCATCATCTTGCTACTTACACAAACTAGAAACCTCAGATTCATCCTTGATTCTTCCCTCTATCATCACTGTCAAAACCCTACAGACCCTCATCATCAATTACCTAGACTTTTATAATAGCCTGCTATAATTGCTTTCTCTGACTTCAGTCTATCCCCTTCTCCAGTCCATCCTTTATACTACTGCCAAAGTAATCTCCCCAATATACATATCTGACCACATCACTCCCCTGCTCAAAAATCTTTGTGGTTCTCTAGTGTTTAACCTGGTAGTCTGGCTCCAGTCTACCTTTCTAGTCTTACTTATCACTCCACTCTCATGTATACTGTATTATCATCAAACTGGACTACTCTTTGCTGTTCCCCTAATTTGACATACTGTCTCCCACCTCCTGCTTCCCATGCCTAGAATACATTCCCTTTCTTAGCTCTGCCAGTCAAAACTTTCTTTCCTCATGCTCAATTCTCTTCTGTGAAACGTTCCCTGACATTCCACCACTACCCCCTTCCTCAGCTTTCTGCCCTTACCCCCAGGTAAAAGCACACTGTATCTCTCCTTTGCCATGATCGTAATCTTCCTTGCATTATATCTCCCTCCATCCCTCTACAGGCTACACAAGCAAGAATGGCAGTGTCATTTTTTTCATCTTTGTGTCCTTATCATCTAACACAAAGCCACATGCACATAGGAGTTGCTTTAATGGTTAGTCTTAAATTATGTGCCTTTTGTCCACAAGTCTTTCCTGCTCAAATATAATAGTAATAGCTAACACTGATAGGGCATTATATTTTTTTTTCATTTGCTCCTTCCAACCCATTTAAAAATTCAAAACCCAAGATAGAAACATTAAATGACTTATTCAGAGTCTGAAGTGAGTTTCAAATTCAGGTCTTCCTGCTTCCAAGTTCAGAGCTCATTTCAGGTATTCAATGATGGTACCTAACCCCATCTGACCATTTTGTAAGAGGCAACATAACAAAGCAGCTATAGTGCTGAACTCAGAGTCAGAAAAAGTTACTTGAATTTAAATCACATCTATGCCCAGTTGCCCTGCCTTCTCCCCTCCAAAAATGAAAAAGAAAGATAATCAGTTTAGGGCCGACTAGGTGGCACAGTGAATAGAGTACCAGCCCTGGAGTCAGGAGAACCTGAGTTCAAATCACATTCTATGACATTCAACTAACTGTGTGACCATGAGCAAGTAATTTAAGTTTTGAGCCTTGATATCCTTATTGTAAAATAGGAATAATAGTACCCTTAGTATCTACCTCACAGGATTGTTGTAAGATTCAAATGAAAGAATGTATAAAACTTTAAAGCACCACATATCAATTATCATTATTGGTATTGGGTATCTGCATTATTATTTACTAATAAATAATTTTGGGTAATGCAAAAAAATATGCCAGCCTGTAGATTAACAGATGTCACTGATCTTATGTTTGGAAAATAAACCAATCCTAGAACATAGCCACTACACTTTGTTATATGGCAAACTATTCATCAACAGGGTTCACTTTTCTACTATTTCTTCTTAATACTGTCCAATATTGAAAATTATCAGACAATATGACTTTGCTAATTTTTATGACACCTAGCTTTGATATGGCTGCAGATAACCAGTCAGAAGACTAGGTTTTAGTCTTGGCTTAGTGCCATCCTAGATATGTACCTGGGCAAGTCTATGTACCTCAATTTCCTCATCTATAAATGAAAGTGTTAGGAAGATCTCTATGATTCCAGTAATATACAATGACAAGGTTTCCTCTAAGTAAGACTGCCCGAGGTTTTCATCAGCAATCTGTAGGATTCTCCTAGGGCAGTCTTCCTCAGATTAGTTCACTTCAGTACATTATCTATTAAATAATCTTCTTAAGTATATCCTTTCAAGGCACAGTTTTCAACACTTAAGTTCCTGGAACATCAAGACCTCAAAATAATCTTTATGATAACTTCATATAGCCCTCTGCATTGAATACCAATATTTGTGTGTATAGTTATTATGCAAGTGCCTGAATTGCTGATAATCAGAAAGCAATGAATTCTGTGAATACTATTAATTGATGCCACCAAAACTGTCAATCATAAGGCATGAGAAAAATGCTAAATAGAGCTGTTCCCAGCTGATATAGAAATGAAAATAACAGGAATCCAGCCAGTGCCAAACAGCAAATGAAGCAGTTGTGTTGGCAAGTACAAAGACACATCACATATACAAAGCCCCATCAGTCAATCAACAAGCATTTATTAGGCACCTAACATGCATATGGCATTGTGCTGGGTTCTAGGGATACAAATACAATAGTAAGACAGTCTCTGCTCTCAAGGAGCATCTATTCTACTAGGGAAATGCAACATGCTCACAGAGAAATAAAGAAAGCATAGCTATCTTATACATATATATATGTATATATGTATATACATATATATACATGTATATATATGTATAGTGATGGCAATACAAGTGAAAGGTGATGATGAGAGAGAAACAACTGGGGGGACTGGATTAGATTTCTTAAGGAGGTGACTTGAAGGAAGTCAGAGGTTGAGATGCAAAGAGAGAAAAAAAGAGTATTCCAGACATGGTGGAAAGCTTTTACAAAGGCATGGAGGTGGGCAATAAGTAGAATGTCACAAATGAGGAACAACAAGCAAGCTAGTTTGGGGAGAATGTAGAGTATATGAGTGGGAGTAACATGTAATCAGCCTGAAAAGATAGGATAGTCTGGAGGCTGAATGTGAATCAGGTCTTTAAATGCCAAAGAGAGGAACCTACATTTTATCTTAAAGAAATTAAGGAAGATTCTTGAGCAGGAGGGTTGACATGGTCAAAACTATGCTTTGGAAATACCAATTTAGAAGCTGTGTGAAAGATAAATTTTAAATTAGAAAAGTCAGATGTGGGGAAACAAATTAAGAGTCTTCTAGATGAGGGCCTGAACTCAATGTAAGTGGACAAAAGGGGACATATATGAAAAATACTAAAGAGAATGAATCTATATTTGGCAACTTATTAGAAATGAACGGTGAATCAAAATGAAAACTCTAGAATGACTCCTAGAATAAAAATCTAGGTTAACTAGAAGAATGATTATATGCCCTTTAAAAACAGGGAAGTTTGGGAAAGGAGTTAGTTTAGAGGTAAAGATAAATTCTGTTTTGGACATGGTGAGTTTGAGATGCATGGGACATCCAGGAAGTAGTGAGAGAAGTGGGTCCAAAGCTCAGAAAAAATAATGGTGGGATGTGTAGATTAAGGAGTCATGTGCTGTTGAACAGTTGAAAGATGACACCTGAACTAATGGAAACTAAATTGGAGATCACTAAGAGAAAGTGTAGAGAAAAGAAAAAAAAAAGGGGCCCAAGCCACAGACCTGGACTATATCCATTCACAGGGGATGAAGCATGAACAGTCCTGCAAAAGATATTGAAAAGAACTGACCAGACAGGTAGTAGTATTACAAAAATCCAGGAAAGAAAGAATACCAAGAAAAAGAGGTGGTTAGTAGTTATCAAACACTGTAGAGCAGGTTAAGAAGGAAGAGAGTAACTGATTAGACAAGAGAAGATTGGCAACTTTGGATAGAGCAATTTCAATTAATTTATGATATCAAAAGCCAGATTATGAAGGATCAAAAAATGAGTAAAAACACAAAAAGGAGACAGTAAGTACAAGCATCTATTTCTAGGAATCTGACTACAAAAGAGAAGAGAAATAAAGGACAATATGGTAGGGTCAGTCGAAGGTTGGAGAGATCTAGGCACTTCTGAAGGCAACTGGAAAGGAGCCAGTAAATACAGAGATGTTGAAAATTAGGGAATAAAAGAGGATGACAAAGGAGCAAGCTTCTGAAGGAGAAAGGAAGGGATGCAATCAAACAGTACTACTAGAAGGCAAAGACAAAAATAGAGGGATTAATGTTGATGAGAAATGCTTACCTAAAAAAAAAAAAAAGTGCTTACCTCATCCTTTAAGACTGGAACAAAGGAGAAGAGGATGGGGGGATGATGGTAAGAGTAGTTACATTTGGAACTGAGGGTACTCTCAGGACAGATAGTCTCAATTTTTTATTTTTAATTGAAGTACAAGATAAGGTCTTCTGTGGAGAAGGGAAAGGGAAGTGGTAACATAGAGGACTTGAGAAAAGGTTTGGAAAAGCCAATGTGGGGAGTGTGATCAAGAATAAAGAACAAAATATTTATGGCAGCTATTTGTATAGTGGCAAAAAACTGGAAATTGAGGGTATCCATCAATTTACAAACTGCTAAGCAAATTATGTATGATAGGTAAACATAATAACAAAGGGATGGGTTAAGAGAAACCCTCAAAGATTTGTATGAACTGATCTGATTTATGTGATCAAAACCAGAGAACAATTTATACAACAATAAGTAAAGACAGATAACTTTGAAAGACTTAAGAACTTTGAACAATGCAATTACCAACCATGATTCCAGAGGACAGATGATAAAGTATAGTACCCCCAAATACCTCCTGACAGAGAGGTGATGGACTCAAGATGAAACATTTTTAAACATGGTCAAATTTGTTTGTGGGAATTTGTTTTGCTTGACAATACATGTATGTTACAAGGATTTTGTTTTTCTTTTTTCTCCAGTGGGAGAGAGAAGAAAGATGGGACAGAGGAAAAAATTAATGCTTAATTGAAAAAAAAGAGTTTTATTCTTAAAAAATAATTTGTCTCGAGGAAGAGTAAAACAACAGGCATGTGTCAGTCAGGGACCAACTGAGAATGGATAACACAAATTTATAGTGGACCCCATCAGCCTGATTTTGTGATGATTCTCCCCTCAGTGTTCAGTAATACCAGAAAAGGAATAATGAAGCCATCAAATGGTGAGAATAATTAGGGTACAGTTTGATATAACAATGGGAAACTTACATCCCTCAATTATCAGTAAAAAAGTAAGGGAGTTATGCAGGTTATAAGAGTTAATTGCTACAATAACCCCCCTCCCCCATCATTCCCAACTTCTTCACCAATTTACCCTCATATGTATAGTAAGCTAAAAAAGCATATTTGATTATTGATCAAACTAAAGACTTTTAGTCAGCTTTGTATACAGTTCCCCCAACAACTGAAAGGTTAAGATGAAGACAGATACACACACACACACACACACACACGGAATCCTGCAAAGATGGTTCTACAAATGGAGAGGTGAGCCTTATTATACCTTCCCACATTAATGAGAATTTGCCAATATAAGCTATTAAACCAACTACAATCTATTTGTTGTTACTTCCTTCAGGATGATGACCAGCAAGGTTCCTGGATTTAATATCATATTGCTAAATTTACAAACAGAAAATGGAAAATGCCACAGAATTTGAAACATTACTATCTTTAAGAAGGAATTTTAGACTAAAAGGCATCTGAACTGAACACTTGTAAACAAGTGGACGAACAAAAAAGGATTTATTAAGGTCTTACTGTGTGTGCAAAGTACTATACTAAGTCCAGGGATAAAAAATAAATAAATAAAAAATTAAACAGTCCCTTGTTCTCAAGAATCTCACCTTTTAATAGGAGATAACAAACATAAAAGGTTTGCCTGTAGCAATCTTTCCCATTTGGACCTATATGGCATGTAGTAGGCTAATTACTATAGTTATCTGTGGATAAACTCCATAAAGGCAGGGATGGATATTACTTAATTGTTATATCTTCCTCCAATGTACAGTGCCGTTCCTTAGTAGATGCCCTTATAAAGAGCAAGTGTTTAATAAATACCTGATGAATTAATAATTATATGACCATCACCTTAGTTCATATGCCCTCATTTCCACTCACTTGGACTACTAAATTAGCCTTCTAATTGTCCTTCCTAACTTGTCTCTACCATCCATCCCCCATACAGCTGCCCAAGAGACATTTCTAAAGCACAGATCTAACCATGTAAGTTGCTTGTTCAATAAACTCTAGTAGCTCCCTCTTGCCTCTAAGATAAAAAATAAAGTCTTCTGCCTGGCTTCTAAAGATTTTCACAACTTGACTCCAGGCTAACTTTTCCAGGCTTTAAATCTATCACCTTTTATACTCTATGTACCAATCAAAATGGCCTGCTTATCGTTCTGCTAATTTTTACTTTCTTGCTTTTACTCAAGCTGTTTCCCACACCTGGACATGGCCTCCTCACCTTTACCTTACAGAATTCTTAAGCCTTCTTCAAAGCTCAAGTGAAATTCTACAAGAAGTTTATTATGATTTCTCCCCATCAATAATACCCTTTCCTGGAAATTACTTGGTACACATTTTGTATTTAATTTGTACATGTTGTTTCTCCCCTGACAGAAGTTAGGGGAAGTTCTTGAAGGACAGGGGTTGTTTCATTTTTTTTTTCTTTGTGTCAAGAATTCAGTACTCAGTATAGTGTCAGTCACACAGTTAGGTACTTAATAAATAACTGATGAATTAGTGAATTACAAGAAGGCCAGATTTAGCTGGCCAAAAAAAAAGTCAAAAGTGTTACTTGATAATAATGTATCATGTGTATATGAAGCTTTAAAGTTTGCACTGCATTTCATAATAACCTCACAACAATCCTATAAAGTAGGTAATTAGAGGTATCATTTTCATTTTACACACAGGGAAACTGAGATTCAAGGAGTTTAAATAACTTACTCAAAGTCTTACAGATGTTCAGAGGTAGGATTTGAACATAGGACTTTCTGACTCAATGCCAGAATTCTATCCACTACACCACGTTGCCATGAAGAAAACCAACATTTAGAGTTGAAACATAGTGGAAGAAAACATCTAATCATTTTTGTGCTGTCTGTCCAAATTAAGAACAGTAGCTATTTCACAATTCTATAACAGATCAGCTCATTTCTTATCATCTAGATCCTGAGGGATTTTAACATCACCAGTGCTGTATCTAACAGGAAGGAACTCTCCCACTTCCCTAACTATTTTGGTAATATAAATCAACAGTTTCATCAGTCCACAGTTAGGTACTGGGAAGAGTGTGTGGTCCCATATGCCTTTTAGAGATGCCTACCTTTTGGTATCCATGCATCTTTATCATCTAATAAATGTACCTAAATATACAGATCAATATCATTTCCAACAATCCAAGGCTCTTTATTGCTTCAATTTAAATAGAAAAATCTAACTTCCTGTTAGATACAACAACTTTGTATTGGTACCACATCTCAGAGTGAAGCCTGAGGTACATACTACCAATGACAATCTAAAAGTGTAACACTCCTTTTAAGATAGTTTACTTTAGTTTTCATGTTCTAAGAATTTAAACACTCTTAATCCTACATAGACAACTTTGTCTCTAAAAAAACTGATAGAAATTTCCAAAAAGTTCATATTTTCCTTCCTAATCTAAACACCTAAAATCATTTTTAAAATTTACAACATCCAAACAGATCTCATCTCCAAACTTTATAAAGGGGAGGGAAGAAAGGGAATTGCATTGGAGGTCGGGGGAGGTGCATACTAGAGTCTCTACAAGATTCTCTTCTTTTGAAAAGTTCCTTTGTCATCAGTAACAGCACCATTTCTGCCCTCTACCTAAAGCCACAGTTGAGGTCCTTGATTTGGGTTTCCCTGGGATTGTGTTTTATGCTAATTATTAGATGTGGCACTAAAATAAAAAATCACTATTATCTTACCCCTTCCCTACGCCCCTAAGGAGTTGTGTTAGCTTTCTCCAGCTTTCCCAAACTAAGGTGTTCAATATGAATTCTAATCTCCCATGTGGTACTAAACCATGAACTCAACTTCTCAAAGTACTATTACAACACTCGTTCCTAAAAGGTAATTCATTACCATGAAAAATTTCTCATTCTATATTCTAAAGTGCATAAGATGTGGACCACTATTACAGCTGCTCCCAAAAACTTACTCAAGTAGTCCCAAAATAAGAATATGACTTTAACATTAGGTAGCATCTCTTTTCCTCCCACCATTCCTCATATTCTTCAATGTGGCTGTCCCTTCTGCCCAAATTTAACCATAGTTGTGCTACATTAAAATAACTGCCTTAACACTTCTCAATATTACAAATACTTTACAAAATACATTATTCCTACTTTATAAGCAGAAAAAAACAAAGGACAGGACATACAAGTACAAATACAAGGTCACCCACTAGATCTGCCTCCTATCTGGCATCAGAATACAGAAAAGCACAGCTTCAATATTCAGAAGGGCAGTGGGTTTTGCAAGAGACATACTAAGAAGTATTTTCCCCTTTGGGCACATTTAGACCTGGCAAAATTTCAAGTCCTACTAAGTCTAAGCCTAGGCTTGAATCCTGATATCCTTTGTTGTCCCTTTTTTATTCTCCTCTTGGGAAACTTCCGTTCATCCACCTGAACACTGTTGGTTCTAAAGTTCTCCCTGATGTTTGTCTCTTCTGAATTTTCTGATATCAGAAAATCTTCTTCCTCCAAGGTAGTACCAGCTTGAGATTGGCCATTAAGAGGCAGTAGAGGTGCAAGCAGTTAGCATGCAGCATCCTGCCTGAACTTGACTAAACCAAGACCATGAGATCCTAGGTAACTCTTAGGGTACTTTTACATTGGAGAAAATAGCTCGAGTTGAAACTTGTGTCCATACAGCTTACTGACAGATTTAGAACTCAAATTATAGTCTGTTGAGAACCCTCACAAAGAACTTAAATTAAGCAAAACCTATATGAAAACTAACAAGAGGCATGTGGCCTTCAAACAGAAAAGTGAATTGATATTCTCACTAGTTTTGAGTCAGGAGTTATTAAAAGCACAACCAAAACAAAGTTCGATCTACATAAGTTAGAATCCGTCTTAAGGACAACTTTTTTCCCCATAGGTTCCAGCAGACACATTTGCATGTGGACAGGAAGAGGTTACAACAGTTACTCCGGTTTCAAATTGACTTCATTCCTGATCTTTGGACCATCTCTCAAAGCCGGCATTCATCTGCTTGTGTTTAGTAGAACTTTGCATTTAGCAAACCAGATTAAATTAGCACCTGGATTGAACTTGGAATCTAGGGTGGGCACTTTTTTAAAAAGCACATACAAATTTATACAACCAACTTAAAGACCTCTCTTTTGGGAGGCTCTGAAAGTTAAGTGTTTACAAAAAATAATACTACTAATCAATAGTATCCTCTGGTTTTCTAGCCTAGGTGAGCCAAGAGTTCAGGTCCTGCCTGTAAACATTAAGAATCCCCTCCCCTTCCCCCATTACCCAAAGAGAGCTGTCAATGAGATGGGGAATTGGGAGTGAATTGTCTCCAAAAAGGAAAGACTGAGTGGAACTGGCAAAGCACTACCAGGAGTGTCACTTTTAAAGAGCAAGAAGGGGCTTCCAATAAGCAAAGGGTGGATGGGGGGACAGACACGGACTCTAGAGGTCAGCCGATCTGGTGGCTTAACAATGTGATAATGAAGAGACAATGGTCTAGCCCAGCCAACTGAGGGTTTTGAAACAGGATTAGCCACGCAGTCCTTTAGCTAATAGATGCCCCACACCAAGGTGGCTGCAAAGGGAATAGAGTTTCTCTGCCCAAAGAGAACCCTTTTCCTGCCTTTCCGGGAGGGCTTTAAAACTCCATCCTGGAAAAGCCTGAGTCCGACAGAGAAAACAAAAGTTGTCGCGGCGCCCCTGGCCTGAGAGGCTGGAACTCCTGGGGACAGGAGGCTGGCAGCGGGCAAGCAGCCCGCGCCTCTGGGGAGGGGGAGCAGAAGCATAGGGGGAGGGGGCAGCTCGATGCTCTTAAGAAGGGGGAGGCCCTCTAACCCCACCCCCACCCCCGCGCACCTGCCCCTTAGCCCCCACTCGCCGCCGGACTCCCCCTCCCCCTCAGCAGGGAGGGCAGGGGAGGGGCGAGGATCCGCCCAACCCCGCCCCGCCCGACCGGCCCGGCGCCCCGGGGGACAGGGCGTGGGGGGCACGGCCAGGAGGGGGGAGGGGAGCGGGCGAGCCTGGGCACGTTCCCGGGGCGCGGGGGTGGGGGATGGGAGGCCTCCAGTCCCGGCCCGGCCCAAATCATCCCCTCCCCCCACCCCTTGGCCCGGCCCGGCCCGAGCGCAGTCCCTTAGGGCGGCCCGAACGGGCAGAAGGCTCAGAGCGAGGGAATTCCGCCCGGGCCCCCCACGGGCGGACAAGCCAAGTCACTCACCGACCAGTCAAAGTTGTCTCGGAGCCTCCGCCGCGGCTTCGAAGGGCAGCAGCGGCCTGGGGCTGGCACCCAGGAGGGCGGGACGGTCCCAGCGGCTCCTTCAGGTGGCGGCAGCGGCGGCGGACGGAGCGTGTGTCGTGCGGGGTGTGTGGGGCTGAAGTCGGGGGCGCGCTTCGGGGACGCCACGCGCTGCGCGCCGCCGCCGTCCCCGTGTCGTCCACCACTCCCCCCTCCCGCGGCGGGGGCGCGCGCTCCGGACAGTAGGGCTGAGGGGTGCTGAGGGACCGGGCGGGGGGGGTGCTGGGGGGAGACAGAGGAGCGCAGTAAAGGTAACTGTCCCTAGTGAAGAATGTTCGCCACTGGAGACAGAGCTGTAGAAGCGAGGGGCGGAAGGCAGGTGGGGCGAGGGGGGGGGAAGGGGGACGAGGTTTGAAGCTGGCACCTCCGCGGGACTCCGGGTTTCTCCTCAGACTGAAATTACCCGCTTCCCAGCCCGGCTTCCCCGGTTGCTAGGCAGATTTCACTTCCCATACTTCCGGGTTTTGGTACGTCTGCCTGAATGGCAAGGCAAGCGACCAATGAGAATGAGGTGTTTGCCCAATTGCCGAAGCCTACGCCCAAAGGGTGCGGAACCTACCCAAGATCGACAGTACGTAGCAGCCAATGAGAAGCGAGCCCGACTGGCCCGACTGATCGCGCCAGCGGCCATGACGGCCCAAGGGGCGAGAGCCGGCAAGCCCGACGCTTGACGGGCGGGCAATCGAGCCAATCGTCAGTCAGAAGAGAATGCCTACCCAGTCGACGCTGTACTGATACGAGATTTTAGTCGCCGAAGGGGCGGAGCCAAGAATATAGCGTCAATCTCCGAGGCTGAGCTCCCTTCGACCCTTGAGGGCGGCCGGTCGGCCGGGGCAAAGGGGGTTCCCTACAGTGCTCAGCAGGGGCGCCCCACCCACAATGCACCCGGAGGAGGCGAGAGCGGTGTGGACTGGGAGCCGCGCGGGTGGGTGTGGGGGGAGGGGCGGGCGGTGCCGGGGGTTGGGGGCGGGGCGCGCGCGGGGTGGTTGTTGGCGCCGGCTGGGCCGAGCCCAGGCTGCCGGGGTTGGGGAGGGCCACCAGGGGAGCGGGGAGGCTTGGCCTCTCCACAGTTCTAAGCCCAGAGGATCCCGAGGCCCCTCACCTACCCTTGGGGCATGTCCCTGAGCCTAGCTAGTCTTCCCGGGGTTTTGTCCTCACTGGACCCCCGAGCTCGTCCCCACTGCCCCCTCCCCAGTCCAGGGTCTTGTCCTCACTGAACCACCAGCCTTGTCCACTGGTTTGTCCACGTACTCCTACTCTCAGTGACACCCCACACCCCCTGCTCTTTGTTATTTGGACCCACGCTTATGGGTGCCCCTTCCCCCTACTAGACCCGTTCCCACCGTCCTTTAAAACTTGCACTCTCCTCACTCCTCTTTACTTGTGTCAAATCCCCTTTTTCCTTCCCCTCAGGAGAGTGGAGAGACAATTCTAAAAATTAAAAAAAACCACAACAGTCCCTATTAAGAGGGTGGGCGATAGCACCAGAATTCCGTGTACTGGTGTCTTATAATGCTACTTACTAGCTGCTGACCTTGGACAAACAGCCCTCCCCAGAGGAAAGGGGGAGGGCCTCAGTTTCCTCAAATGTAGACTGAGGAGGATGATTTAGCCAGACTTTGTATCTCCTTCAGCGTCCCGCATGTTGTTTTGTACATCAAGTTGGTACTTAGGGTTTTCTTTTGGTTGAAGGATAGGGAAAGGAAGAGGAACGCTTACTGTGAGGGGCTTTTGCGTCAGGCAATATGAAATTTATGCATAAAGCTAGATGGTGAAGCATTAACTTTTTTATGTTCTAACTTTCAAAAATATTCCCTTTATGAGAAATAACCTGGAAGAGTGGGAAGAGCCCTAGGTTTTGAATCCTGGTTCTAATTCATGTATGACCTTGGGCAGATCATTTAAGCTTTAGTCTAGGCTCATTCTGTCATCTGCAAAATGGGAAGAGGAGGGTTAATTTATGTGATTTCTAAAGTCCTTTCTATTCCTATGCTGCTATGATTGTGAACACCTTTTGGAAAGCCAGAAGTGACCCTTTTTTGGAAACTATCTCTCCTTTGAAATAATACCATGTGGTCGAAAGATGTAGATGTGGTGAAAAGAAGCATGAACTGATAGGATTCTTGGTTTCTAGTTGTCCCCTTATTCTCTCTCCAGCATTTCCAACTTCAAATTCTGGGCAAATCCCTTCTCTGGAACTCAGTTTATTTGTCTAGATGCTGGACTAGATAGGTGATCTTTTAAGACTTTTTCTAGCTCTAAGGTCCCTTCTGACTGAAATTATATGGTTCTTAATATTTTTGCCCCAACATTGGGGAAAGATAACAGTGGACTTTCATGTACCCTTGGGTCCTCATGCAGATAAGAGCTGTATTGAGAACTTTTTAAAAGCCTCTCAGGCAACAGCAGAACTATAAACAGAAGTACCTGTCCATGTCCAACAAAGCTCCCATCCAAATCCAAGACTGTAGAAGAGGGTGAGAGGCCCTGACCAGAGTCAGGACAACTTGGACAAAAGTGACCCAAACTAAGCCTAATACAATGGAATTTATGTGAAGGGGACAGTGAGGTGGAGTCAGGGCTTCTTTTTGCATTTTCCAGATATTACCCTAGAAATGTCATTCACACCAACAAACAATAAGTACCTGCTGTGTTCTCACTTCCTGGGAGAAATTAAGAATTACTTTAGGAAGCCAGGCTTGGGTCTTGAAGGAACGGAAAGGACTTAATTGGGCCAAAATGAGGGGTTGGGAAAAGTGTAGGCCAGTCCAGTCATGGGAGGTTGATAAATAAGGGAAGGGGGGGCAGGGAGACATGAGACAGAACAAGATCAGATTAGAAAAAGGTAGTCTACTATAGCCAGAATATAGTGTATATGAGAACTGATATTAAAAAGTCAGAAAGGGAAGGTTCTAATTAGATTGTGGAGGTCCTTGGATGCAAGGTTAGGGAGTTTGAATTTTATTTTAACAATAGAGGGCCTCTGAAAGTTTTTGAGTGGGGAGTAAATCAACCAGAACTATGCATTAGAAAAATAAAGTATCACTGGACCAATGACATTTCAACTTCCTTTGGGAGCTAAACACAGTGTATAATTACTTTGATTTGCTAAAAACAGTTTAATTTAAGGTGTCCCCCAGGTCCCAGATCTTAAGCATGTTAGGAAAATCACTAGCATTCAGGATGAACAAAGCCTCCCATCTGGTCAGGTGAATTCTGGGAGAATCTGAATCAGATGTCATCTGGTGAAGAATAGGCTCTCCGCTCTAGGACCAGCACAGTACCAAGATGGATGATGGGAATCAGACTTCTGGCATGAAGAAGGAAAAGAAGGGTCTGTGCCCTATGTAGGGATGTTTTTCCCTTCCATGTGAGTAATGATTACATCTTGTATCAAGGCGTGCCCCTTCCCGGGTCTGGGAACACATCTGGGCAAACTGGCTAAGTGACATTCATATCCAAATAGGGAAATGGGAACAGAGCCAACAAGCCTTCACTGACAGCAGTGGAGGAGGGGCCTCAGTGGTGTCACGGAGAATGGGGGTGGGGGAGTGCAGGCCAGAAGAGGAGACCTCATGTTGCTTTTGTGACCTTGGATTCTGTAGGAAATACCACTTCGGGGGGAAATGGGGTGGAGCACACCAACCCAGTAATATCAACACGGAAAGGTTGCATGCAATTTTTAGAACAGAAAGCCATGTAATGTCCCTAACTGAGAGTGGCAGTTCAGGTGTGCACAACAGTCATTCAGGCCTGGCTTCCTCCCTAGGGTTAATATCTCTCCACCATCATACTTTGTTGCCTCCTCAGATTGTTTTGAAGCACAATTTGGTTTTCCCAAACACTTTAAGGCCGTTAGTAATTCACTGAAACCTGAAATCTGTGCCGGTTATTCAGATAACACTCGATCACATAGGTAAAGGGTTTTGACTTGCCTTTTTTTTTTTAAGAGAAAGACCCCTAAATCTAAAATAATTTAGAACCTTAGAAGCAACCAGAAGTCCAGATATCAGTTTAATTAGTTTTTTTTTTTTTTTTTTGCTTTCCCAGGACAGTCTTAAATATTAAATTACCCTAGGGTGATATTGGGGAGTGAAATTAGATTTTATGGGCTTATGTGGAATCGGAAGATCATGGAGTATGACCCTAATACAAGACCCAAGAATTCCTAGGCACTACTAAGAAATAATTATTTGGGTATCCATAAGCCAAAACCACAACATGATCACTATTTCAGAGAGAATCACTTCACTGAGTCTCAGTTTTCTTGTCTATAAAATAGATATACTCTCTATTATAAGTTTGTTCTAAAAATTACCTCCCCCCATTCCCAGAAAAGGTAGACTGTAAAGTGTCAGTTTAAAGAAAGACTTCATCTTTCATGATCAAGAGAGCGGTATTATTTTTTTTTCCATACTTCAAAATGGAAAGAAGAGTATTGCAATAATGGGATAGAAATGTTTGAACTCTTGTTTCTAATTCACTACAAACTTTGACAATTCAGTTCCTTCTTTTAGGGCATTTCCTCATTTATGAAATGAGGAAATTTTATTAGATTAAGGGTTCTTAACCTCTTTTATGTTATAGAATCTTTCAGCAGGTGAATGAAGCCTACCAACTCCTGAGAATGATATTTTAACACAAAATAAAATGCGTAGGATTACAAAAGAAACCAATTATATTGAAATAAATGCAATATTTTTCCCATCCAAGTTCATTTATCTCCTGGAATCTGTCCATGCATCTCAGGATAAGAACCCCAGATTAGATGATCCTATTCTAGTTCTCATAGTCCTCTCTCTCCCTTGAAATAACATTTTATTGCCTGTAACACTCATTTTTCATTTAATCACATATGAGACATTATTTAGCCTGTTTTATTTAATTTTTCTGTATGTCTTGGCTTCTCAGATATATTTGTATCCCATAGCATCAAGCGTAGCATTAGGCACATAGGGATTGAGAAGTAGGAAAGCTGACATAGGTCTGAGAGATCCTTTAGCCCAGCCCCTTTCACAAGTGGGTCCTATAAGATCTATCCTGATTTCCTCCAGTTGCTAGTGTCCTTAAGCCCCTCCCTAAAATTATTTTGTATCAATCTTATATTTATCTTCATGTCCTCTCCACTCCTAGTACCTAGCACAGTGTCTGGTGATGTTTTTTGCTACTGTACCAGACTTGCCTCAGTGAATTGAAAAATCAAAAAGTTTGAATTGTCCGTAGTCTTCTTGACACAGATAATTTAGAACTGACTAATTTGAATCTAGAAATTCAGCCTACCTGACTTAGAGGTAGTGATTGCTTGGCACCCACAAATTCATCAAATTTATTAAATTGTTGGCAAAAGATCTGATGGCTTCTGTGTTACATCTCTCTCTTTGGTGGTCTTCATAAGTCCCCTATGAGTTGTTATCTACTTGTATGCAGTAGCATACGAATGATTTTCATGATTTAATGAAAGAAATTTACATTCTTAAATAGCTGTAATCATCTCTGACAAAAGTTTCCTGGTCTCCATCTTAAGTTCGTTCTGGTCATCATACGGCTAAGTGGCCATCAAGTAATTCCACACAGCTCCCCCTACCTTCCTGGCTCTGACCCAAACAGGAGCCCAAGTTTTCCTCTTTCCAAAACTGCCAGTTGTACTTCCTCAATTCATTTCAAGTATTTTTGCCAATATCAAAAAATGTAAAGGGTGAACTCACTACCAATGAAGATAAAATTAAAAGATTTATTAGAAACTATTTTTCCCAATTATGCCAAGAAATCTAACAATCTAAGTGAAATGGATGAATATTTACAAAAATATAAATTGTCCAAATTAACAGAAGAGAAAATAAAATATTTAAATAACCCCATCTTAGAAAAAGAAACTGAACAAGCTATCATTGAATTCCCTAAGAAAAAATCCTCAGGACCAGATGGATTCACAAGTAAATTCTACCAATATTTAAAAAACAACTAATTCCAATATGATATAAACTTTTTGGGAGAACAGGCAAAGAAGGAATCCAATCAAATTCCTTTTACAACACAAATATGTTGATACCTAAACTAGGAAAAGTGAAAACAGAAAACTCTAGACCAATTTCCCTAGTGAATACTGATGTAAAAATTTTAAAATACCAGAAAGGAGATTATAATATATCACAAAGATCATATTCACTGACTAGGTAGGCTTTAATACCAGGAATTTGGGGCATGTTCAAGATTAGGAAAACTCAGTATAACTGACCACATCAATAATAAAACCAACAAAAATCAAAAGATGTGGAAAAAAACTTGACAAACTACACCACCCATTCCTATCAAAAACACTAGAAAGCATTGGTATAAATGGAAATTTCCTTAAAATGATAAGTAGTATCCAAGTCTATCTGGTGATGAGCTAGAAGCCTTCCCAGTAAGATTAGGGGTGAAACAAGAATGCCCATCATCACCACTGTTCAATATTGTACTCAAAAAAGAGAAGAAAAATAAATTGAAGGAATTGGAATAGGCAATGGGGAAATAAAACTATCACCCTTTGCATATGATATAATGGTATACTTGAAGAATCCTAGAGAATCAACTGAAAGACTAATTGAAAAAGTTAACAACTTTAGCAAAGTTTCAGGATATCAAATAAACCCACGTAAATCATCAACATTTATATATATTACCATCAAAGTCCAGCAGCAAGAGATAGAGAAACTCCATTTAAAATAACTGTAGGCAGTATAAAACACATGGGGGTACCTGCCGAGACAAATCCAGGCACTATATGAATACATCTACAGAACACTTCACACTAAGAGTCAGATCTGAACAATTGGAAAAATAATTGTTTATGGGTAGGCCAAGCCAATGTGATAAAAATGACATTATTCCTAAATTAATATTCAGTGCCATACCAAATTATAAAAAACATTTTATAGAGCTAGAAAAAGCAATTATTTAGAAGAAAAAAAAGTCGGGGCAGCTAGATGGTGCCGTGAACAGAGCACTGGTCCTGGAGTCAGGAAGACCTGAGCTCAAATCTGGCCTCAGACATTTAATTAACACTAGCCATGTGAACTTGGGCAAGTCACTTAACCCCAATTGCTCCACCTTCCCTTCTTAAAAAAGTAAAAAAAAAAAAAAAAAGAAAGAACAAAAGGTCAGGAATATCAAAGGGGAAAAAATGTGAAGGAAGGTAGCCTAGCAGTTCCAGATTTCAAACTGTGTTATAGAGCAGTTCTTCAATCTGGTACCAGGTGAGATAGAATGGTGAAACAGTGGAATAGATTGAGTACATAATACATAGTAGGTAATGACCATAGTAATCTAGTTTTGATAAATACAAAGATCCCAGCTTTTGAGATGGGAACTCATTGACAAAAACTGCTCTGAAAACTGGAAAACAGTTTGGCAGAAATAGGTATAGACCAATGTCTCAAACTGTATACCAAGATAAGGTCAGAATGGGTACATGACTTAGACATAAAGGGTGACATAATAAGCAGATTAGGGAAGCATGGAATGGTTTACCTGTCAGATTTATGGATAAGGGCAGAATTTAGGGCCAAGCAAAAGACAACATTATGGGATGTAAAATGGATAATTCTGATTAAATTTTAAAAGTTTTTTTTTTTTGCACAAACAAAAATAGTGCAGCCAAGATTAGAAGGAAAGAACTGGATGGAGGGAGGCAAGGAATTTATAGCAAGTTTATCTGATAAAGGCCTCATTTCTCACATATATAGAGAACTGAATGAAATTTATAAGAATATGAGTCATTCCCCAACTGATAAATGGTCAAAGGTTATGAATTGGCAGTTTTCAGATAAAGAAATCAAGGCTATCATATGAAAAAATTGTCTAAATCACTCAATTAGAGAAATGCACACTAAAACAACTCTGAGGCACTACCTCACAAAAGGATTTATAAATACAAAAATATAGCAGTTCTTTTTCTGATGGCAAAGAATTGGAAACTGAAAGTATTCCCATCAGTTGGGGAATGGCTGAACAGGTTGTGATATGTAATTGTAATGGAATACTATTGTGCTATAAGAAATTATGAGCAAGATGCTTTCAGAAAAACCTGGGAAGACTTATATGAACTGATGCAAAGTGAAGTGAGGAGAACCAGGAGATCATTGTACACAGTAACAGCAATATTGTATGATGATTAATTGTAAATGACTTAGCTATTCTCAGTTAGACAATCTGAAAGACTTACGATGAAAAATGTTAGCCACCTCCAGAGAAAGAACTGATGGAACCTGAATACAGATTGAAGCATACAATTTTTTTTGCTTTATTTTTTTCATGGTGTTTTTTTGTCTGTTTGTTTTGGGCTTTTCTTTCAGAACATGACTAATATGTAAATATATTTTAGATGACTGTACATGTATAACCTATGTCAAAGTGTTTGACATCTCAGGTAAGGGAGAGGGAAGGGAAGGAAAGAATTTAGCACTCAAAAAATTTTTAAATATTAATGTAATTGGAAAAAATATATTTTTTTCAAATAAATTCAAGTACTCTTGCAAGTTGTAGTCTTTTTTTTTCCATATGATAATAGTTTCAGATTTTTTTTTCCCAACAGATGATTTTAAGAAAAACATACGGGGAGCAGCTAGGTAGCACAGTGAGGAGTGCTACAGAGACAATTTTTCCCCTTATTAGACTGCATATTCTTTAAGAGCAGGAACTGCTGGTATCTTTCTTTTTTGGGGGGGAGGGGCAGTGTCTCTGGTGTTTAACACAAATGTTTTGCATGTAGTACACAAGGCCTGGATTAAAATTCTATGGGTACATTACTTAACCTCAGAGCCTCAATATACTCACTTTTAAAATGGAGAAAAATATTCATAATATCTACCTCCCAGGGTTCTTGTGAGGAAGGTGCTTTGCAAACAAAACTCTTATCATTGGTGGCTTTTATAGAAATTCTGTTGAATGAAAAAACTTAAAAAGAGTGTAAACTCTTCGAGGAAACAGAGCACCAACCCTGGAGTCAGGAGGACCTGAGTTCAAATTTGATCTCAGACACTTAATTAACACTTACTAGCTGTGTGATCTTGGGCAAGTCACTTAACCCCGGTTGCCTCCACACACCCCCCAATTAGCAAAAAAAAAAAAAACAAAAACATAGGGACTTTTTGACATGCTGACCTATTTCAGCACCATACATGGATTATACTCTTAACCACTTAACACTGGTGATACTTAATGTTTCTCACTTTAAAGTCCTTTCTATTATACTTGTAACTAAGACCCAAGCATCTCCTGCTTAAGGTTCCTTAAAATGGAGAGGGGCCCTAAATTATGAAATTTTGCCTGAGGGCTAGGATTTAAATTTCAGTCTCTGTTTATTCACCTTGCAAACTGGCAAAGATGCAACAAATTTTAATAACCAATAATTTGTCTTTTGTGATAAGTGGAAAACATCCTGCTCTTGGAGAGAGAAGACTTCAAGTCCTGGCTTTGATACTTCCTAGTTGTATAATCCTGAGCCACAATTTCCTTATCTTTAAAAAAAATAATAATAACTTTATAGGGTTATTGTGAGAAAAGCACTTTGAAAACTGTCACGTGCCAACTACATAATAAGTAGGAATTCTTTGGTCATGTAGCCTTGGGTAGGTTTTGACAAAATGTGAATGTGAAAGAATATGATAAAAGGACATTGGGTTGTTTTAGAGGAAAACAAATGGAATGACTCAGAGTTTCAATTCAGGAAGCATTTATTAAGCAGCTATAATGTACAAAACACTAGACACAAAACCAAACATAAAAAATAGTTTCCTCGAAGAGTTTACACTCTTTTTAAGTTTTTTCATTCAACAGACTTTTTATAAAAGCCACCAATGATAAGAGTTTTGTTTGCAAAGCACCTTCCTCACAAGAACCCTGGGAGGTAGATATTATGAATATTTTTCTCCTTTTTAAAAGTGAGTATATTGAGGCTCTGAGGTTAAGTAATGTACCCATAGAATTTTAATCCAGGCCTTGTTTACTACATGCAAAACATTTGTGTTAAAACACCAGAAACACTGCTCCTCCCCCCCAAAAAAGAAAGATACCAGCAGTTCCTGCTCTTGAAGAATATGCAGTCTAAGAAGGGGAAATGATTTCTATGCAAATAAACATGATACAAGGGAAAGAGATAAGTGCAAAAAGGAGCTTGAGGCAAAATTCTCAGAAACTTAAGAAAGGACAAGTCACTTCAGGGAGGGGGAAGGAAGATTGGAAAGCCTTCATGGAGGAATTGGCACCAGACTTGGGCCTTGAAGGAAGGGATTTATATGAACATAGTCTCTTCAAGGAGGAAGAGATGAGCAAAAGGCCTACTATGTATACCTTAGTGTGCTAAGTATTAAATGCATTAGACTACAATAAATTCTCAGTCTACAAAATCTTTGATTCAAGATGAGAAAGAGAAAAAATATTTAAAGTTAAGATGGATTGGTGGTAGATATGTGATGTAGTAGCTATTCTAGACAGCAGTTTGGAGCTATACTAGAAAAGTCACTAAACTATACGTATTATTTTGTATATTCCCACAAGAAGGTCACAGACAGGAAAGGGTCATATATATACAAAAATGCTGGGAATATTTTTTGTGGTAACAAAAAATTGGAAACAAGTGCCTACTGAATGGGAAATGACAACAAACTGTACTGTATGAATGTAATAGGATATTATTGCATCTTGAACGGCAGGGAGAATTCAAAGAAGCTTAGGAAGACTTGCATAAACTGACAAAGTAATCAGAACCAAGAAAATAGTTTACAAAATAAAGAGAAATAACATTGACGGGCATCAAAATTGATCAAGGCAGTGATCAACTGATCAGGGGACTGCCCATGAAACAGGTACTCCTCTCAAAAGAGCAGTGATGAGCCATGCAGGCAGGATGGTGCATATATTGTCAGATTTGGCCAATATGCTGGTTTGCTTTGCTTGTCTATATTTCACTGTTGCAGGGTGGGTGCTCTATAGTTTTCAAGTGTCAGCACTGGAAATGACAACCACTACTGGTCCCTGAGTTCAAATTCTAGCTCTGCAACTTATTAAGTAACCCAGTAACCCTTGACAAATCACTTGAAATCATCTGAGCCACAATTCACCCATCTGTAAAATGAGGATTAGGCTCCCACTTGAACTGTCTCACAGGATAGTTGTGAGCAATAATAGTTCTCATTTCTGTAGCATTTTGTAGTAAAAGCACTTTCTTTGTTACCTTGTGTGGCCCATTTTACAGATGAAGAAACACTCAGAGAGGTGAATTGATTGCCCAAGGTTGAGTGCCTAATTCTGTGGTTTATACCCCAGATGTAATTTTCAGATTACAAACATTGGTTATATGTCTAGCCCACTTTGATCACAAGTCATGACATTTGATTTACCATCTAGATATAGAGCCTAGTCCCCTTCATACAGGGTTACTTAAGAAAAAAATTTGGGGCTTATTTTGCTAATCAAATATTTTTAAGATCAAGATTTAAAAAAAAATCATTCCCTTAGGGGCAGCTAGGTGGCACAGTGAACAGAGCACCAGCCCTGAAGTCAGGAGGACCTGGGTTCAAATCCAACCTCAGACACTTAACACACCCCCCCCCCAAAAAAAACCTAGCCATGTGACCTTGGGCAAGTCACTTAACCCCAATTGCCCTACCTTCCCCCCTGCAAAAATAAATTAATTAATTAATTAATAAAAAGTCATTCCCTTAAATAATACTTACCTCATCACCCAGATAGAGTGGAAGTTCCTTTTGTTTTTATATCCCTAACAACTAGCAGTTAATAAAAAATTATTGCATTGAATTATTGACAGTCACTGAGTGCCACTTTTAAGTTCTAGAGGCTTGAGCTAAAAAAAACACAGCATTAATATTTAGAACTTCTGTAGCACCTGCTGACTGTCTCAAGGAACATGTTTGGTGGTGGTGTCCTGCTAAATAGGACCAGGACCACTAACCTCTGCATAAGGATATCTGAAGGCCACATTTGACTTTTTAAAAAAGCACATTGTTAGTGTATTCTTTTAAAAATTAAGACATAAACACATTTTTAAAAGATATGAACTACATTTCCATCTTGTTCAGGTTACACTTGGGAGTGTTATAAGGCTGTGTGTTTGTGACTTCTGATGTACAAAGATCACTTTGATACCTCTGTGAGGTAAGCAGGCATCTGTTTTTCTCCAGTGAGCAAACTGATAATTAATCACTCTTGTGTAGTAGGAAGAACTCTGGTCTGCAAGTTCAGAAAACTGAATTCCCATCCTACCCTTATAGCTAACTTATGGTAATTTCCTTGCCCTCTCTGAGCCTCAGTTTCCTTCTGTATAAAATGAGGGGCTTAGACTAGAGCTCTAAAATCTTATAACTAGAAGACAGTTTGATTGTTGTGACTCATGAAATGAATTTTGTCATAGGACCCAGGAGTCTCAGATTCTCATTTAAAGGTCTTAGTTGTAAAACTGCACAGTCCCTTGAGAATGGCAAGAGATGAAAGAGAAATACTGTCCTAGAAAGTCAGGAAGACTCTTTAAGTCCCTTGATTTGCAAACCTCTTCCATTAACTTGTTATGCAATCATGGGCATGTCAAAACTCTGAGCCTCAGTTTCTCATCTGTAAAATAAGGATAATAGGATCTAGGATCCTACCTCCCTAATGTCTTAGGATTGTGACACTAAAATTAAGTAACATATGTAAAGTGATTTGAAAGCCTCAAAGCTTTATAAAAATGACATCTATTTTGTTAGTAATATTTCCTAGACTTTATGCTCCAGCAGAATTGAACCATTCATTGTCCCCATATTTTATCCTTCTCTCTCCTTTCACTATTCTTGCATGTATTGTTCCCTGTGCCTGGAATGGCTTCTGCTTCTCATCTCTAATTACTAGTATCCTTCCCTTCCTTTAAGCCTCAGATCAGATATAGCCACCTCTATGATGTCCTTCCTAATTTTGCTCCCATCCCCATTAGAAGTGATTCTTTCCTTGCACTAGTCTTCTGCTTGACCTCCCCTTATTCTCTAACTTGTAGTTATTTTTATACTGCTCCAGTCTCCATATTAGACTGTAAGCTCTTTGAGGTCAGGAACTAACAGTTTCGTATCCCCATTAGGAACACCAGGCTACATGCACAATAGATGCTTAATATTATCAAATCACAGAATTATCTAGAGGAAGATCTTTGCATATATTAAAACATTTTATAAATTCAAGTTATTAAGTATTTGAAGAGAACTCTCAATTATGCCCCTCCTAACTCTTCTCTTCCAAACTAAGCAACCCCCATACTTTAACTTATCTGCACTATGATTAATTGTAACAAATTCAGTTCCAGAGAATAGATGTGATAAATTCGGAGAAGCAAGGAATAGTGGATATGGGATGTTGCATACACTGTCAGAAGCAAGAACTATGCCAATTAGTGTTGCTTCATCATTTTTCTTTGCTACAAGGAATGGTTTGAGGAAGTTACAGATGTGAGGAAATTATTGTAGTGTTTAAAAAAAAGGCATCAGTAGAACTTTTATGGAGAGAAAAGTCCCTCCCCCTCATTCCCACCAATTTTTTTTGTCGATTTCTAAGTATTAATTTATCTGAGTAAGCTAATTGTTCTGAGCCAAACTCAGACAAACCAGCAGAATATAATATTCAAAACCAGCATGCTTACCTTTACCTGAGTAAATCTACCTTTCTTGAATTTTGCTTTGCAAAGACTAACCCTGATTTTTACCTGGCATATTATAGGGCTCTTACTGGCTTCATGCAGGTCTAGGATAGGCCAATCCACTCTTAAATCCTCACAACATTTAGAAAACAGTTTTAGCAAGAGTTGCCTGCTGGCCTATGGGCGAGCACCAAACTTATCCCAAGGACCCACTAGGAGAGAAACATGAAGAAACCTTCAAAGCTAGGACATTGCTTACCAACAGTTATGTAGAGCCCACAGTGCCACCTTGTGGGAGTTGCAGGATTGCAAACTGGCAATAAAAAACCCAGAGTTCAGAAAAGTTCTCCAAGAGAACGCAAATAATATGGTAAACAAACTTAAAGAGAAAATCCTTATCTGTTGCTAATTTGATCTTCACAAAGTCTTCTTAAGATAGGTGGAGTAGAGATCCTTGTCCTCATTTGATAGATGACTCCCACAGTCACACAGAATCAGTGATAGAAGTCAAGACTAGATCATAATTATATGTACTCCCCAAGGCAAGAGCTGTTTGGAACATCTAGGCCCCAAATGTAGTCCTCTCCATATTCTTGTCCCCATCCCCAGTAACATATCTCTCTGCCACACAATTATTTTTGGGTTCTATTAGTCCACAGTTGCCCTATAAGCCTAAATTCACCTAAAAGTGAACCAGAACCATTTAGTATCTGTTGGCCCTCAACAAAGAAAACCAGAGGCAGTCCTAAAAAACACTCACTTCCAGGTGAGTCTTAAAGCTCTTCAAAAGGTATGATTTAGTCAAAGATTCAAAATAAAAATAAGCTACTCAACATTTTTGGTGTAGGCCCAGGTTAAATGTATACTTTGCCCTTGAATTCAGGAGCTCTGAGGTACAATAGAGTTAAAGCCAATTGAGTGTCCACACTAATTTCCTGAGGATGGGGAAACACCAGGCCACCTAAGGAGGAAGGAACAGGAACTTCCCTGCTTATCAGTACTGCAATTGGCCCAGAAGTGGTTTGATGGCACTTCCAGCCTGGGCAAGATAAGGCAACTTAAGTCTCTAAATATACACATATCTTAACAAATGTGATTTTTCTTAATAACAGTAGTTTATAGGGATCCAACATTATAAAGCTCCTCATTAAATCCTCACAATTCCCATGTAAGGTCATCAGGGCAGGGATTTATTCATCCCACTTTCCAGACATTTCATGGGTTTTTACCAGTGTGGTGGAGGATGTACTGCACTGAGTTCAAATAGGAAAGAGATTTCACTTGCAAGAAAGAAGTATCTAGCCAGCTCTAGACTCCTGACCATACTTCACTCTGGTCATCTTCTGCACTGACTGCTGCTGCCACTGTCCCCAGACTCCTGCTCTGGCATCTGACTAGGTTTCACCAAAGTTGTCTTCCTGCCATTTCTGTGCATTCCATCACTTAACACAGGGAAAATTTAAACATGTCAATCAAATGCCTTAGGTTCCACCCAACTCAAATCTTTAATCATTTCTCTTCAATATGCCATATGCATTGCCTCTTTCTATTAGAATGTAAGCTCTTAAGAATAGAATGAATGTATGTTATTTTCATGCATCCTCCCTTTCCACTCTTACAAATTACAAACTATTGATAGCCTTTCAGGCTGAGAATCCATGCATGGTGCTAGACGTGTAGGATGGGGACCGAACCTGTGATCTCATTAGTCTAGGAAAATCATTGTGTGCAATTTGAAGTCTCAAGAGAGATACCTGGAGCACTGTGTGATCAAGCAACTTGCCCAGGGTCACATAACCAGAATGTGGTAAAAAGAGGACTTGAATCCATGCCTTCCTGACTTTGAGGCCAGCCTGCCACTGTCATTGTCTCTCTTTTATTCATTCATTACTGTTTGCAAATGACATTGTACTGATTCTATTGAGAGCCTGAAATAGCAGAAGGCCCTCAGGAGGATCCATGGTGACCTTTTCAAAAGAGATTGTTTGGGCCATCCATATTAAGAAAAGCAAAATGGATAAAGAATACATAGAGGCCAAACTATGAGAAGCAGTTGGTCTAGCACCCCACTGGGAAACTCCATCAATATATTTATCCAGGACAGGTGTTACAGATGGACAGTGAGCAAAATCCCAAATCAGATAAGGGGAGAAGATTTTGCTGAATCACACTTGGAAACTTCATGGTGTTTTCAATGACCCCAAGCTGGTCAACATTAGAGCTAAGCATCTTATTAACAGTTCTCTCCCAGTGCAGCTATATTGCTGCAAATCATGGAACACCATGATCTCAGAAGAAACATAAATTGCAGACAGCCAAAAGTGCCACAAAGATGTATTGTGGTTGTCAGAATATTACCAATGATCATTTGAGAAATGCTACAAAAGATACAATTCATGGCATGCCTGACTAGAACAGAGGGTGGGACAGACATGTAGCAAGAGTGACGGTAATACTCTAAGGAAGTCAAGGTCTTCATAATATAAAAAACCATTTATGGTCCCAGAAAACAAATAATGAAATATACCTCCCTCCTTTTTCATTCCTTCACTCCCCTTGCCATAGAGGCAGGAGATTACTAGGGCAGTGTAGATAGTGCATACAATTTTCAGGCAAGGTCATTATATCCGAAAGTTTTCTTTGTTACCTGGTGATTCATTGGGAGGAGAGGGCATAAGGGAAGGAACATTATGCATTAAGGAGAGAGGTATATTTCCAGAAATTGCTGTGAATTAAAAACAACATGAATCTTTTTTTTTAATGTTAAAGATGTCAGATGGACAGCTCATGTTATACTCATTTCCTTGAAATACCATAAGAGCCAGAGGAAGACCTCCAATGCATTGAATGGTTCTTCTGGGGAGATTTATGAAACTACATAGATAAGAATTTCAGTATGAAAGGGTGTCAATAGATTGCAATTTGCAGGAGAGGAGAGAGAGTATGCCTATAGATGAGATCAGGGATCCACTAAATAATAACATTCATAGGCAATGCTTTTCATTTCCTTACGTCATCTCTATCCTGTGAGATATATAGATATGTATATGCTATAGGCATATCTATTCCTGATATTCAGATAAGAAAACCAAAATTCAAAAAATTGATCAATAAGCATTTATTAAGCGCCTACTATATGTGCCAAGCACTGTGCTAGGCATTGTGGTTACAAATAAAGGCAAAAGATAGTCCCTGTTTGTAAGGAACTCACAAAGCCATGTGGGAGACAATATGCAGAAAACTATGTATTACATACATGAGTTTATAGATGTATATATCTATATGTGTTATACACATGATACATATATACATGTGTGTAAATTGGAGCTAACTGAACAAAGTCACTGGAATTAATGGGAATCAAGAAAGGCTTCTTGTAGATAAGATTTTGAACTGGGTCTTTAAGAAAACCAAAAAGCAGATTGAGGAAGGACAGAATTCCATGTATGGGGGATGGTCAGTGAAAATGCATGGAGTGAGGACTTGGAACATCTTGTTTAAGGAACAGCAAGAAGGCCAGTGTCACTGTGATTTGCCCAAGGTCGAAAAGATAATAAGTAGAAGGTCCAAAACTCAGACAGTCGCAGATATCATGGGACTAATAATCTCTCAATGCAGAATTCTTTTTGTAACACCACACTGCCTTTTACAATCAGAGTATTAACTCTTCTGTGTCCTTTGACTTCCCACCATCCCCTTCCATATAAAAAGTTCTAGCATAAAAGGGAGTCTAGGGGCTGAGGAACTTGCCCCTCCCTATCCTATACCCAGACATGTGGTCCTATGCCAGTTTCAATTCTAGGAAGCCTGTCTCTAATTAGGGAGATCAGGTCGATTTTTCCTTCACTCATTGGCTCATTAAGCTCCTGCCCCTAGCATCCTGGGGACAACATGACTTTTTGGTTCAAGTTTAGGGTCTTCCCCAAAAAATGGGAACAGGAAAAGATGTGCTCAATGTACAGTGTAAAAACAGGTCATTTATACCTACACAGAAAGCAATAATAACCATAAAATATCAAAGTACACATCAACAGAATAATTTAAACATAATTCAGTAAACAATACAATTACCTGGAAAACTAACATTCAAGTTTTGTCAGGACATAAACAAAGTTTGCAGGGCTGCCAATTTGCCATTTTTACATTTCACCTTTCCTTTTCACTGATGAAAGCCTGCTGGGAAAAATGGCCAAATAGGGTTAGTCCTTTCTTTTCAGTGGCCAGTCTCTCCAATGAAGATCCTTCCCCTGCCATTATTTAGTGCACCACTATGCCCATGGGTACTGCTGCCTTCACTTTACCAGAAGGACTAACAGAGATTTTGAAACTTACAAGGTCACCTGCATAAGGAAAGGGAACACAAAAGAAAGGTCACCTCATTTCAGGCACAGGTTTGTCTAGGCAAGACATGTCCTCACAGTTTCATGAGGAATCCACTCTTCATCCACCTGACTAGGGATGCAGAGTAGTCTTCATGATTCAAATCAGGAAGAGAAGAGAAGCAAAGGACAGGCTCACCTATTTTGTATACCCCTTGAATCTCCAACTCAGCAGTCAATTAGGGAACTCTCCATCATCTCACAATGCAACCCCTCAGTGAGGAGTTATACATGGCCAGAAGCAGATTCCAGGTGAACCCTTGGAAGCAAGAATGACATCTGGTCACCCTCTATGCAGGGCGGGATGGAGAGAAGGGCTTTGGTACAGTCTCACCTCAGTGGCAAGTGCCTTACCCTGCCCAATAAATGTTTTTTTCAAGAAGATCCTTCACCTTCACCTGGGCTTTTCCCAGCAAAAGTTAGATACTGGATCATCACAAAAACCTGAATTCTCCTCTTTTATGGGACAGAATTTAATTTTAAAAACCTGTTCAGAAAATTTCAGGGAAAGCCTGGCAATCTCAATTAACAGCATCATTCATGCAGGAGAAAGAGTTTTGGATTCTGAACTCAGATGACCTATGCTCTATCAATAATTATGTCAATAATTCCCTGCATGGTAGTGAGCAAGTCACTGCCACTTCCCATGTCTCACACTCCCCATTGAAAACGAAGTTCATAGGATCCTAAATTTAGAAGCTGAAAGGGACATTGGAGATGATCTAGTCCACTTCTTTTATTTTATATAAGAGAAAGCTGAGGCCCAGAGATTAGATTTTATTTAATTGACAATTCAATTCAGCAAATACTAATTAAGTGCCAGCTGTGTGTTGAGAAATGTACAGGTGCTGTGGCAGAGGAAAAAGTAAACCATTGTCCTTTCTCTCATGGAGTTTACAGCCTGGGAACCTAGATGGTCTCTAAGGTTTCTTCTAGCTCAGATAGTCTGGGTTCTAAGGGTTCTTTCAGGTGTGCAAAGTCTCTACAACACTGACATTTGTGCTTTAAGGGCTTTTCCACCTTTGACATTTTATGTTTCTAAGAGCCTTCCTGGTTCTGCCATGCTATATTCTGAGATCCTACCCAACTCTGACCTTCTGTTCTAAGTGCCCAGCTAATTCTAACATTCTATGTTTTATGCACCTTTCCGGCTCTGACCTTTTATGTTCTCAGGTCATTCTAGTGTGGATGTTCCATAATTCAATAATATACTACTTACCAGAGCAGAGACTTTCTCCTCTAGTCTATATGCTACCCATTTTTCAAAGACCCCCAGCTCAATCTCACCTCCAGGAAGCCTTCCCTGACTACTCTAAACTTAGGATGTCTCTTCTCTCTAAATTCAGAGATATCCAGAATGTTAACACCAGAAACTGATCATCTATGCAAACCTTTTATTTTCCAAACAGGGCAAATGAAGATCAGAGAAAAGTGACTTATCCAAAGTTGCTCTCAGCCCAAGGCTTTTTCCTTTATGCTAGGAATTCTTTTGCATTTCTATCTGAATGATGTAAGCACATATTGTCTCTCATCTTTTTCTCTTAAAATGTCTCATTTCCTTGCAGAGATTGTGTCTTCTTATACTTTGTACCACCCTGGGATCTGACCCAGGACTAAATAAATACATGGCAGATTGCAGTACTTGTTTTCCATTCCCCTTAGGAGATAACCAGAGTCTATGGGGAAGGTCTAGAAAGCCTGTAGGAAGGCAAGAGAAGACAATTATGAATTCTAGCATTCAAGTCTTTCCCCAATCTAACATGTTCCCCTATGCCTACTGTACTTAAGCTAACCTTGACATCTCCAAAAAGCCATCCTCGGTATTCCCATCTGGAAGGTCTGTTCCTATCCCAGAGCCCATCCAAATCCTATCCATCATTCAAGGCCTTGGGAGTGGCAACACTTTGGCTTTTTAGCACAGAGCCTGCAGCCACCATCCTGGGATGTATGCCCTCTGGAGATGCAGCCTAGCAACTGCTCCCACAGGTGCTGCAAGCACAGCTACTACTGAAGACCTAGAAAAGAAAGTTCTTGCTACCAAAGTCCTTGGCACTGTTACATGGTTTAACATTAGAAACTCATATCATTTTATATTGTTAGAAGTGACATTAAAGAAAAGGCAGTCCCATCTGTTTTGCTCTATACTCTAAGGACCATGGGATGTTTCCATCTGACTTGCAACTGAAAACTTCCATAGTTGTCCTCCCCTCAGAATGGGAGTTTCTTAGGAGCAGGGATGGTCATATTTTCCTATTTGTATCTCCAGGCTGGGTTCTGTGCTTTGCACATAGTAAATGCTTTTTTTTTTCTTTCATTATTTCATTTGTTCAAGACCCACTTTAAATGTTACCTCCTTGAGGAAGCCCAAGTGTTACAGTAGAATCCCAGCTGAAAAATGTTTTTTCCTCTTCTGCAGTCCCAGCATTGCTTTTGTATTTCTCTTATCACTCTTTCCTTATTTTACTATGTATTGTATTTTTGTGTATCTGGGTTATCTTCCCAACCAGCTTGTGAGATCTCTGAGGAATGTTCCCTGTGTTTAATTCATCTCAGCCTCCCTCGTCACTTAACACCACTTACCACCCCCCCAACATTGTAGATTTTAACAAATATTTGTTGATTAACTGAATGAAAAAAGCATTTAGTCCAGATATCAGGCCATAAACTTGTTCACTTGCCTGCCTGTGAACAATATCAGGAAGTGGGGAAGTAAGGGGAGAGAAAGTTAGATATGAAAGCCCTAGGATTGAGAAGATGTAAGACTTATCTCTTTGGAGAATCATTCGAATTCCAAAGTTGCAAGGGATTCATCTCAATGGGGATCCAGACCCTCCTCCACAACACTTTCCTACAAGTAGTCATCCAGACTCTACTGTAAATCATTCTGGTGACAGGAGGCTCACTCCCTTCCATTTCTGAACAGCTTTTTCTTTGTTATATCCTTCTTTATAATTAGCCAAAATCTGGCAACCTGTGACTTCTACCCGAATGGTCTTGGTTTTACAAAGATTTACATTTTGGCTCTGACCTAAAGAAAAACATCTAACAAATATAACTAGGGGCGGCTAGATGTCGCAGTGAATAGAGCACCAGCCCTGGAATCAGGAAGACCTGAGTTCAAATCCAACCTCAGACACTAAACACTTACTAGCCGTGTGACCTTGGGCAAGTCACTTAACCCCAATTGCCCTGCCTTCCCCCCTTCAAAAAGAAAAAACAAGAACAAAAATATAACTATCCCAAAGTGGAATGGGCTGCTTCAGCAGGTAATGGCTTCCCTCTTATTGGAGGTCTTTAAGCAAAGGCTAAATAACCACCTCTCTGATGTGTTGTATTGGGAAAAATAATAATAATGGTAAACAACTCGAATTTGTATATTTATGGCTTGCAAAGTGCTTTATAAATCCTATGTCATCTAATCCTCTCAAAAATCCTGGAAGGTAATGATATTACAATCACCATTTTACATATGAGGAAACTGAGATTCACTGAGGTTAAGTAACTTGCCCAGGCTAACCAGCTAGTAGGAATCTGAGACTATGTTTAAATTCATCAGCACTTTATCCGTTGCTCCACCTAGCTAGACTAAATGGCTACTGCACTCCACTCCCTTCCAATCCCGAAGTCCTCCGATTCTCGGATGTTATGCTCAGGGGTGGGGCAGAACAGTCTTTTTTCCGCACAGCCTTTCTGATACTTCAGTGAACAGTCATGAAGTTCTTCATCTTGACAAGGCTACTTGAAAATAATAGACCGTTTCCCCTAGAGTGCGCTCTCTCTCTCTCTCTCTCTCTCTCTCTCTGAGTTTTTTTTTGGAGGGGGTAAGGCAGGGCAATTGGGGTTAAGTGACTTTCCCAAGATCACACAGCTAGTAAGTGTTAAGTGTCTGAGGTCGAATTTGAACTCAGGTCCTCCTGTCTCCAGGGCTGGTGCTCTATTCACTGTGCCACCTAGCCACCCCTTGTGCTCTCTTTTCTAGACTGAGGCATCCCCTCCTCCTCCAAGCAGTCCTCAGTGCCAGTCCACCCACCATCCTTTTCACACTTTTCCAGAAGCACTACAACTTGTCAATGTCCCTTCTAAAAATCGCCACACTGAAGAAGCTTTCCTCAGGAGCCCTATGGAAAGAAAAACTCCTTTCTGAGCAAGCAAATTCTCCCAACCACCCAAGAGCTAATCCTTCCCTCATAGCCCAATAGCTACTTGCTTGTTCCCTTGGAAGGTCTGTTGCAGTTACAGACAATTAAGGGTTTAATCTCAGTAATTGACTGCAAACTAGTAGTTATCATCCTTAATGACTGTTTTCTGTACTAACAGCCTCTGGCTGTACCTCAGACCCCTCTGAGGCTTAGATAGGGCTAACTGTAGTGGGCGGGGGGAATGGTGGTAGATATTTTTCTGAATACTAACCATGCCTCCTAAACCAATTCAATCTGTGATTTTTGAGCAGCCATGAAAGGCAGTTGGGTGGCACCCTGAATAGGGTGGCAGAGTAGGTGTCAGGAAAGACTTGAGTTCGAATCCTGCCTCCTATACTCATTAGCTGTGTGACCCCACAGCAAGTCAATCTCTTTTAGCATCTGTTTCCTCGTCTGTAAAATAACAGCCTCTATTTTACAGAGCTGCTGTGAGACTCATAAGAGACCATATATACATATATGTATGTATATGTAAAGTACTTTGTAAGCCTTAAAGGAAATTAACAAGAAGTGTTTATTAAAACTCTTACAAAGAAAGGAAAAAACAAGGTCCCTATTCTGGAGTAGTTCTGTTCTAATGGGCAAGACAAAATGCAAACAATAGACATTTGCTGTCTAAATGGGAGATCAGCTCCAAAGATAAGGTACTAGCAGTGGGGGGCGGGGGGAGGGGGGAAGACCAAAGTTTCCCACTTCATCTGGGGCCACCACCATCTTGACCTATACCTTGCCACTGGACTCTGATGACTCTGGAAGAAAGAGAGAGGCTTATGATTTTGCACAGCCTGGTCTCACTTAAGTCAGATTCACTTGAGAGTCAAGATATTATCGTCCTGAAGTTGTCATCCTCTTCCAGAACAAAGGATGCACAACAACAAGCAGTAGGGGAGGGGAGGCTAGGAAAGGCCTCTTGCGGAAGGTGGGATTTGAGCTGAGTTTTGCAGATTAGGAGGGAAAGCACGTCCAGGTGGGGAAAGGGAGAAAGGGGGGACATCCAGAGAAAAGGTACAATCTGGAGATGAAGTGTTGAGTGCTCTAGGAACATTGAGAGGGGGCCATTGTAACAATATAGAATATGGTAGAGGGAAGGAATGTAGGAGTATCACTTCTGGGAGTTAGGAGCCTTGAGTTCAAATCCAGGCTCTTCCACATGTCCAGAGTCCTGGATTAGATTTCCAAATTTGAAGGAGATTATTGTGCAATAAGTAGGTACCTAATAAATGCTTTTTGATTGATTGATTGAGAAGCCCTCCCCAGATCAAACTGAGTCCTTGTAAGCCCAGGGCTTGGTGCTAAGACAGGGGTTACAGTTGTATTAGAGAGGTGAGAGTGGGAGAATAGAAAGATCTATATAGATGCTATTACAGTAGGAGGGAGAGAGCACAAAAGAGATGGGCTGGGCTGGAGGGAGAGATGCAAGAGTCAGGGGAGGTGGCACTGGAGCTGAGCCTTTGAAAGAAGATAAGATTTCTGAGGGAAAGAAAAGATGAACGAACACATTCTAGCATGGAGGACAGTCTGTGCAAATACATGGACACAGAAAACAGGAGACGGAATGCCAGGCTCAGGTAACAGCAAAAGTTCAGTTCAGCTTGAATGTGGAGTGCCTGAAAGGCAGCAATGTGAAATAAGGTTAGAAAGGTGGGCTAGAACCAAAGTGAGGAGCACATGGAAGCCCTGTCCGTGGCATTTGCATTTTACCCTAGCAGCAGCAGCAGGCAGCCCCTAATAAAAGCTGGTAGTGAAGGAGTGTGGCCAGAGTCTTTGGAAGGGGAGTAGGAGTAACACCAGTGGCTCAAGGAGGGGAAAGACAGTTGGAAATGGCCACCTTCTGGAGCATGACTGTGAGTCAGAAAAGAATAAAGTGATTCTCTTGAAACATTAAAGCAACTGAGATCCAATAACACCACAAATTCTCAGTGATACCTGTCAGCAAGATTTGACTTTTGGCTAGGCAATGCCAGAGGAGAAGAATGGGAATGACCCAGGGGCACGAATGCCAGGATAAGGGGGCAAGAAAATCAAGGACAAAAAAATAGAGCATAGTTGAACTGGTTAACACAATTATGAGGGGAAGAAAATAAAGGTAGATCAGGGGTAAAGGAGCACAGGGGAGAATACTGAGTTCTCAGTAAGGATAAAGAACAAGTTCCATTGATCCCAAAGAGGAGATATGAAAAGACAACTCCTCCTCTCTTTTGCAGAAGTGTGTGTGTGTTTGTGTGTGTGTGTGTGTGTGTGTGTGTGTGTGTTTGTGTGTGTGTGTCTGCACGCACTGGCGGGGAGGTATCTGCAGATGCGGAATAATGAGTATACAATATTTTTTAAAAATCAATTGATTAGTTTGAATAACTTTGAATCTCTTCCTTTTTAAATGACTTTAAGAGTGGGAAAGGATAAAGATTCAAAAAAAGAAATCCAAATCACCAGGCCCAGATAAACTGCCTCCTCAGGTACTAAATGGAATGTTATTATATCATAATAAACTATAGATGTGAAGAATTCAGATCTATTAGATAAGGCTTAAATGAATTACTGCAGTGAAGAAAGTAGAACCAAGAGAACAATACTCCTTCCTCTCAGAACTTTCTCCATTTTGCCCCCTCTCTCCCCTTTCTTCCCCACCTTCTCCCCTTTCCCCTTTGTTTTTTTCAGCTTCTTTTTGTGTGTGTTGTCTTAAAAAATTAAACTTCTTGAGGCCAGAAGCCTCTTTTAACTAGTACTAATATTCCCAGAATTTACCATGTTCTTAGCACCTAGCAAGGGCTTAATAAATACTGGGGTGTTCAAGGATGACTAGCACCTTTAGTGTGAAGGTTTGCCAACCTCTTTTTAAGACTGTTCATCCACCTTTGGTGTCCATCTTTACCCAACTCTCACCTGTGACTCCAAGAAGCTGCAGTGGCCACACCCCAGTAAAAACCATCTCAGCACACGAGTTAAACCACCTTGAGAGTAACTGTCAGGTCTCAAACCTGTTGGTGGATTATGGGGATATATCTATCCCAAGTATGTGAAGACTCCCTCTGGTGGAATGGGCAAATAAGAACAATTTGGTGGCTGTGGAATCCTTAGAGCTTGGTCAGACATTTAAGATGCCATCACCAGTCACTTGACTTTTATCTTGCCACTGGACTTCAATGTCTCTGAAAGAAAGAGTGAGGCCAGATGACTTTGCAACTCTGCCTCACTTAAATCCAATTCACCCAGTCAAGATATCATTGATGTCATTGGAAACAACAATGAATACAATTATGTAAATGAAATAAACACCAATGTGCTGATGAAGTTAGATGAATTGCAACGGTCCAACTTGGGATTTGTCTGAGAAAAACATTCAGGAAACAGACTGGCTAGTTTTTAGGAAGGATTTAATCAATCAAGTAATAAATCGGCTACAGAGCATGGAACACAGTGTCTAGAGTGTTGGGCTTGAAATCAGGAAGGTTCATCTTCCTGAGTTCAAATCTGTTCTCATAGACTTATTAGTTGTATGACCCAGGGCAAATAACTTAACCCTGTTTGTCTCAGTTTCCTCATCTGTAAAATGAAGTAGAAAAGGAAATGGAAAAAACATTGTAGTAGTATCTTCACTAAGAAAACCCCAAATGGGTTCAGGGAGAGTTGAACTTTACTAAAAAAAAAAAGATTGAACAACAAAAAATAAATCAATCAACAAGCATTTAATAAATAATAGGTGGTGGTGGAATATAAAGATAAGAAAAACATTCCCTGCCCTCAAGGAGCTTACGTTCTATGGGGGAGATAACATGCCCATAAATAAGTACTAGATACCAAGCTATGTTGCTTTGTAGATTGGAGACAGTTTTGCTTAAATTTTTCTTTATTGCAAAGGAATATTTGATTGGACTGGGGAAACATATTGTGAAATGATTTTAATGTAAGATAAACTCCAAAAATAAAAGCTCCTAATAGGAAGGAAAAAAGATCAGGTCATGTGAGACTAACCTAATTTTCTTTTTTTTTTTTTTTGACAAGGTTACTAGATAGGTAGATGAAGAGAATGCCATGTATATATAGTTGTCCCAGATTTCAGTGATGCATCTGATTGGGTGGAACAGAATATAGCCTCGCAGGCTCTTTTTTTTTTTTTTAACAAGGTGACTGCTTCTCATTCATATAGTAACATAATTAAAGATTCCTTGAAAGATATAACAGAAATGACTGTTTAACAATGCTATGATCATAAACATTGATTATGGAATAAAACAGGGAGATTTGTTCTTGCCAAAAGAATTTGCCACTGTGATCAAAGAGATCTATCACTGGGTCCAAGTGGAAGAGGGATTTCCTTGGAATAGTGAGCTGTTTCAGATATTCCTGTTTGTGGATGAAATTGTGCTGATGGTATTAAGCCCCAGAATATTTGCAGAGTCTCCTGGATGAGAATTGTAATCACTCCAAGGAGTTTAGCCTGGCCATCCACAGGATGAGTATCCATTACCAAATTACAATTCTAATATAGAGCTTGTATGTATAACTGGGTCAGGCAGTAAAAGGGGCAATGAGGGTTCAGATAAGTGAACTAGATTACCTTCAGAATATATAGCAAAGGTTCATCTTTTTAATAATAGCATTCTACTGGATTTACTGTTATATGGCAGAGTTGGAATAAAATGGTCTCAGAAATGTTAAAAAAATGGAGATCACATGGGGGAGGCAATGGAGAGGTGCATGGTGGGTGTGAGCAAGTTATAACATATAATCATTGAGAAACTTTAAATAAAAGGAGCAAAAGATGTTAAAGAATTGTATCATAAGAAGAGAAGATTGGCTGGTTGTGTATCAAAAATGGGTATATCAAAGGAGGGGTAAGAGGTAGGGAGCTAGTACCTTCTTAGTGCCAATAGAAATACATATACATACATACATACATACATACATACATACATATATATATATATAGAGAGAGAGAGAGAGAGAGAGACAGAGAGAGAGAGAGACAGAGAGAGAGAGAGAGACAGAAAGACAGAGAGACAGAGAGATTTTAAAAAATTCTTTCTTTTTTTTGGAGGGCAATTGGAGTTAAGTGACTTGCCCAAGATCACATGGCTAGTTTTTGTGTGTATGTGTATTAAGTGTCTAAGGCCAGATTTGAACTCAGGTCCTCCTGACTTCAGGGCCAGTGCTCTATTCACTGTGCCACCTAGTTGCCTAGATAGATAGATAGATAGATAGATAGATAGATAGATATAGTCTTTTTTTTGGAGGGGGAAAGGCAGGGCAATTGGGGTTAAGTGACTTGCCCAAGGTCACACAGCTAGTAAGTGTTAAATGTCTGAGGCTGGATTTGAACTCAGGTCCTCCTGACTCCAGGGCTGGTACTCTATTCACTATGCCACCTAGCTGCCCCAATAGAAATATATTGGGTGTGCCCCTGTGGTAAATTAGTAGAAAGATATGGACAAGAGTCTCACTGAAAGTACAAACATGTATAGATTATAATATACATTGTTGGAGGAAGCTTTCAAATCTTTGAGATCACAGATTCTTTTGAACACTTAACAAATCTTTCGTGCTCACCTTATGGTTAAGATAGAGAACTATGGCTAGATGATATAATGTTTAGGTGCATTTTAGAAATGGGTTGAATGGCTGGACCCAAAAGAATAGTCATCCCTAGTCATGAATGGTTCTGTGTTGACTTTGAAGGAGCTCTCTAGTAAGTTTAAGTGTGCTGTTTGACATTTGAATCAATGATTTGAATAAATAAATAGCAAGCTTATTAAAGTGTAAGATGACAGAAACTGAAAGAGATATCTGCCACACTGGATAATAGTCAGGAGGATTCAGAAAGATCTTGACAGAGTAGATCAGAGGTGTCAAAAGGGCTTCCCCACTCCTCACTCCCAACACTAGTGAGAAAGCTGGAACCAGATTAAAATGTAATTGGGAAATATTTAACCAAATAAATAAAATACAACAGAACATATTTTCACCTTTAAAAAAAAGCCCAAAATGAAGTCAGTATGTCTTTTAGGGATCCTTATGTACAGATGGCTTCTATTTGAGTGACACCCCTGGGGTAGATTACTAGATGGAATCTATAAGATGAAAATCATAAGGACGAATGTAAAATTTTGCACTTGAGCTCAAAAAAATATCAACTTCACAAGTATAAAAATGGAGAAGGGAAATTAGATAGTAGTTTTAAAGTGCTTTTTTTAAAATCTGGAAGTTTTAATGAACTTTAACCTCAACAAGTGGGATGTGACAATGTTAAAACCTCAAGAGTTCTTAGATTGTATTGAGAGATATGGTGTCCAGTACTATGGATGTGATAGCTCCTGCTCTGCTCAGACCTTATCTATAGTACTGAGTTTAGTTTCAGATGCCACCTTTTATAAGGATGTTGAAAAATTGGAGGAGCATACAGAAGAGTGATACAAGTATAGAAAAGGACTTGAGATCTTGCCATATGAAGCTCAGTTGAAAGAACAGGAGGAGCTTTATTTTTTTAATATAAAGGTTTATTGATTAATTTTGTTTTCACAAAACTTATTAAGTGAGGGTTACCCATGATTATAAAGAGTAAAAAAAGAAGCAGAAGGGGCAGCTAGGTGGCGCAGTGAGTAAGAGCGCTGGCCCTGGACTCGAGAGGACCTGGACTTGAGAGGACCCGGGATCGGTTCCAGCCTCAGTTACTTAGCACCCACACATAAATAATGACTGGCTGTGTAACCTTGAGCAAGTTACTTAACTCCGATTGCTTTAAAAAAAAAAGCAGAAGGGGAGAAAATTTTTCACAAAACAAATATATATGCATATATATATGTATATGTTCATGTGTAAAAATTTTTGTGTTATATATGGTATTTAGAACACCCTTATCTGCAAAGAAATAAAAGGATGTGTCTTCTCATATCTTTTCTTTGGGGCCACGGTTGTTTGTTATGATTTTGTAGCATTAATTTTCAACTATTTCATTATTCTATCAATTTACATTGTTGCAGTCATTGGGTATATTATTTTACTTAGCAGTTCTATTTGCTTTGTATCAATTCATAAGTCTTACTATGCTTCTCCTAACACAATAATATTCCATTCCATTCTTGTGCCATAATTTATTTAGCCATTTCCCAATTGATGGGTATCTGAATTATTTCTAAGAACCAAGGATTTTTAACCTGGACAGATTTAGTAGGGATTTGATTCTTGTCTTTAGGCATTTGAAGGGTTGTCATAGGGAAGAGGGATTAGATATGTTCTGCTTTATCCTAGGAGAGACAATTAGGAGCACTGGGTGGAAGCTGCATAGAGACAAATATAGGTTCAATTGAGGAAAATACTTCCTAACAGAGTGGAATGGATTGGGTTACCTTTGAAGATACTGAGTTCCTACCACCACTGACAGTGTGAAACCAAAGGTAGGTAACTACTAGCTAGGCATGATGTCGAGGGGTCTCTTGTTCAGGTATTGGTTGGACTTAATGACCTTTGAACTTCCTCCCTCCTTCTCTCCCTCCTCTTCCTCCTTGCCTCCCTCTTTTCCTTCCCTTCCTTCCTTCCTTCCTTCTTTCCTCCCCTTTCTTCGTTTGTTTGTTCCTTCCTTCTTTCCTCTCCTTCCTTCCTTCTCTCCTTCTTTCCTCCCCTTCTTTCCTCCTTCCTTCGTATCTCCCTCTGTGATTGTATAATTTTGTGAGACGGAGGGAGGCATACAAGAGACAGAGGGAGACATGCAAAAACAGGAGATTATATTTAGCAAAGGAAATCTTAGGGTACAAGATGATGAAGCTGGTATAGTTATTTGGGGGTTTTAGCTAGGCCTAGGATTTGACACACCCTTTTGGAGTAGAGGCATAAGTCTTGGAAGTTGAAGAGGCCTGTGAGTTACAGATGTTTACATACATTTTGAAATCTCTGAGTATGACAGTAGGGGTCAGAGTAGACAAGAAGACCATGAGCTAGGTATTGAACCCCTCGAAAAAGGGGAAAAAAAGAAGGTGGATGACAAAGCAACAAGGCTTTGGATCAATTGGTGTGTGTATATATCTTTTTTAAATTTTAATTTAAAAAATTTATTTTGATCTTTATTAATTTGTTTGTTTACTTTTAGTTTACAAGATTCAGTTCCCTGGTTCTCTGAGTTTCAAATTTTCTCCACCTCCCTCTCCTCCCTTCACCCCCATCCCCATGGTGGCATGCAATCAGGTATAGGATCTGTATATACTTTCATATTAGATATTAATCAGGTTATAAAGAAGGATTGTATGAGATGGAATGAACAATGGGAAAGAGGAAACAAAACCAAACAAGAAAAAGAAAGAGCAGGTAATTTGCTTCAGTCTGCATTCAAACTCTGTTCTTTCTAGTTCTTTCTCTGAATGTAGACATCTCTCTCCATTATGAGTCTTTTGGAATTATAGCCCTGTATTGCTGAGAAGAGTCCAGTCCATCAAAGCTGGTCGTCTGTATGTATGTGTATCTTAATGACTGTGCAGGAGGAACTGTATGGAAGCTGAAGTGGGGAAACAGGAATTTGCTTATTCTGCTTCCTGGCTGATGTGATCGATGGAGCAACTTGGCATGACCAAGTGGCCAGGCAAGACCAGGCAAGGAAGTAAGGTCTCTAGGAGTCCAAGAAGACATGCAATGTGAAGAAAGCATTTTAGGATAAAGGGGAGATTTTTAGTAAGAAAGTGAGAGCTCCAGTGGACAGAGGAAGCTGGGTCATTGGAAGCTGAGCTTGATAGGGATGAGGGTGGGGAAAGGGAGATGGCAATTCTCAATCACAAGGATTGAAGGAGCAGTGGTTGGGACTTAGTCAGTCATAGAAAAGGGGAAGTACTAGTTAACTGAATATTCAGTTAATCAGATCAGAGAGTAGAGGGGTGATGGTAGTAGTGGTTGGGAAGGTCATGAGGTGGACTACAAATGTAAAATTAAGGGCACAGTGTCAGAGATGGGAAGTTTGTGTTATTCAACTGTGCCTCTTTGGGGAGCTAGGGGTGTGCCATATAGTACACAGAATGCTGGGCCTGGAGTCAGGAAGACTTGAGTTCAATTTTAGCTTCAACCATGTCCTAGCTGTGAGATCTTGGGCAAGTCACCTGACCTCTGTTGCTTCAATTTCCTCATCTGTAAAATGGGGATAATAATAACACCTAGGGTTGTTGTAAGGATCCAATGAGATAGAACAGTGTCTAGCAGGTAAATACTTGTTCCCTTCCCCTTCCCTTTTGTTGCAAGGGCGAGTTTTATTTGATGAAAGTCAGGTAGTGGTATTAGCAAACAACAGCTATGTAGGAAATAAGCAACAGGAAAACATTAGAAAAAATTTTCATTTAATGAGAACAAGAAGAAGACCTCTAGCCCTGGGGAGAGTATAGGCCCTTTGGTTCATCATTCCTTTCTACCACAATTCAGGAAAAGTGGGGTGAAGGCTTAAGCCAGGAAGCTGGGCTGTTGGCAGTAGGAGGGATGCTTCATTTCCCCTTAGCAGTCATAGCTCCAAGCTACCTGGATACTTGACAGTGGTGGAAAGCTGAGGCACTGTTGCTATTTCAGATGGCAATGGCAGGCAAAACGCAGTGATAAGCGACAATGGAAGTGCCACCTCTACAAAGAGAAGCCCAGGAGGTCATGTGTTAAGGAGGCTTTCAGTCCCAGTCCCTGAGAAGATCTGGGGCTTCTACCTCCAGGTAGTGAGTGATGATGAAGGGCCAAATATATCTCTGGGCAGTGGTGTCTCTATCACTTCCTTAGCAGTGGCATCTTATCTGGAATCTTACTGGTCACAGAGGACTGACTGCTATTTTTTGTGTTCCAAGGGTCCTTCTAGCCCTGCCCTTATATGTTCCAAGGGCCTGCCCATCCTTGGCCTTGGGTGTTTTATGATTCCTGAGGAAGCTCTAAACATAAATGACTCTATTAGTTGCTACCAATAGAATTAAGGATGAACAAAATTATTTCTTAAAAACCAAAATCACATCACTGTTCTTAGTGGATTCTTTCTTGAGATCACCCAGAATACAAAAGCATCTCTAGTATCTGTTATAGGTAGACAAACACTTTCAACTGGACACTTAACTGAAACAAGGCATTAACAAAAGGCATTCTTTCCATCAACTGCAGGTAACACCTTCCTGACTGAATGTATCCATCACTGAACATATGATAAGCAGAAGCTTGTAAGTTCTGTCCCTGATGTAATCAGAAATATTGGAAAGGCATCATTTTTAAAATATTGAAATTGGGAGGGGAAGGTAACCAACTTATTTTTTAATAAGTGGAAGAAAATACCTTTTTCAAACTATAGGTATCAAATTTGGCTGATTCTGGGAAAAAATTAGAGAAAAAAGAAATGATTTGTGAGCACTAGCAAAGGGAAATAAATGGCTGATCAGTAAAAGTTAGCATAGGTTCATCAAGAACAAATCATGTCAGACTAATTTAATTTCCCTTTTTGACAGGGTTACTAGATTGAAAGTTGGGGCAATTCCTTAGTGTACTTGGGTTTTAGCAAGGCAACTCAGAGTCTCAAGAAATATCCTTGTGGATCAAGTGGAGAGGATGGGTTGGACACTAGTACATTTATATTAATTCAGAAGTGGATGGAGGCAAGGAGTGATTAATAAACGAATGTCAACCTAGATGGAGCTCTCTAGTGGAATGTAGAGGTAGGGCTCTATCCTTGGTTGTGATCTCTTGGGCATTAAAAAAACAAATTAAGTACTTGGATGAAGATATAGATGATGTGTTCCCCAAATTTGTGGATGATGCAAATCTAGGAGAGATAGCAAATAGTTTAGATAACAGATTTTGAATGCAAAAAGATCTTGACAGGCTGGCATAATGTGCCAGAAATAGAAAGATAAAATATAATAGAGAATGTAAAATCCTAGAGTTGGGTTAAATATAATCAACAACACTTGATATGAAGAGATAAGGAAGTTTTCTTGGATTGCAGTGTCCTGTAACAACCAAAGTAGCTAAAGTTGACCAGAAGTAGTTATATTATATAACAGAGAAAATGATGGACCTGGAGTCAGAAAGTTCTGAGTTCAAAACTGGTCTCAGACTCCTCCCAGCTGTGTGACTTTGGGCAAGTCACTTAACCTCCGCCTGGTTCAGTTTCCTCACCTATAAAAGGGAGATAAAGAGCACTTACCTCCCATGGTGGTTTTGAGGATAAATGAGATTAGATTCATTAAGCACCTACCACACATAATAGGCACTTAATAACTGCTTATTCCCTTCCCTCCCCACCCCAACAATCTTTAGTTCCTGCCATTATCATTCGGATAAAACACTAACTCCTCAGCCCGGCATTTAAAGTCCTTCATAATCTATTTTCAATCTATCTTTTCAGACTCATTTTATCATACTCCCCAACATATACTATACATCCAGCCAGACTAGCCTACATACCATAACCTAGAGTTGCTATCCCAGCTCCTCCTGACTTTGTGCCTTGGGAATGTAGCCCCTTTTCACCTCTCCTTCTTAAAATTCAGGGCTCATTTCAAGTGCCACTTTGAAAATTATCCTAATTGGTGGTGCTCTTTCTCTGCTCAGATTGTCTTGTATTTATTTATTGGTGTGAAGGTTGAATCATAAGCTGCTTGAGGGGAGGGATATTTTTTCCCTTTTTTTTTTTTTTTGTATTCCCATTGCTTAGCATAGTACTTTGGACACAGTATTTAATAAACAATTTTCAGGGGCAACTAGGTGGTGAAGTGGTTAGAGCATTGGGTTTGGGAATCAGAAAGACTCCTTTTCCCGAGTTCAAATCTGGCCTCAGACACTTACTAGCTCTGTGACCCTGGGCAAGTCACTTAACTCAGTTTGCCTAAGTTTCCTTATCAAATGTGCTGGAGAAGGAAAAAGCAAACCACTCCAGTACCTTTGCCAAGAAAACCCCAAACGGAGTCAGACGTGACTGAATGACTCAACCACAACAACAAAATATAATTGAGTTAAAATATAATCTTCATTAACAGAATCTAGAAAAGATATTGACAAAGTGGGGTGCAAAAAGTGAGAGGACTGGAAATTATGGTGCATAAGGGTCAATTCAAACAAATACGGATGTTGAGATATTTGAAAAGTTCTAATTTGCAGTTTCGCTTGGCTCCAAAGTGCAGAATTATGACCAAATGGGCATAAACTAGAGAGGCAAATTTCAACCTGATTCCAGGAAGAAAATCATAACAAAGCTGTTAGTGGAATGGGCTGATTGGTGAGCTAGTGATTTTACCTTCTCTGGACCCCTTCAAACAGAAGCAACACTTGGAGATGTTACTGAGAGGACTGATCCTTTATGTGGAGGTTTCCCTAAATAATTTCTCTTATTTGAGATTTTCTGAGTCTTTGATAAGGGATAGTTGGGACTGGCAAAACACGTTACAAATATTTAAAATTAGAATTCAAGAATAGTACAGATTTTCTGTCAACTTATTTTATTTAAAATTCTAATATAGAAGAAAAAAGAATTTAACAATAGACACGCTAAGGCAAGTGGTTATGTCTTATTATACAGCAACATTATTGTATATACATGTAGTTTCTCTGGGTTAAAAGCCTCAGCAGGATTTACAAGCACGGGTAAGAATGGAATAAACAAACAAATGAAAGCACAATCTATGTTATACACAAAATGTTAAAATGTAACAAACAGAATTAGTCAACAAATGGATTATTTCATCCACAGTGGGTGACCAATACGTTTGTATTTATCACCAAATCTATATTTTTTGTACAAACTGAAACAAGGATGATTTTTCCCATTGCCCCAAAATAAATTGTTCCCACCCTTTAAAATTTATTTATTCAAACATTTGTTAGGCACCTACTGTGTGCAAAGCCCTGTACCAAGTGTTGGGGAAAATACAAAATTTAGACGAGTCATAAATGCTTATAACCACAGGGAACTGAGGACGAGCATGGTTAGAGTAAACTGTAGCGAAAGTTGGATGATTTTTCACATAATCCAAGATATGGAGGCCTAACTTGTTTCTGAGGCATCAGTGGTAGTACAACATATTTCACACCTCTAGTAGTAACTAGTTGTGTGATCTTGTTTGACTACATGAAGTCAAAGGCCCTTTCTGACCCTGAAATTTTAGGACATGTGGTCCACCTGAGATTTTTAGCAAAACATATTTACTAAATTTAATTAACACCCATGAATAAATAGGCTAACATTACCTCATCAACTGCCTGCCCCTAATGTTGTGTAACTGCTTCTAGATGTTATGGACCAATGACTAATTATTTAAATTTTTAAAAAATCATGCAGCTTATACATATCAGGATATATAATTACGTGGCCTTTTTTTTCTTATTCATTAGTCTAGATTTGTAGTATCACTCATGTAGGAAATTTTGAGTGAAGATGCTCCTCCTGCCAATTTTGAATAGCAAGTAAAATACTTATAGTCTGTTTCCTGGAGCCCATAGGTCAAGCAACTTGCTTAGAGTGGCATGTCAGGTATGTCTCCATGGCTCAGAGGTCAACTCTCTCTTCATTATGTCAAGCTGCCTTTCTTATGCACTCGTGATATTACTCCTTTTCTAAATCCTAAGGTTTTTCTTGCTCTGACATTCTGCTTGATGGAGCCTTTCAGCCCTGACATTCTAGGATTCACTAGTTCTGTGGACAGAGGTTTGAAAAACCTTAATTCCCCAAAATAAAACTCTGGGTTTTGTACTTAAGTCCCTCTGCAAGTGGTCTTTAAAGCAAATAAAAAAACTTTATGAACTAAATAAAACAGTAATAAAATACAGGTCACAGGATGCTTATTCTGAAAGACAAACAAAACTTCTGAATCCAATCTTTCCTTGACTGGTTTGGTAATACAATCATCCTTCCCTGGATCCTTCATTATATTGCTTGCCAAAAGCAGAAATCTAGTCTTTCTAGTCAAGAGAGAAAGGGACTGCCCAATATGTGCAAAAGAAACATCTTTCCCACCCTGTACTCCAATGTAAAAAACACAGTTATCTACCTGCCCTTTAATGTAGCCTATGTTCTCCTCAATCTGTTTGCTTGCTGCTCATTCTCAGGATGGAACCCCAAAACACAACCGCTGTATGTGCTTTGCAAACTAGTCCTCAAAGGGAATGTTGGATGAAGACCATGGGAATGTTTTCAAGTATATGAAAGCTTCATAAAGACAAAGGCTTATACACTTTTTATCCCATTTTGATTTACAAGATGATATTAGAGTAGAAATTATAAAGACGCAGATTTCAGTTTAACCTAAGAATTTCTGACTTCTTGAGCTGTTCAACAATGGCTAGACTGTCTCAGTAAAATGATGACACTGGCCAGGGATATAGTGGGAGATTAATGCATTTTAAGATCCCTGCCAACTAAAAATTTTATGATTTCTAGTTCAGTGGATGGTCTGTTCCCTCACTGCCTAGACATAAGTTAGCTGATCTAGTACTGATGTTGGTGACATCTTTACTTATTGGAAATGGCCTTGCTAATATACCCTTTATTTGATTGTGAAAACTATCAAGAATCAGCCTTGTCTTACCCTATATGATCACTATGACCCTACAGAGTTCAAAGGAGAGAAAAAAAAATAGTAAGCCCTTTCTTTATCATGATACCAAATCTGCAAGAATGGCTGACAAATTCTAACCATTTGTCCAGGAAAAGGATTGGGATGCTGCTGAGTCCTCATTCATATGTGTAAAGCATCATACCTGTCTCACTTGGCAACCTGGGAATGCATCCTTTCTAGCTAGCTACTCTTGAGAGAGGCCTTGTTATAAGGAGAGAGTAATTGATTTGAAATCAGATGACTGGGTTCTGCTTCTTACCATGTAACACTTAGCTTAACTGCCTCCCTAGAATTTAGTTTTTTCATTTTTTCATTTGTAAAATAAAGAAATCAGACTAGATGATCTCTAAGGCCCCTTTTCGGGTAGCTACATGGCACAGTAGACATAGTGCTGGGCCTCAAGTCAGGAAGACCCGAGTTCAAATTCGATCTCAGATACTAGCTATGTGACCCTGGGCAAGTTACCTAATGTTTGCCTTGGTATCTTCATTTATAAAATGGAAATAGTAATAGTCTCTACCTCCCAGGGTTGGTGTAAAGATCAAATGAGATAATTGTAACATATAGTAAGCAATATACACACACGTGCATATATATTTATTAACTATTATTGTTTTGGGATCCTGTGGGAAGGTGAAAATAAAGAGGGCATGCCACACAGATGTATTCACATGCTTTGACTCAACTAAGGCGAAAGTATACCATTTGATACCCAGAGTACAAATTGTGCTCCTTAAAAATGCCCTAGGATCTTGCAAAGCCACAAACTTAATACACACCCAGTCATAATGCTGTACAAGACAATGGAAACAGTGGGTTCAGAGGTTAGTTCACCTGGGCCAGATGGGTGTGAAGAATCTGTACATTATGAGGGGGGACAGAGCAAGGCCAGAGTCAAGGGGAGTCCTTGAAGTTTGTAAGGCAACTTGATGTTTCACTTCAGCCTTTCCTGGCTCCAATCTGCTATATTGCTAGTTGTCTTGGGGAGGCTTCTTCCTGATGTCTGTAACAAAGATAAAGGGCTGCAAGGGCTATTAACACCAGGTATTGACAAAAAGAGACTTATGTGCCAAGAAGAGACCTGGGGTGGGAAGGCTTCCAGGTCTCTACCCTGGGAGCCTTTTCATTTCCCTCAAAACAAGTGTGTTTATATGAAGGATGTCTGTCACTTAAGAGGTAGGGAACACACGGGAAGCAAGTATGGAGCCTAGAAGCTTCACAGAATCACAGAAGCTCAGAGCTTTAAGGAATTTTAGGGATCATTTAGTCCTCTCCAGGCTTTCCTCTTCTCACTGCCATTCCCTGTCCATCCCTGCCCCTGCCCCAACACCTAAAAAAAAAAGCTAAAAACTGCAGCCCAAACAATTTAAGTGATTTGTTCAAGGTCACACAACTAGCTAAATGATGGCAGAGTTGAGAAGAGAACTCAGGTTTCCTTACTCCTGGCCCACTATTTTTTCAGTTATACTGTATTGGGGTTTCTGTTTGGCTCCTACTGACCAGAAGGCAGTATTAGGACCTTTTAAAAGCTGTGAATAGCTACATTTTCCATGACACAGGCAAGTGACTAACTGTATAATGAGGCAAGTTAATTCCCATGTCCTTACTTCAGTTTCCTCTTCTGCAGGATTAGATTTCATTAACTGATCTGCAATCTCAACATTCTAATTCCAAAGCCTAGTTAAACTCACCCTTTTCTCAGGCCTTCAGGACAAAGAAAAGGGTTTTCACATAATTCAAGGTATGTAGGCCTAACTTGTTTCTGAGGTAGCGGTTCCTAACGAACTAATCAAATCAGAATGTACACATTTCTTGATTGTGGGGCAGGGGGCAGGAAATCACTTGTTAGGTTAAGTAAATTGTCATTATTATAGGTGTCAGTGCTGAATGCATAGATTGAACATGGGTTCCTCTGACATGGAAATTCAAACATTTTCCTTTACACATGGGCAATAATGCTATTCGTGATAGGACATCTTACTTCAAATTAGGCTTCCCAATAGATGTATAAACAAGAAAAATGAATAAATCTGCTAAGTTCCCTCCTAAAAGAAATCACTCCAAATAATAAATATAGTTCAGCTGACATAACTCTTCTTGTACTAGTGCTCCTGAAGTGATCTGGAAGAGTCTTTCCTTTGAACTTTCAGCCTACTCAAAGAGGGGGGAATTAATCAGGTTTATGATTTAGGCCAGGAAACCAACAGCAGCAGCTACCCTTGGAAAGCATCTGGGGAAGTGCTTCATGTGAAACTCTTTGTTTTTCTCTATCAGCTCACTTGGCATTCCAATCACCTAGCAGAGTATTCTGCTCAGCCTATCTTAGGCCCATTTAATTTGTGGGCTAATTCATTTTAATCATCATTTGTTAAGAGCTTACCACAAGTCAGGTATTGTGCTGGTTGCTTGCAAAATGGAAACTGCGATCTTTGGACAGTTGTCATTTTCAGTGCATAGTACCCATATGCTATTGTGGCTGCCTTGGCCCTGTTAATCACTATAACCAAAATCATTAATCCTGGGGTTCTTTAAAAGCTAATGTTTTGCTACTCCAAACAGGTTTTCAAAAGTGAGGACAGTGTTTCCTCAATGTGCCTTTCAATCCAAGCTGGGCAGAGGGGTAGGTTTAAATCAAAGTAAGGAGCCTCACAATACCTCCCACAATTAGTTCCTGTTATTAGGGGAAATGTAAACACAAGCCTGTAGCTCTGTAGATATATAAGTACACAACACATACATACATACATATATATATTTATGTATAATAATATACACAACAGAACAGTGTAGTAGATCAAGGTGCCTTACACTTGGAAGCTGGCATTCTTGGACTTCTAAGTGAGCCTGAACAAAAAAGTTCAGTGTAGTACAGGTCTGCTGAATAACTGGATATTCAAAAGGTGTTGAAAAAGTAATTTTCTTCTCAAATGTGCATTTTTCCAAAGTGATTTATTCTCTCCATGTATCTGTCTCAAACTTAGATGTTGGGGTCAAGCTAGCCTTAGACCTTCAAGCTTTATTCTTTAAAGGTGTCCAAGTGATGCATTAAAGAGTTATAAGGGAGGAGGACACTGCCCCTCCCTCACAACACATGGCTACTCACTCAGGCAATGAAAGGTTAAAAAGTAACCAACTTCACTTTTCACCTTCACTAGAGAAGAACTGGTTTAATCTGGGTGCACTCAGTGATTTGCTACAGAACAGCACTGAAACATGGGACTTCCTTAAGAGAAGGATTTTGAGGTTTGCCAGCTCTCCACACCCACACCCAGGCACAGTCATGATTAAATCCCATACTACATGCTACCTGGAGCCTTGTAGTAGACTCTTCCCTAGTCCCAGCCCTACTCCACCCAGAAGCACTTCATTTCAGGTAGGACTTAAATATTTAGAGCAGTGATTGGTAGTCTGGTCAGAATCCATTTCCAAGTGATGGTTTGGAAAAATCAACACCAAGATTAGGTTGGAGAATTTCACATAGTGGATGTTTGGTAAATGAGGAAAGACAAACTCCCCGCCTCCACTATCCCCTAACAGTGTTCCGGATCCTGCACCATGCTGTACTGAAGAAAACCAGAAGCATCAAATACAGTTAAAAATCCAGAAGTTGTGTGTAAGGGACACACACCTCTCATCTTTAAAAGCAGCTTAAAATGTCCTTTTTGAGTCTTTGAAATGTAGGTTGTGTTTAATCTTGATTAAGGCTTTTGGCTGTACAGGAAATTCCTCATTTTTCCTTCCTGGAAAAAGTCCCCCATGATAGACTTTCCTCTGCCCAGGGGGCCAAGTCGCATGTGTCACATTAGCAGAATTTTCTTTCACAGGAGACTAGCAAGACTGGTGGTAGGTCCATTCTGCGCCTGAAACTGTACAGGGGGTGGCCCGTCTGTCCACTGGAAAACATGCATGGAAATGAAAGAAAATGGAATTTACAACTGGAAAATGATGAACATGCTGTTCTTTGGCAAGAAGTAAATCATTATTCATATTTCCTGACCAGACCCCATCTGGAGCATTCTATCCAGGTCTAAACACAACCAGGTAAGGGTGACAAAGATGTGGAAGGGACAACTGAAGCAAACAGATGCTTAGCCTAGAGAAGAGAAGATATGATCACTGTTGTAGGTAAAGGAGAGTAGACCCGAGAGAGAAAGCTAGGACCCAACTGATGGGGAATCACAAGGAAATAGATTCAAGTTTAGTGTGAAACATTTTCTAATAATCAAGGTTGTCCAGTAACAGAATGGGTCTCTTTCTGAGGTAAGAGTGAGCACCCTAATGCTAAAGGTGTTCAAGCAGACAGTCACCTTTCAAGGCAGCTAAATGGCACTGGGCCTGGGGTCAGGAAGACCTGTGTTAAAATACAGGCTCAGACACTAGCTGTGTGACTCTGGGCAAGTATCACTTAACCTTTCTCTCCTTCAGTTTCCTCAACTGTAAAATGGGGATAATACGTGCTCTTACCTTGCAGAGCTGTGAGGACTGAATAAGATAATATTTGCAAAGTGCTCAGCATAGTGCCTAGTATGTGCTATGTAAATGCTTATTTTCTTCTCTTTCCCCTTTCAAGATTCCAGAGAGAATTCCACACTGGGAGACTGATTGGACTAGATGACCTTTTAGGTCCCTTTGCAGGCTTAGATTCCATGATTGAAAATACAAAGATGATGTTACCAACCAGCTGCAGCTATAAGCAGATATTGAAAGCTGGTTTTCTTGGGCCAGGGAGAGTTAGTGCCTAGTATGTTATCAAGGGCAGGCATCTCCTGGGGGCTAGACTGGATACCTGGGAAAGGAGAATGAGGTTAAGGAGCCTAAAACCATGACAACGTCAGCTAAGAAATGTGACAACTGGTTATAAAATGTATCTTTCTCCACCACAGAGCCATCACTGATTTAGCAGGAAATGCTACCAAGCCCCTGACAAAGTCCCTCACCGTGATCAGGTTGTGTTCTGGAAGGCTACAAGCTTCAATGTGATCCTGGAGAAGTTGCTGGGAGAAGTTCTGATGCATCTGGGCAGCTTCATGAGCATCCATTGCATTCCCACAAGCTTTATTCAGGTCTGGGAAAGAGAATAACACTCATAGCATTCAGATGATTAAATAAAGTACTGTCAGCTGAATTCTAGCTGGTGTGATCTCCCAAAAGCCTTCCTTGGAGATTCTCGCTTATGGGATTTCTCTCCTCCTTGCTCTCCTATAGTACTTATCCATACCCCCTATTTACCATCATAATTGTACTAAACTGTGCTACATAATTACAGACTAAATTGTTATCTGTTCCACATGTGTATTTTCTGTCTTCCCAATTAGCAATGACAGCTGACATTTCTATAATGCCTCATGGTCATAAGAATATTTTCACATACTGTATCTTAGGGAGGCAGTGCGACAAAGTAGAAAAACAGCTAGGTTTGAAGTAGAGAACTAGGTTCAAATGTTATCTCTGACTCCTAGGTGATCTTGAGCAAATCACAAGCCTTCCTGGGCTTCAGCTTCCTCATCTATAAAGCAGGGAGTACTTGGGGGGAGGGGAGGGAAGGGCTGAAGGGCTGCTTGACTAGATGCCCTCTGGAGTTCCTTCTAGCTCTAAATCCATGATAACGTGATCTCCATACAAATGTTAAGAGGCAGATAACAATAGCTTCCACTGATAAGAGTTTTTGTAGTACATAACACTTTCCTTACAACAATTCTATGAGATACCTAGTGCAAATGGTATTACCTCCAATTTACAGATGAGAAAAAGGAAATCCATAGAGGCTGTGCCTTTCCCAAGATCCGGCAGAGCTAGGATCTGAATTAAGACTTCTGTTTCCAAAAGAAATGCTCCTTTTATTATACCACAGGTAACCCAACTAAACTAAAACTAAGGCTGTGTCCAGACAGCAATAAATGACATATTTTGCAAGAAGCAGTATGGTAGAGTGGAAAAAATAGGACATCAGAGACCTGGGTTCAAGCTTTGGTTATGTCACTAAATAACTGATCTGGGCAAGTCTTCTCTTTACCTCCTTGAGCCTCAGTTTCATTATCTATAAAATGGGGATAACAGTTTCTACAATGCCTCCACTAAAGGGCTGTCATAATCATCAAGTGAGATATGTGCCAAAATGTTCTTAATTGCATGTAAGAGAAATGAGTTACTATTGCCAACATGGATACATGGGCTTGTTTTCTAACACTCTCCTCAAAAGCACTAAATTTGGGATAAAGTGGATCTAGGTGTGCCCCTTATGATAATGTGGCTTTATTTATAAATACAGTCATGTGGAATAGGGTCAACATTTTAGTTAAAGTTTTGTATATGTGATTCATGGGGCAGTACTGCATTTTATGGCAGGGGGAGATTCAACTAATAATCTTTTTAAGAAAAATAAAATGTTTTATTAAAAACTTTTGGCTAACGATCTTAAACAGTTAAGAATTAATTTGCTTTTCTTCAGAAAAATTCTTTGTTCAATTAATATCCTACTTTTGTGGTAAAAGGAAAACTCAGTTGTTTTCACACTGCCCTATCTTTAAAGTTATTTATTCTTTCCCTTAAGTCACTTCTCTAGTTGAAAGCTCTAAGAATCAGAAATCCAGTCCAATATTGAATAACACAATTCATATTGTGGTGGAAAGAACCTCAGACTGGGAATCAGGAAACCAAGGCTTTAGTTTTAGTTTTGTCTATAACCTGCTCTGTGATATTGGGTAGGTCCCCTCCCTCCTGAGTTTTCTCCTATATAAAATAAAGGGGCTAAACTAGCTCTGGCATTAAAAAATAAAAAAAACAAAAACCACACATTTTAATCTTATTTTTGTTAATATCTTTTTTCATATATTAATTTCCAAATCCATGCCTTTCCTTCTCCTTCCATAGCAAGACATTCCTTATAACAAAGATTTAAAAAGAGGAAAAAAAAATCCCAGTTCATCAAAACTATTTAAAATACTGAGTAAAGGGGCGGCTAGGTGGCGCAGTGAGTAAAGCATCGGCCCTGGAGTCAGAAGGACCTGAGTTCGGATCTGGCATCAGACACTTAATGAACACACAAACAAAAACCTAGCTGTGTGGCCTTGGGCAAGTAAGTTAACCCCAATTGCCCTCCAAAAAGCCAAAAAAACAAACAAACAAACAAACAAAAAAAAAAAACCTGAGTATATTTGACAGTATATGCAGTATTTCTCTCTGACTTGTTTTCAGTGATATCTCTACAAAAATTCTGTTAGTTTTACTTCCGTATTTCAGATGAACATTCTGAAGATCATGGAAGCTAAGTGATTTGCTTAGAGGTCCACAGCTCTTTAAGCATGAAAACCAGTATATGTCTTTCCTGATTACATGCTGCCTTCTGACAACTTTACATTATTAGGTCTGATTCTGACATTCTATGTTTTAAGATTCTACAATCATGACTTCTAAGTTCAATCCCAACAAGATATTCTTCATAATGTATTGGGAAGATATAAGATAAAAAAAAATACATAGATGGGGCATCTAAAAATGCAAACATTTTATGTGCTGTAAGTACTGATAAGTGGTAAGATGGAATAGAGTTTAAAAAGGAAACTGAGGGGCGGCCAGGTGGTGCAGTGAATAGAGCACCAGCCCTGGAATCAGGAGGACCTGAGTTCAAATGTGGCCTTAACACTTACTAGCTGTGTGACCTTGGGTGGATCACTTAACCCCAACTGACCTGCCTTTCCCTCTCCAAAAAAAGAAAGTTAAAAAAAAAAAAAAAAAAAAAAGGAAATGGAGACACTCCAGGTACATTCTTTTGAGTAAGCAAAATGGATTTAACTTGTGGTAAGGACACAGAGGATACCCAAGTCTATATCTGTGTTCCTTCTGACCCCACTCTAAGCAGTTCCCTTGTAGGGAGAAATCCCTGGGTAGAAAATGCTTTCTTCCAAAGCCTTCTTAACATATTCTTGCAGGTTTGAGTCCTCAGGGCAATCAGTATCATTTCTAGGGCTTTTCCCAAATTCTCTATTTTTATGAGTATGGAAGAAAAATGTTCCATTTCTGACATGTAACAAATCGGTACAATTTCATATATAGAGCAGAAGGCACAAGCCCAGCCCTTTTCCAAGGCTTTAATCTGCAAGGCCTAGACCTGCATAAAGGAAAAGAGGTTTTCCAGGGTCAAACTCAGCTCATATCATCAAGTCTCTCAGGGCTGTTCAAGGTTTCTTTCTGGCAAGACTAGTGGCAAAAGAAGGGTAACTTGTCATTCATTGTTTCCAGGAGGAGCAATGACATGATAGGGTGTTGTCCTGACTTGCTCGGGAATTGGATTTAAGTAAGGCAGTGCTGTACAAGGTTGTTAGCCTCACTCTCTCTTCCAAAGTCACCCAAGTTCAGTGGCAGGACAAAAATCAAGATGACTGGCAACAGGCTGGGATGCAGTGAATAACTTTGGTTTCTTCAATGCTCAACCAGGTTCTAAGTGTTTCTCAGTACCTGCTTCAGCTGCCTTTGTGGCCATTAGAACAAACTGTTCTCAACTGCCCATTCCACTGAGGAAAGTCTTCACATGTTTGGGGTAGACATTCCCTTACCTCACTGATGGGTTTGAGACCTATTGGTTACCCTCAATCTGGTTTAGCCCGTCTGCTAAGATGGTTTTACTGGGGTGTGGCCAATGCGAATGCTACAGTTTCTTGAAGCCACAGGTAAGAGTTGGATGAAGGTGGACACTGAAGGTGGATGAGCAGTCCTAAAAAGGGCTTGGTAAGTCCTCATATCAGAGGAGCTAGACTTCTTTGAACACCTCATACATCCCCAAAAAGTAACTATCGATTGGGTCTTACCCTCTTGCCTATGGCCCTCAGAAAGAAGGGGAAAAGAAGGCACCAAGACTAAACATTCACATGGAGGAAGATAAACTGACACAGTTGGGGAAACGTGTGACCAAAATGTGTTCCTAAGGCTACATGTATGGTAAGGGCATTCCAACTGCAAATGTGAACAGAATGTCCCCCAAGAGACCACATTTGGCATCTAATAAGACTGAATGTTATCATCAAGATAAAATGTCCTTGTGGCACAAGCAGTAACACTTCCTTCCCTAATGCACTCTTTAGAATGCAGCCCAGCATGACAGTTCAAGAAGCTGGAGGGAAAGTTGTGGTTTCAACAGAGACCAAAGGAAAGATTTTTTTCCCCAAGGGACAGAGGAGGAGAAAGGAATGGTGTGGCCTTTGTTCCCAGGGAAGACTTGTATTCATATACACCTTTGTATTTTGTTGTTCAGTCGTGTGTGCGATACTTATTTTGCTTTTAAACTACTTGGAAAGGAATATCCTTCAAAAAGCCTGGAAAGGCAGGCTGAAGCCTGACTGCTAAGGACTTCAAATGTCCAAAAGAAGAGTTTGTATTTTATCCCAGAATCAAGAAGTGAGCTTACTGTTGTTCAGTTGTGCCTCACTTTTTGCGACCCCATCTGGGGTTTTCTTGGCAAAATATCAGAATGGTTTGCCATTTCCTTCCCCAGGTCATTTTACAAATGAGGAAACTGAGGCAAACAGCAAACAGGGTGAAGTGACTTTCCAGGGGTCACACAGCTAGGGAGTGTCTGAGGCCAGATCTGAACTCATGAAGATGATTCTTCTCGACTCCAGGCCTGGCACTCTATCCACTGTGACACTTAACTGTCTCACCTCTATAATAACCTGCCAATATCAAGTGTTAGAAAGGATACAGGACTCAAGGAGCTGGAAGACCTGGTCTGCAATCCTTGCTACTGCTTCACCTGTAACCCTGAGTCAGACAGACACTTCCTTTTTCTGCTCAGCTACCTACTGAGATGCACACCATACCTCTACACTCCATGTCTTGAACTCTGAAATGCTTCTTTTCAATCCTTCCTTTTCTCCAAATGCTCCATTCCTCTTAACTCTATCCTTTATCCTCTTCCTCCTCTTTAGTCCCTCTGCTGCTTCTTGTTTCTTCAGTTCACCATCCTTACTTTAGTTTCTCTTTCTTCCCTACACCTGACCCAATGTTTGACCAACATAATTCTACTCTATCCTCTATTCCTGAATTCCTTGCTCCTTTGTCTTACTGTTGCCCTTGCCTCACCAAATTGGGGTGCTGGATCAGGTGACAAGGTGCTAAAAACTGCTAAACAGAGTCCCACATCCATGCCGAATGGGTTCCATATATATGTTTGATTTCCAATGGACCCCTCTAGCTGCATGGTGATTCTTTTATTCTTCCTTGAGTGACTCTCAAGCACACTCCCCATAGAGACTATTCTGAATCTCCTACATTTTCCTTTCTTCCTGTTCTCAACAGGATTTTTGCTGCCTACTTATTTAAAAAATAGGGACCATCTGTCATGAACTTCCTCTTTTCCATAAATACAAACTTCTCTGTATCATTTTTTATTCTTTCCTCCTTTACTCTTGTCTCTGACCAGGAAATGGCCCTTATCTTTGCCAGAGCTAATTCCTCTACTTGCAGTCTTGATCCTGTCTCCTTTGGGAGCTTGCTGCCTGGATTAACCCTTTTTCTTTCTTCTTCAATCTCTATGCATTGGCTGCTTGCCTACTGCCTACAAACAAGCTCAGAACTTCTCCCACCCTTAAAAACCTTTATTTCATGCTGCTTTCCCTAAAACACTCTTTATCTTCTCACTTTCACAAACTTGTAGAAATGCCATCTACATTTGCCTTCATTTCTTCACTTTTTACTCACTTTTCAATACTTGCCATTGTTCTTCGAGCCTACTGACTTCACTCAATGGAAACTGCTCTCTACAATGTTACCGATTACCTCTTAACTGCTAAATCCAACAACCTCTTCTCAGTACTGATTCTACTTGACCTCTGTAGCTTCAGACACTCCACACCACTCTTCTTCCTTTATAGTTTTCATTCCCCTTGCTTCTATGACACTAACGTCTCTTCATTTCCCCCATACCTATCTGACTGTTCCTTCTTTCTTTTCTTCTGGATCACTCAACTCCTAGTGAGGTACAGCAAAAAAAAATAGTGGCTGCAGAATCAGAGTACAAGGGTTCAAAACACCATCTCTGACATTTATAACCGGTGTGACTCTCAGCATGTCACTTATTGGCCTTTAGACTCAGTTTCCTCACACAAAAGTAAAAGGGTAAGACGAGATAGCTTCTGAAGGCCCTTCCAACTTTAGATCTAGGGCCCCATTCTCTTAAGTGTAGGTTCAAGGCTCTGTCCTGATCTCTTTATTTCACTCTATACCTTCTTTCTCAGTAATATCAACTATCTTGGGTTCAAATATCACTTACACAGATGACTTTCAAATCCAGCTTTAAATTCTCCCCCAAACCTTAGTCCTGTGTTTCTGTTAAAAATATGCCACAGGCATCTCAAGTTCACTATGTCTAAAAAAAATTGTATCTTTGCTAAACCTACCCCTCCTCCAAATTTTCCTATCTCGTTAGGGGTACCACCATTCTTTGTCATGCTATTTCACAACTTTGAAGTCACTTAAGACTCTTTCCTCTCTTTCACATCTAATTTGGGGCCAAGTCTTGTTAATTCCATTTTCTCAGTTTCTTTTCTCTCTACTTTCATGGCTATCATTCCAGTTCAGAATTTCTTACTTACTGTCTGAACTACTGAAATCGCCTCAGTCGGTCTCCCTGAGTCCATCCTTACTCTTCCCCAATCCATCTTTTACACAGCTGCCAAATAATGTTCCCAAGACACTAGTCAAATCATGTTACTTTCCTACTTAAAAATCTTTAGTGGCTTTATATTGCCTCTAGAATAAAATACAAATTCCCCATCCTTGGCATTTTTAAAGCCTTCTACAGTGTGGTTCCAGTCTGCCTTGCCAGCCTTATTTCTACTAATCTTCTTAAAGAACTCAACATTCCAGCTAAACTTTCCTGCTCACTGTTCCAAGAATTTAGCAATTCCCTTCCTGTCTCTATGACTTTGAACAACCTGTTCCCCCTACCAGGACTGCACCACCTCCTTTCCTCTATCTCTAAAAATCTTTAATTTTTTTCAAAGACTGACTGAGGTACCATCTCTGATAGAAAGCCTTTCCTTAAGCCCCTGGTTAAGTATCCTCTCCTTCCTCAAATGATTCTTTAATTTCCTTATTGATACACACGACGTCTCCTCTTACTAGAAGGTAAGCTTCTCGAAGACAGGAAATGTTTTATTTTTGCCTTTGCATGTACAATGCCTTTTACAGAGTATATACTTAATACACATTTGCTGAACTGAATTTAATTTTCTTGAGTTGATTTCCTCAGCTCTTTGAAAAGTGAAGTCTCAAAGTATAAATTGATGCTTTGTCATGTACTTGGAGGAAACACTTAGTTCTGGAAGGTTCTATGACAGTGAAACACCTTTCACAGATCTGGTATTTTAAATAGAGTAGATGCTTAATTATTTTTCAGACTGAGTGCTACCAGCCTGGCTAAGGTCAGAGATTCTCATCATAGACTGGCCAGAGGATAAATGAATTCCCTGGTCAGAAAACTTCTCAAAGACCATCTACTAACTTACAGGGCAGTTATAGTCTACATAAGAGAAGCAAGTACCATTTAAATGAAGTTATAGATCCCTTGAGTAAGAAAGTAAAACAGGAATATTTTTACTACCTCCTTACCAGGCTGGTAAGAAAAATACTTTTGTGTATAGGGAAAAGTGGTATAGGACAAGGAGTCAGAAAACATTCAGATTCCAGTTCTTCTACCAAATAGATGTATAACTTATGGCAAATTAATTCATCTCTCAAAGCCTTAGTTTCCTCATCTGTAAAATGGGAGGATCGTATCAGAGTGACTAATATGACAAAAAAGGAAAAAGTTGGATGTTGGAGGGGATATGGGAAAACTGGGATACTACAGCACTACTGGTGGAACTGTGAAGTGATCTAACCCTTCTGGAAAGTAATTTGGAACTATGCCCAAAGGCTATAAAACTGTGCATATTCTTTGATCCAGCAAATACCACTGCTATATTTATATCCTAAAGATATCCAAAAAAAGGAATAGTACTTATTTGTACAAAAATATCTATAGCAGTTCTTTCTGTGGTGGCTAAGAATTAGAAATCAAAGGGATGGCCATCAACTGGGGGATGGGTAAACAAGATGTGGTATATGATTGTAATGGCATATTATTGTATAACAAGCAGGATGATTTCTGTAAAACCTGCAAAGACTTACATGAACTGATGCATAGTGAAGTGAACAGAACCAGGAGAATGTTACACACAGTAAGAGAGTAATACTGTTCTATGAAGAACTGTGGATGATTTAGCTATTCTCAACAAAATAATGATCCAAGACAATCCCAGAGGACTAATGATGAAGTATACTACCTACTTCCCGAAAAAGAACGGATATTGATTGAATATACTGAAGCATGCTATTTTTCACTTTCATTTTTTTGAGTCTTCTTATATCAAATGACTAATATGGAAATATTGTACATAATCATAAATGTATAACCTATATCTGATTGCTTACTGTCTCAAGGAGGGGGGAGGGAAGGAAGGGACAGAATTTGGAACTCAAAACTTTAAATGCGAAAAATTTTTTGGGAAAAAAGTAGAAAGCCAAGATCTAAAAAAGTCTAGCAATTTACTTAAGGTCACACAACTGGTAAGTAGTAAAATGGAATTTAAACCTAGGTCATTTGACTCTAAATACAGTATTCTTTCCTCTATTCTCACCCACCATTCTGCAAAAAAAGAAGGGAAGGTCAGACTAGATGACTTCTTAGGTTTGTTCTAATTCTAACAATGAATGAATCTATAAAAAGTGGAGCTGTACAGAAATGTGAATATTGTTGTTGTTGTTATTTTTATTGCTACTACCAAAAGGAGAAACATACTCTAGATTATAATCTCAGAGCTCAGGTGGATGACAAAAGGATATCTATTCAAGTTAAGCTGTCCAATTTAGTGCTTAACTCTAATCAAAAGTTTGCAGTGAGTTGCTCATCAGACTTACCTCTTAGCAGAGCTGAAGACCACAGTTGTACAGACATGTCTGGAATCTTGCTAGCCAGCTGCATAGCTGGTACCACCATATTATTACTCTCCTGGTAAATAAACAAATTGAGAGATCAAGGTTAGTACTATGAAGTGACAAATCATCCACAGGCCCTGCTCAGGACCCTGAGGCCAAAGGCTTGCACTTGCTAACACAGACTTGGATAGCAAGTACCTACTTCTTCGTGGGCAATGTACAGTCCATAGAGTGAGACAGTAGGCAATGATAACCTGCTGGCCATGGGGCAGAGAGGCAAACAAACACATTTGGAGGCTGAAAATTCCCATCTGAAGCCAAATGCCAATTTGGGGAGAGGCAGTGTGGTATAATGTGAAGAGCACTGATGCAGCCAGGAAACCTGGGATCTGCTACGTCCCACTATGTGCCAGCGTTAAAGGCACTTCATCTTCGTGGACCTTGGTTTCTTCATGTGTAAAGTGAGTACTAGTTTTTGCCTTCCCTTCCTAATAAGGTTGTTGTAAAGTCTGATTGAAATAATGAATATAAAAGTATTTTGCAACAATGAGAGAGTATTGTAACTTTTACATGAGACAAAATTTGTATAGCACCTACTACCAGGCATTGTGTTAAGGGCTTTACGATATTATCTCATTTGAATGTGGAGAACTGACCTTAACACCTGGATTTAAGTCTGTCCTCTGAAATATACTGCCTGTAGCCACAGACAAATCACTTAAACTCTCAGTGCTCTAGGCAGATTTCTATGGCTATAAGTAGCAGAAGAGGTGCTAACCTATATTGGTAAGGGGAGTTTCCTCACCAGGAAATTCTCTATACCAATGAAATCACAAATCCAGTCCCTATCTCTATTGTATACAATTCCCAAAATAATACATTAAAACAGTGATGCAATACAAAGATGAAATCAATTGCTCTAAAACCGACTTGTTTCTTCTCTCAAAATAAGTAAAATACATGATTCTGCTAAGTCTTAGGTTCTGGGATATGGAACACATTAATGGCTATAGAGACAAATATAGGCATATTTTCCTCCTTACCATCATTAATTGGTTCTGGTAAAACATGATGCTTGGGAAAACAATGTCATAAGGAACAGGATAAATGTTACAAATGTAATGGCAAGCAGAATGATGCTCAGGAAAACTAACACTGTTGGAATTCAAGTACTCAGGCTATCCCTCTTTTTTAAAGATGAAAACATGATTAAAATTTATGAAGACTAAGGCCATTTCATAGTAAATAAATAGTCAGAGGAAATCCAAGTTGGAAAATGCCCTAAATAATAATAATGAGCTTATCAGATTGAGAAAAAAGGGAAAAAATTGACAAATACCAAAGGATCTGTGGGAAAACAGGTACACTGGTGAATTATTGGTGGAGTTATGAATTAGTTCATCCATTTTGGAAAGCAATTTAGAACTATGCCCAGAAAGCTGTATAGTTATTAAACTTGTGCATATTCTCTAACCCAACTGTACAGTTGCTGGGTCTAGGAAATCAAGGAAAGACAAAAAGGAGCTAGATAAATAAAAATATTCAGTTCATTTTTCAGTCATGTCTGACTCTTTGTGCCCTATGTGGGGAATGATATTGGAGTGGTTTGCCATTTCCTTCTTTCCATTCATTCTACAGATAAGGAACTGAGGCAAACAGGGTTAAATGACTTGCCCAGGGTCACAAATCTAGTAAGTGTCTGAGGCCAAATTGGGACTCAGGAAGAGGAATCTTCCTGACTCTAAACCTAGTATCCATTGTGCCACCTAGTTGCCTAGTTCCCCCTTTAGCTGTTCTTTTTGTAGTGGCCAAAAACTGAAAACCAAGGGCATGTCCTTCTACTGGAGAATTTCTAAACAGACTGCGGCATGGGAATATAATGGCATATCATTGTGCTATAAGAAATGATGAAATGGGCAAGAGGAAAATGGGAAGACATTTATGAACTGATGCAGAGTAAAGGGGGTAGCACTAGAGGAACAGTATATACAACAATAACAACATTATAGACAGAAACAACTTTAAAGGATTTTAGAATTCAGATTAATGCAATTATAAAACACGAGTCAAAGAGAATGAAGATAACACATGCCACTTACCTTCTGAGATAACTAATGAACTTAAACTACAGAAAGATATACATTTATGGACATGGTTAACATGGAATTTTGTTTTGTAAGATTATATAGATTATATATTGAAAGATGTGTTTGGGGATTTAAAAAAAAATTTGCTCAATGGGAGGGGGGTAGTAGAAGAGACAGATTAATTAAAAAATACTTATTACATGAAAAATAAAAAAAAAATTTTTAAAAAGATGAAAACACGTATTCCAAGCCATTAAACAATGGCCCTTGCAAAGGAAAAATTGAGTTAAGTTTACACTATGAGTAAAGATGGGTCTTCAAATGAAAGAAAAACCATTCAAAGACCCAGATATATGTAGAGACAGACACATCTCAACCAGGCAAATCTATCAAAAAAGGTTGTGGCCTATTAGATAATGGCTGCCCAGTTCAGGGGCTTTGGAAGCATAGACATATTTTATGCTTCCTTATAGCTGTCTGAAATGCAGCAGCTGAAAGATTTGGGGTGTGTATGGCACAGAAAGCAGGAGAAGGCAGGGAAGAAAAAGGTCTGTGCTGCATTCTACATATGCAAAGGCTAACATATGGTGGTAATTAGGGTAAGTAAGCAAAGAATGGGCAATCCTTTGCTTTACCAAGGGTAAACCAAAAGGTCAAGATGTATTGTTACCAGTTTCTTCAGAGTGCCAAAATCCAGTGGGTTGAGACAAAGCAGGAAACTGCTTGTAGGAGACCCAAGCCAAGAGATTGGTACAAATGGAAAAATACAAGGCGCATAAAGGAGGTGATTCAAGCTTTCTCTTCAAAGTTTTTACCCTGGTGGCAACTTTGTTGTGTTCTCCTTACTCATCCCGATGTGTTGGTTTGGTCATGAGCCAGAGAGACCATGCCCATTCTGGACTCCACTGTGCTAGTAAGCCTGTGAGCTCAGTCACTATTCCTCTCCTCAGAAATGTTCCTCCCCCATGACTTTGTGGGATAGAACTGGTGGATGTTCCTTACAAATTCCAGGATCCTATGTTCTTAACTTGGCCCTGTACTCATATCTGTCTATTAGAAGCTGGCCATGGTACTGTTACAACCATGAGCCAAATATATCTTGAACAATGAAGGATGCAATAAAGGCTGACTGAAGCTGGTAGGTCACTGATGTTACTACTTAACTAGTGATAATGGGGCCCAATATTCTGAGTTCTAGGAAGGTCTGCTAATGCCGAAGTTATGGCATAATAGATCTAAATTCAAGAGCTGATGTCATTTGGCTCCATTTATACTCAATTTTGGCAGCTGGGCTCAGGTTGGCATATAGTTCCTTCCAAGCAATCACTGACAACAGTGGGCAAAGGGTTGAATGCAGGGGGAATAATCTGAGAATGAAAATTAGTTTATATAAAAGAGGAAGAGGGTAAGGGATAGCTTGCTAGCTCCTGTTGGAATATTAGCCACTCCTAGAACCCAAACATCTGCCTTTCTCTTCCAAACATTTGCACAAGCTAAGCCCCATGCCTAGAATGCAGTTTTCTTCATTTTTGCTTCTCAAAATCGTTGTCTTCCTTCAGGTCCCAATTCAAGTGTCTGACCCTCCATGAAGCCTTTCCTGATTTTTTTTAGTATTCTTTCTCCTACCTCAATTTTCTTTCTACTACACTTATTTATGTGTATGTTTTTATTCTACTCACAAAAATATAAGCTCACTGAAGGCAGGAACTCTTTCCTCTTTGTCTCTATACTTTCTAGCAGAGTGCCTTGCATGCAGACATAATAAATGTTTGTTGAACTGAATCATCCAGCTTTTGGTTGAAGCCCTTCCAATAATGAAGCAATTACTCATGAAACAACCCTTTCTCCTTTTGGATAGATCTAATTATTAGGAAGCCTTTCCTTATACTGAGCTACAATCTGCATGTCTAACTTCTATCCATTGGTCCTAATCCTTCTGGATCAAACAAAACAAGCTTTTGGGTTTTTTTTTTTTTGCTTTTTTTGCAGGAAGTGGGGGGGAGGGTAGGGCAATTGGGGTTAAGTGACTTGCCCAAGGTTACATGGCTAGTAAGAGTCTGAGGGCACATTTGAACTCAGGTCCTCCTGCCTCCAGGGTTTGTGCTCTATTCACAGGGCCACCTAGTCACCCCCAAGCAAAACAAGTTTAATTCTGCTTTCATATTATAAGTCATTAGGGGTCTGAAGAGATAAGCCCATTCAAATTACATCGTTTTCAGGCCCTCTTGACTTAATGTCAATTAATGAATATAGTTCTGGTTACTACTACACAAACTAAGTTACTACTAATAATAGCTAACATTTACATAGTGCTTATTATGTGCCAGGCACTATGCTAAGCACTTTATAATTATTATCTCATTTGGTTCTGCTAATAACCCTGGGAGGTAGGTGCTGTCATTAATATCACCCATTTTACTATGATTATTCATGTCTATTCATTCTCCCCTCCCATAACCAATCAATTGCCAAGTCTTGTCAATTCTACCTCTATAATATTTCTTCAATATGCCCCATTCTCTCTAATCACAGGCCTTCATCACCACTCATATGGACTACTGAAAGAGTCTCTTCTAATTGGCCTTCCAGCCTCAAGTCTCTCTCCCTTCTCTAAAGCATCCTCTATACACCAAGCCAAAATGACATCCCTAAAGCACAAATCTGTCCATGTCACTCCTGGACTTAAAAAAAGCCCATAGAATAAAATACAAAATTCTATTTGTCATTTAAAATCCTTCACAATGTAGTTCTAACCTACCTTTCTAAGCTTAATACACATCATTCACTTTCCTTAGTTCATTCTATGTCCAACTGGCTTACTTGACGCTCCTCAGATACAACATTCTGTCTCCAGTCTCTGTGCCCTTTTAATAGGCTGTCTTTAGTGTCTGGAATGTACTCCCTCCTCACATCTGCTTCTTAGAATCTTCAGCTTCCTTCAAAGCTCAGCTTGTGCCACCTACTATAAAAAACTTTTCTTGATCCTTCTAACTGGTCAGTGCCTCCTTCCAAAATTTTATACACACACACACACACACACACACACACACACACACACACACACACACACACACACACACACACACACACACACACACACACACACACACAATATATAACTTGGATAAATGTGGTATTTATAGGTATACATGTTGTTTATCCTGAGAGAATGCAAGTTTAAGAAGGAAGAACTTTATTAAGTTTTTACTATTTGCCAGGCACTGTGCTAAGCGCTTTTACAAATGTTAACTCATTTGATCCTCACAGGTACCTTGGGAGGTAGAGTGTTATCATGACCCCCATTTTACAGTTGAAGAAACTGAAGCGACAGCAGTTAAGTGACTTGCTCAGGGTCACACAACTATTAAGTGCCTGAGGCTGGATTGGATCTCAGGTTTTCTTGACTCCTAGCTCAGTGCTCTCTCCACTGTGCCACCAGCTACCCCCTAACAGACTGCTTGGCTTTTATTATTTGTGTCCCTAAGACCTAGTATAATGCCTGACTCTTAAATGCTTATTATTTAATTGAAACTTTTGAGAGAGAGTCCATGGAAAACAACTTTACTCCAATACCTGTGGAGTGGTGTTCAAGTTCTGTAATCTCTAATACAGGTACACCTGAATATGTAGGCAAAGGCTCAGAAAGAACTGTTAAAAATCCAGCTGTCAATGACTCAGTAATATAGGACTTATCTAAGGACCCCTACAACAGGGGAATACAGAAGACACACAGTGAAAGGCTCCCCCACTCCAAAGCCACAATGCTTTGCTCTAACTATCCTAATATTACTTTGGTTACTATCCTCCTCCTCTTCTTCTAAGATAATTAACTCTGTAACAGTCATAGAATGGGGGGAGGAGAAAAGGATAAGGGTGTGGAAGGAAATAAGCATTTATCAAGCACCTACTATGTGCCAAACACTGTGCTCAGTGCTTTACAAATATGATCACATTAGATAATGGTCTCACCTAACAATACGAGCTCAGCAGTCTTGCTTCTAAGTGTCGGCAGTCCTAGTGCATAGGTGAGGGGCTGGTACAAGTCCTCAGGCCTACTGCCACAACTCAACTGTCTTCCTTTGTATAGTAACAAGTGGCTTTTATAGGGCTACAGCAGAGGTCCTTTCACTAAAACTCTACTCCAATATCTTACCATGATGTACAGATGTCCAGAGTTCTTAAAGGCTGTGTCAGTGGAGTGATGCTCTAACAGATCCTACCCAAATGGAAAAGGCTTTGAGTACAGACCTGAAGACAAGACTATATATGGCTGCTGCCCAAAGATGAGGCTAAATAGCAAGAGATTCATTACCGAAAAGTTAGCCATCAGGTGATTTAAATTTTTTATTCTAACTAACTTACGATGGCCATCTCCTAGAGGTTAGACGGTCCTGTACTGAATTAGTCACAGATCCTTGAAATGAAGCAGAGATCATCAACCTTTCAGAAGTAAGGGGCAAAGCTGGCAATGCTAGGACTGAATTGAGTGTTTTGAGAAGGATGAGGGTGACTATGCAATGAGACTCATGAGGGCCAGGTGGTAGGCTCCTGTATATCAACTTTTGAAAGCTCTAGGGTGACAGTGGGCAGCAACTCTTAATATAAGGGTGGGCTGATGTGGTGATGGTGGCTTGATTAGGTGGCAGGAAAGCCAGCTCATATGCCATACACTGATTTCTGTAAATTAATAGATATTAATTAGTAATATATTAATAGACAATATCAAGACAATAATAGAGAATATTCTATTTTATTTTTTGGAGGGGGAGGGAAGGACAGTTAGGGTTAAGTGACTTGCCCAAGGTCACATGGTTACTAAGTGTTAAGTGTCTGAGGCTGGATTTGAACTCAGGTCCTCCTGACCCCAGGGCCTGGGCTCTATTCACTGTGCCACCTAGCTGCCCCAAGAATATTATTCTTAATAAGATTAAAAGGTAATATTTGTAAAGCTCTTAGTATGGTTCCCAGCACACTTAATAAATCCTTTTTTCCATTTGATATATGTCCTTTCCTTCCTTCCTTCCTTCAATTTGATGCCCATCTTATAAATGTAACCCTAAATGTATAAATGATTTCTCCTTTTCCCAGCCCCAGTTTTAGCTTGGAAAATTACCAAGAGGAAGCATTCTAGCCTACAAGAAAAAAAAAATTTTTAAGGTATATTTAAGGTTTAAGTTCTAGAATAAGACAAGCAAGGAAACCTTATAGGCAAAATAATTTTTTCAGGAATTTGTCAATTTATACTCATGTAAAAGCAAAACTTAAAAGCAAAAGCTTTAAAAAGCTAACATGCGTTCACAAACACCCAAAGATCTAGCTACACTTATACATCAATGGATTAGTGAAATGATGTAGGTACTTTCTCTAGTGATACTCATAGCAATCCATCCGTGCCTTCTCATCCTGAGTAACTCTTTTTCATGTCTCCCCCATATGTCCTTCATAAGGGGACCACTGAATATGCTGAAAGTCTTCTATTACATGGACACCAACACAGCATTCAGGCTATCTGCTTTCCTTTTCTTTCTTGCTATATTCTTGACTCACATATATTTCCAGTTATATACTTCTTAGATGAGATCTTTCATTCCATCTCTGGTACTATGCTCCAGCCTATTTATGGCTACCACAAATCTTTCTAATGCCCTTTGGTAGTGAAATTTTGTATCTTTAGAATATCTGAAGTGATATTTTGTGATTCATAAATGCACAGCATCTCGAGAGGATTACTGACATTAAAACCAGTGCTGTAATTGTGATAATTTTTAAAAGGTAGTATCTAATTGAAAGAACTATGAATGTAACATGACCATTATTTTAAAGTCATGTCAGAAGGGTTGTCATGTGGAAAAGGGATTAGCCTACAGGACCAGAGTGGAAGTTATGATGAAACAAGTTTCAGCTCAATTTAAGCAAAATACTCCTAACAATCAGAGATATACAATATTGGAATGGGCTGCTGACACAACTAGTGTCAGCAAAATAAGAGTAGAATAGCTCATCTCTTTGAAGTCCCTTCCAACTTTTAATATTCTGTGAATTTCATTTAAAAATAAGAATATAATGACTGACACTCACCCTATGATTCCCTAATACATAGAATATATGGCCCAGGAGAACAAGGGAACAGGCTGTTAACCGGTTCAAATCTTCTGCATTTGACATTTTCAGGGTTTCTCGTAAAAATCGCCTACAAAAGGAAAAACAAGAGAAAAGAGAAAACCGTCTTAAAACATATCCTTATGGAGAAAACAAAAAATGGGCCTAAAACCATTGCAAACCAAAACTAGAGGAAAGATTAACTTTGATCTACAACTATATTATTATTGACAAATTCAGTAAGGTAAAGTTGTCAATTTTAAATTATATTCATTTGCCAGTCTTGATGATATACAGAATCAGAAAACTATCATTTTCTTTTTGCTAAGAGCAGGAAGTAATAACAATAGCTAATAATAGTCTACATTTATATATCACTTATTACATGCCAGGGATTGTGTTAAATGCTTTACAATTATTAGCTATTTGATACTCTCAACAACTCTACAAAGTAGGTGCTATTATCCCCATTTTATGGATGAGGGAACTGAGGCAAACAAATCAAGTAACTTGCCCAAGGTCACATGGTAACTGTGGCTAGATTTGAACTTAGGACTTCTTGACTCCAGGGCCGGCACTCTATGAGATGAGGTTAAATTATCTAGTATAATTTTTCACTTAATGCAACAATCCTTTTCATAATGCCCCAATAAATGCTCCCACACCCAACCTCTAGTGCTAATGAGTTGCCAACAACAAAACGTCTTCCTTTTCATAGTTAGATTGCTCTAGTCGAAAGCTCAAATGTGAGCAAAAGTATTATTCTTTCTTTCTGATAGGTCAGGAAACTGGAGCTCAGAGATATTAAATAATTTCCTCAAGATTGTACAGCTCATAACAGTAGGGTCAAACCTAGGGCCTTTGACTCCCAACTCCAGGGCTCTTTGCTCTACATTATATACTTGCCTTAAGAACAGCCCCCTCAAAAGCACTTCCAACACACTTCTCTTGTCTCACACTACTGTACAAATACTCTAGTAATCTAGATCAGTCTGTGCCAGTTAAACAAGTTATTATCTATTACGAGTGACAAATCTGCTTTTGTCTGCTTTCTAATCCTAGTCTCTGTTCAGACCATTGCTCTGACATGACCCCCCCTTTGCCCAACTAAAACAAAAATCAAAGACTTGCATCTTTTTTTTTTTGGAGGGCAATTGGGGTTAAGTAACTTGCCCAAGGTCACATGGCTAGGGTTTTTTTTTTTGTTTGTTTGTGTGTGTGTTAAGTGTCTGAGGCCGGATCCGAACTCAGGTCCTTCTGACTCCAGGGCCGCTCTACTCACTGCGCCACCTACCCACCCCAAGACTTGCATCTTTACAGCCTTCTGGTTACCCCAGTTATCCAAGCAGCCTGGAGGAAATGTAATTGGTCATGTATATGAGAGTTATTTCTTTTCTTTTGTGTTTGTTCTATGCTCCTGCTAACCCTTTCCCTATTACCTCCAACTCCTCCAATGGACTTTTAATTCCTACAAAGAAAAGAATGAGCTGTGGAATAGAAATAAGGAGTCCAAGTCTCTAGTCCCAACTAGTGAGTAAAAACTACAGTGCATATTTATATAGTGCTTTGGTATAGTCTTTTTGTTTATTAGTTCATATCCTTACAACAACAATATGAAGCAGGTGGCACAGGAATTACCATTCCCGATTCATAAACTGGGAAATTGAGGATTGGAGAGGCCAAGTATCCTGGTTAAAGTTGAAAGGTAAATTAGTGGCAAAACAGCAACTCAAGCTCTTCACCTCTCTGAGCCTTGAAATATCCTATGCAAATTTAATAATATGATAACTTTTATTTCTATCTCCCCATACTATCTACTACACTGTTATACCCACAAAAGAGGTAAACAACTTTTATTAACTTGATAAATGTATTAGGAGGATCTTGGAAGGGGGATGGGAATGATCTTTACCTGAATATCTGAAGGACTCTATTTTGGAAGGAATAGATTAGGACCAATCTAAAGAACCTCTTAACAACCAGAGCTGTCCAACGATAGAAGGGATTAAATGCCCATTAGACATTTAGAATTGGATGTTCTGTAAGCACCTCAAACCCAACCTGTCCGAAATAGAGCTCACTATGTCTAGACCCAAAGCCACTTACCTCTCTTTCCCACTTTCCTATTATTACTGAGGGCATGCACAGCCATCTTTCTAGTCACCTAGTTTTGAACTCTTACCGTTATCCTCTTCTCTGTACTCACTCATCTCAAATATCTAATCAGTTGCCAAGTTTTATTTCTATCTTTACAATATTTCTTACATATGTGTCCTCTCCACTCATGCAGCCACCACCTCAGTAGCCTCTGAATCTGATCTTGCTTTACATCTCTCTCCATGTCGATCCATTCTCCTCACAGCTGACAAAATTATTTTCTTAAAGTGTAGGTCTCCTCATTTCACTCTCCTACTAAATAAATTCCAGTAGTGCCCTATTATCTTTAAGATCAAATATAAATTCCTGTTTGCCATTTAAATTTCTTCACAACTTGGCCTCCAAGTGCCTATACTTCAGGCATTACACTAGACAACGGGTATATAAAGACTAAAACAATCACTTTTCTCAAGGGGCATATATTCTATCAGGGGAGACAATAAGTACATGTAAAAGTGCATACTGAATAAAGTACAAAGAGAGAAGAGGGTCTAGGGACTCTGTGCTTTGGGGTACAGCTACAGATAGGTAGAGCAATATGGATGATAAACCAGCAAAAGAAAACTGAGAAAAAAGTCAGACAGATAGGAGAAGAAACCCAAAGAATGTGGTCAACAGTGTCAAGCATAGCAGAAAATCCAAGACAACTGAGAAAGGACCATCAGATTTAGAAATTAAGAAGTCTCTAGTCATTTTGGAGCGAGCAATTTCAGTTGAGTGATAAAGTCTAAACAAGTCATTCTTGCACATCAACTCTTTGTGCATTATATGGTTTAGTCATACTGGTCTACCTGCTGTTCCTTGCACACGATGCTCCATCCCCTTTCTCTGAACCTTTACATTTGCTGTCTATTACTGGAATTCTCTCTCTCCTCATCCCTACCACCTGGAATCTATGGACTCCTTCAAGACTCAGCTCTAATGCTCCAATCCTCAACCTTCTGCTGGAGTTCTGTCTTGGGCTCTGTAGCTGCTGGTGCATTCCCATCCTAGGTTATCTTTTTTTGCTGTATTTAAGCCTTGTGCGCATCTATAAATGTACATGTTACTTCCCTGCTATAATGTAAGTTCCACAATGACAGAGACTATTTCACTTTTGTCTTTGTAGCCTGAGGGTTTAGTATAGCACCTGGCATCTGATACTTAAAATAAGGTTTGTTGAGTAACATGGGAGATAATGAGCCTCCTGGCACTAGAAGTGTTCAAGCAAAAGGTGGAAGACAACTTATTGGGTGTTCTTGCTTCAGAAACGGAGGAGGTTTTACTAGATTATGTCTAAAGGGCCCTTCCAGTTCCAAGATACTATGGTTTTATTTTTTTTTCAGAAACTGCCAAATTTCTTTTTCAAAAAGTATACTACCTGGGAGACATTTTAAACAACTATCAGAGAAAAGCTGAATGTGAAAGGAAAGTGGAGCATTTATCTATCCCTTTTACTTTAATCAAGGTTGAGCTCTTGGGGAAACAGTTATTTGGTTCTATATGACAGAGACTCAGATTTCTGAGATTCAAAGCCCTTTGGAGATAGAAATGATCTCATACTCACTTTGCTTCATTGTATCTTCCCTGAAAGAAAGAGAAGAGTCCTCGGATGTAGAAAGCAGCAGCCCTCAGGCAGTGAGAACTGTAGGGAAGGTAAAAAATTGAACTCATTTTTTAAACAGAATACAGGAAAATAAAAATGGGATAATAAGGAATGGTTGTTTCTTTTTCTCAAAATACAAATTTCGTTTTTTGGCATTCAAGGCCCTCTATAATCTGTTATCTCTTTACCATTGCAGGCTTATTTCCCAATACTTCCTTCCTTAAATACAATCTTCAACCAAGCTGGACTAACTTACCATCTTCCATTTGTACTCTCATTTGTCTTATCAGTGTATTGTTTTCATGTTGTTCCCAGGAAATACAATGTTCTCTGCTTTTCTAACTGTACTCCTACCTATATATGTCAAGACTCAGCTCAATTGCCACTTTTTTACACCAAGCCATCTTTGACTCTTTCATTTACAAATAATCTTTTCCCTCTCAGTTGTCACAAACAACTTTTCACCTCTCACGTACTTATCAGGTGTTACAAACCTGAATCAGTTACTATAGACCTGTAACAAATTTGAGGGTTACATTCCGCAAGTATGTGGACTGTGTCTTATTTAAACTTTCAACTCCCCTCAGTATGAACACATAGCTGCAAAGACAGAAGTTGCTTAACCAATATCTGTTGAATTAAACTGAATTTTGTTATGTAAAGCAAATTTTAAAGTGAATAGCAAGTCCCTCTCATGGTTCTACAGCAAGGTGGTTTACTGTAAAAAATTCACCAAAAAATGATGTCTTTTCCCTCAACTCTTACAACAATCTTCTCCCAAACAGTTGTGCTAGCAACTAGAAAAAAATTACAGTTGCACTTCCAAGAAAATGCAACATTCACCCTGTTAAACAACTTTAAAATCAAGTCAACATGTCTAGGGTCATTTATGTGTTTGATTGCTTGCCTCAAAAGCATGTTATAAAAGCCCCTGGATTATTCAATTTGTATCTAGAAATATTACCTTACAGGAAAGTTGTGGTCTGGATTTATTCTTTCCAATAAATTGTACAGCTAGAAGCAAAAATCAGAAACATCATTAAAATCTACAGCAGCAGTTTCCACTGTGGCCCCTATGTGTACTACACCCTCCCAAGTGATGCCTGAATTTTCTGAGTATGGTTGTGGCCATCATGGCAGAAGTCCATGGCTGCTTATGACTCTACATAACCAAATAATCTAATGGAAGATGTGGGATGCAAATAGGGTCTGCTCAAGCAACAAGGTCTGTGGTCATGGTGGGCCACAGGCTAAGCAGCTATTTATGTTGTATTCTTTATAGTCAGTCTATTGTCCTGGCAATCACATTTTCAGAATACAATTTGAGTAATGATTAGAATTTATTAGATGCAAAGGACCGCTTGCAGTTGTGAATGTATTTATACTTTTGGGTCTAGAGTAATAACATGAACTTTCCAGAGCCATGAGCTACTTAATTGATATTCTATAAGAATATGGATAAGAAATAATGGATTTAAATTCTTAGGTTATATATCTTTGCTATAAAATGCCTTCCTAGCAATTTTCTGCTTATTCTTCAAGGTCCAGTTTAAATTCTACCCCCTCTAGAAATCCTTCCCTGACACAGTCCACTTGACCTTGCCAGAAATAATCTCTCCTGCTTCTTAACTTCTTATCAACTTTATCTCTTTGAATTTTCACATTTCCCCTCTATTGTAGTTATTTGTGTAGGTGTCTTATTCCAACAGTGGATTATAAACTTCTGGAAGGTAGGCACTATGAGTTTTTTATCTTTGTATTTCTCAGGCAGTGTGGCCTGGCATACTGCACAGAGAGGCCTTCAATAAATATTGGTGTAGTAAATCAAAGTATTGTTAAAACTGTGATACTCTATGGTACTATTAATTTTAAAGTCATTTTTATAGTGATATATTTTTATAATTAGGAAATTTTAAAAATCCAAAGTAGAAGCTTTGTTTGATGTGATTCTATCAATAAAGCTTTTACTAAACAGCTGATTCTTTCCCCTGGTACAAAGAAATATGTCTGTAGATATCTCACTACCATTTCTGAGAAAGTGGTAGAGGATGTTGGGACACAAGGGCTAAGAAACAAGTTCAAATGTGAGGATCTACAAAATAATGAACAAGCAGGAAGAGAAGCATTGCTGTCATTACAAAGATTTTTTTTTTAACTAGACTCATGATTTCATCAATGGAGGAAGCTCTTGGTGTGAGAACTTGCTCTGCAGTTTATCATGATAAAAAGTTGCTTGGGTCACTGAAAGGTTAAGTGACTTATCCAGGATAACACAGCTAGTATGTAGCAGGAGCAGGACTTGAACCGAGGTCTTCCTAACTCTAATGCCAGCTTTTTATTCACTACACCAGTTTGCCTTTTGTCTCAAAAATGTCATATTACTCCTCTACAGAAATAAGTTCAAGGATTCCCTATTATCTATAGGATAAAGTTCAAACTCTTGACATTCAAAGGCTGGCTTACAATGCCTCTCATTACTGGGTCCTAAACAATCTGCTCCTATTTCCTCTGGCTACCCTGGGCAGCCTCCTTCTCCCCGCCCACTTGAGGAGTATTTGGCTCTCTAGACTCTGGCTTGTTCTACTCCTCCAGCAGTAATAGTGCTTCCTACTTCTGGAGTGCTCTAGAATTTCCAAAGTGCTTTCCTCACAATGCTGAGACACAATGCAAGGCAGGTAAGATTATTTCTGTTTTTCAAGACAAGGAAGCTGACATTCAGAGAGGTGATTTCCCTGGTCATGGATATTTTGGCCTTCTGATTCCAAAATCAATAACTGGAATACTCTTTGCTGTTGCTGTCTACTCTGCTTTTGTCCACTCTCTAAGGGTCTCTTTCACGAAGCTTTGCCTGACTATTCTCATCCACTGTGATCTTTCTCTTGTGCTTTCACAACCACTACCTTATATGAGTCCTCATAACCACCCTAAAAGGGAGCTAAGGCTTAGAGAGAGAAAGTGACTTTGACCTTTTTCAAAAAGAACAGGACAGGCAAATGAGGGGGTGGGAAGAAATGTCCTTGTATATGTAGAAGACATGAGGAAAATTAGGAAAGAAGCAAACATGGTAGAGAGGATCTGGTTGAAAATCCATGGGCACATAAACAGAAGCAATATTGACATTAGAGTATACTACAGACAACCACAGAATGAGGAAATAAATGAAGAATTTGGGAAATAGGTAACAATCTTGGCATGGCAACATGATATAATAGTTATGGGGGATTTCATGTATTTGGATGTTTAGACTGATCACTATTCCTCTGCCAGTGTAACACCTAACAATTTTTTGATTTAGTGTAATGATAATTTCATCCATAAAAGGCAAAGGAACCAGCTAGGGAAATTGCTATTTTGGATATGATAAGATCCAAATAAGAAAGAACTGGTTGCTGGGAAGGAAATGACAGGGATTCCACAAAGGAATGATTTCTCTATTTTGGGATTTATAATAAAGAAAGAGAAAAGTTAGGTAGAATCTGACATGGAGCCTAGTTTGTTTTTTTGAGCCTAGGTTTTAAATGAGCAGATTTCAAATGGTTCAGAGAAAGGATTCATGGAATTTGATGGACCAAAACTTTCTAGGGGAAAGTCAACCAGACACAAAAGAGGAAGAATTCTAATGGAAAGGAAAAGGATAAACTTGTTTATGAGAATGCCGAGGAATTTCATCAATTAATTTGAATATTAAAAAGCCATGTAAAGGAAATGCCAAGGAGAGGTCATGTATTATGAAAACATGTTAAGTTATAAAAAAAAAAACTTGAATGAACTATAAATTAACCTGAGGAAAAGAAAAAATATGACTGCCTGGACTTCAAATCTATGAAAACGGGATTAGAAGTGTTCTGTTTGGCTCAATGGGGAGTACTAGGAAAAATGGGTAGAAGTTGGAGAGAGGCAAATTTAGACTTAATGTAAGGTAAAACTTCCATAAAATTAGAGCTATCCTAAAGTGGAATGAACTACCCTGAGGTCTTCTAGCAAAGGCTGGATGTTCAACTTATATGTTGAATGTATGGCAGCCCCAAATCCAAGAATCAGATTAAAATGTAACTGGAAAATATTTAACAACAACAACAACAAAAAATCAACACAACACAGATAATGTTAATTTGTGGTTTTCTAAGTCAATATATTGCTATCAGGGATCCATTTCTATTTGAGTTTGACAGCACTGGTGTAAAGAGCATCCTTATTCACGTATAATTTAAATTCTTTTAAGGTACCTTCCAACTCAAATCCTGAGAGTGATATTTCCATTTATCCATATTAAATTTAATTGAACCAGATTTACTTTAACATTGTTAATATTGGTAAGTAATAACTGTCATCTAGTATGTTAGCTCTCTCTCTAGAATTGAGCTTTATTATAATCTTTTTAAGTTAGATTTTAACAGAGTATTTTATAAAAGTTTTCAAGCTACACTTGTGGAAATACCAGAGGGACATGAGTCAACAGTACAGTTGGAGGGATTCTAAACTAGAGGAGGAAGAACATTCTAAGCAACTGTGGACAGTCAGAAAAAAAGCCTGGAGCCTAGTGATGGAGTGTCTTGTTTTGTGTTCCATGTGTTTCATGAAAAAGACACTCCATCACTTGGTTCCAAATATTTTCTCTGCCTGTCCCCCAAACCTGGAATGTTCTCTATCCTCATCTCCACCTCTTGGTTTCCTTCAAGTCCCAACTAGAATCCTGCCTTCTATAGGAAGCTTTCTCTAACCCCTCTTAATTCTAGTATCTTCCCCTTATTATTTCCTATTTATTCTGTACATATCTTGTTTACACATATTTGCTTGCTTGTTGTGTCTTCCTGGGACTGTTTTTTGCCTTTCTTTGACCCCCAATTCTTAGCACAGTGCCTGACATCTACTAGGGGCGAATGAATGCTTATTGAGTGATCAAAAGTAAAATCATTAATAGTTCAATGATAACCTGAATTCTGACAATTGTACAAGACCCTAAAGTCATTAAAAATGGTGATAGGACTCAAATTTAGGTCTTCTGACTACAAGCCTTGTGCCATTTATTACTTGTGTGATTTTGAGTAAGTCACTGTCCCTCTGGGTTTCAATTTCCTCATCAGTAAAATGAGAATGTTGCTACAGATCAGGGGTTCTTAATCTTTTTTTTAGACCCCTTTGTCCATTTGGTGAAGCCTATAGACCACTACTCAGAATGTTTTAAAATGTATGAAACAAAATACAAAAGACTTCAAAGGAAGTCAATTATACTGAAATACAGTTATGAAAATATTAGAGAAAAATAAGTTAATGGACCCCAGGTAAAGAACACCTGCATGATGATCTCTAAGGTTCTCTCTAGCTCTAAGTCTATGAGCCTCTGCTGCTTCTACTATACTAGAGCACTATTCCATCATTATACTATCAAGTTATTTAAAGATAATTAAGACAAAGGTTTAAAAAAGGCATGTCACCTACCTCTTGGTGTCTATTGCCTTCTCGGATGTACACACTGGCGAGGTTTGTCACAATAAATGCCCACAACTCTTGATGCGTGGTAAGCTACAACAGGAAATAACAAATGAACAACAGTAAAAATAGAAGTAACACCACATTTCCATTTGTTAAATATACATCCCAAGCTATCTGGACCAGTGAGTTGTGATACCATACTGGATAACTTAATGACATACCTCTACATCTTCCCCAATTTCCCTTAAGATATAATACCAAGCTAGTTTCTAAAGAGAAGGGAGAAAAGCTAGACATTAAAGCTAAGTTAAAATAATTTTACTCTTAGCACTGAAGAAATGTGCAAACCCTAGTTTGACATTTAGAGTATCATACAACTAGAGATGGAACCACCTCCATCCTGGGAATAAAATAATAACAGTTTATATTTACATCAGGCTATAGAGACTCATACTAGGCTCCCTGGAGGGGAAATCTATACATATTTGAGGCCCCTATAGGGAAATGCTTAGCCACAGTGACTGGAACAGCTGAGCAATGGACAAGGTTCTGAAAGTGGAGGAATGCTGGACAAAGTCTACTGAAGGAAAAAGGAGAATTTCCAGATAGACTTGGTCCTGGAGGAATTTCAGAACTAAGTAGGATATAGCAAGGGACAGAGCAATAAGGAAAAGGAGCAAATCCAGGTATCCACTTGTACTAAACCAAGAACCACAATCTAATCCCATAATTCAAAACGCTGATAGGCTATTTCCACTTGGACCTCCCATTACTGTGTCAAACTTAGCTATCATACCTGTACTGTGATCATCAACTTCCTCTTTGTCCATCCCCTACCCTCTCCTTCCCCCCCGATATTGAATCTTGAATTCTGTCAGGGAGACTGGGTTCTCAAAGGTGAGCTCTCACCTTAATCTTACACAGAACCAGACCTCCATATCACTTGCTGGTCATTTCTAAACCATGCTACCTCAAGTGTATCACCCCTCCCCACTTTCTAGCTCTTCTTCATAGGTTTTCTTCTCCCATTCAAATATAAGTTCTTTGATGGTAAGGACTATCTTGCTTGCTTGTATTTGTATGCCTAGTACTTGGTACAGTGTCCAGCACATAGCAGACATTTAATAAATGTTTTACCATTTATTCATACATGGCTTTTACATTATTTTACTTAAACCCCCAAACAACTTTCTAAGGTAGATAATACAAGTATTGTTATGTAATATCAGAGAATAGCATTTCAGGGTTTAATTTATCTCAAGATCACATACTTAAGAAATCTATGACTTCTGACCTTAAGTCTTACATGTTCTTCTACTATACCATACCACTTAAAATACAATTCTGAATAAAAAGACTAATATGCTCATGACGACAACTTGACTGGGGAGTGGGTGAGGGTGGTGGTGGGGAAGTTTGCTCATCTCTAAGTCAATCAAAACCAGCTACTTTTCTCTGAAATAATAACAATTATGTCTAATACTTTTATAGTGCTTTAAAGGTTTATAAAGTATTTCCCTTATAACATTACTATGAGGCAGGCAATATAAATATTATTAGCCCCATTTTAAATATTAGTAAATTGAGGCCTGGGAAGTTGTGACATAAAAAAATCTAGTAAATATCAGAGGTGGGACTTCAACCTGGGTCTCCAGATTCTAAGTTAGACTGCTCTCCACTATAATTTATTGCCTCTAAATGTTCTCTGGTGTTTAGCCCTTTAGTGTTATCTTATGGGCTGGCTCTATTTGGGGCAGATAACCCCACTATCAAAGTGGTATGCTGATGGTGCTATGGTAATTTGAGGAGATTAATTTATAAAGTTAAAATGGAGATGTTAATTCTTTTTTTGAGAAATCTATCTCCCCCAACTTAAAGAGTAATAGTAAAGTTAAAACCTTACCCGTAATGCAGTAGTGAACTGAGCTTCTGCATTATCCATGCAGTTAACAGAAATACAGTACAAACCCTGAAAAGAAGAAAGGGTGGGGGAAAGAGGGAATACTGAAATGTCACTGTATCCACAGAGCTTCCTGGAAGAATGGTGATTAGCTTGCCCTATTGCATGAAATTTGGAAAGAATAAAACCCAACAGGGTAAAGAGAGGGAGGCAACTTCTGCTCTGGTCAGAAATGAAGGAGTACTGTTTAAGTCTAGAAGCCACATTTTAGGAGGGACATTATCAAGCTTCGATGGCCTCAAAAGCATCCAATATATGAACTGTTTAGATGATTGGAGATGTTTAGTCTGGAAAAGTATCTTTAACTATATGAAGGGCTAGCATATAGAAGAATTAAACTTATAGTACATTTTAACTTTCTCTGAATGGAAAAGAGAATTAATAAACTTGCTTTCCAAATTTTAAATAGTGACCTTGGCTTCTTTACCTCACTGACTACTGAAAATACCTCTATGTTCAATATCAAGCTATTCAGAAGCACAGATTGTTAGGATTGGAAGGAACCATATTATTCCAGGGAATGATAACAAAGGCCACAGGAGGTGAGAGTCGGAAGGGACCTCAGAGATGAGCTAGTCAAATCCACTTATTTTTCAAATGAGGACATTGAAGCTCAGAGAGGGGAAGAAACTTGCCCAAGTCACACGTGGTCAGAACTGCATGTAGAATCTAAATATAACACCTACCCCAGAGGTTCTTCTACAATATCAGTTGTCTCTAATCAAGGAGAACTAAATTTCCCATGCAGAATTAAGATTCTTCTAGAAACTCACAAGGGTTTAATAGACATTTAAGGCTTTACCTTATACTTTTAACTTCATACTCACTAATAAAGTATGTAACTGGGCAGCATGATTAGAAAATAGCCTTGGAGACTGCTGGCACAGCTGACAGACTTGTGAGATCTGTTAAAGGGGGGGAAAAACCATTTTCATTACAGTATTCTAAAGTTCCTAAAAGGCCAAACCAGAGAGAGAATTAGCTCAACAGAAGCTAATTTTTATTGTTAATGTTATTATAAAAATAATAATAATAATAATAGTACTATTTGCCTCAATCCTCTAAAAGATCTGAGATTTTATTCTTGTGGACATTCCTTCCCTTGAGACATACAGTTGTAAAGCTTTGAGCCTTTTTAGATGGTTTAATTAGCTACCATGGCCGAAGAAATGCATCACCTAGTGGCCACTTTTTTGGTGTAAACTTGGTTAGGCTGGGCCCTGAACAACAGGTGGCTGGTTTTGCTAGTATACACTAAGAGAGCCTAAGGTTACCACGGAAGTAAGACTTCAGAGGAAAAAGAAATCCCATCTATACAACATTCTATAGTTCACAAAATGACTCCTTCACATTAACCCTCAAGATAGCTAGTACAAGAGTCACTTCATTTTATATAATGGAACTCATGTTCAGAAAGCATCAGGACTAAAATCTAGGTACTCTGACTTCAGGGCCAGTGAACTCAACTTCACCATATGGTTTCTCCAAAAATGCTAGAGTGTATAGAGATTAAAGTTTAGGCCCTCTAGTCCACCCTAATTATAAGAGAGAAAAACATAAGGAAGGGCCTTCTGTTTCAGTCAAAGTTCAGACCCTAAAGAAACAATTGAAGAAACACTGAAGAAACAATATTTGAATTCTTGCTAGATACTAAAAATTTTACTTGTAGTCTTTCCTAACATTAGAGGAATTAAAGCTAGATGACATGCTCTGCCATTTACTTTTATGATATATGCAATTTTGTAACTCCAAATTAAATTTCTTGACAAACGAAAATACATAATTATGTTTCATTAATACTTTAAGACCATTATGCCATTACAAAATTCCTATAAATATGCATGCTAATAATTTAACATTCATATACTACTTAATAGTTTAGAAAGATTTTTACATCTAAATTCACGTGGTCCTTACAATTCTGAGATGGTGGTGCAAGTATTATCAGGAAATTATGTGACTCCTCTGAGGTCACATGTCCAATAAGTAGCAGTAAGGCCTTAAACCTTGGTCTTCTGATTCTAAGTCCAGTGTTCTTTCCATTGGGATATAAACACGACTACGTATGACTCCAAATGGAAATTTGCTTTATTTCTGGATTTATAAATACTTAAGTGTGTAGGCAAATGATGCAATTAGACATGTCAAACTTACCTCCTGCAGGGCAGTGGCCTTGTGTCCTGTGACAAGTCGGCACATGATTATGTGTTCCAGCAATATCACTTGGAAAGATGACAAGATAGGACTGCAGTCTAACACTAAACAGAGAATCAAGGAAATTTAGATAATCAGAAGTATACAAGAAGCATGAAAACCCCAAACCCCACCAAACTTAGGGAAAGTGTGCCAGAAGTCAATGTGCTTGCATGGTACCACTAGAGGGGGCTGCTGCAACAAGGATTTTCACTCAGATGGCTCTGTACCTGACACCAAATATTGTATACACAAAGACTATCAGAACCAGAAAACTCTAGAGATAATTTAGTACAAACTTCTCATTTTACAGAGGAGAATAATTAGGTATAAAGAGGGGAAATGACTGGACTTAAAGTCCTATTAGTGGCCACTAGTGGCGGGGCCAAGATTAGGCAGAAGGCCTGCACACTCAAAGGCCAGTTTTTTGTTAGATCACATTGTCTTTTATCTTACTTACTTTTTAACTTTTCTAGCTGCATGAGTGCTTTGTCTGTGTACTTCTGTGCTTTCTCCAAGTAGCCTGCTTGCATAGAATGCATTACTGTCACCTGGCATGGAAAACAGTATTTAAAAAAACACAACACACTTCAAACCTTTAAAAGATATACTCCAACAATTTGAACAGAAAGCATTTGTAGCACTCTAATGAGAGCTTTATAGAAGCACAGAATTTTAGAGATTTAAAGGTTGTTGAATATCATCTTATTTAGTTAAGCAAACTGAGCCCAGGGAAGTTAAATGACTTGACCAAGATCACGGGAATTTTAGACTAAAACCCATGCCTTCCCCCCAAGTTGTTTTGATGGTTATTGCTTGGTAGTATAGTTTGAAATCTGGTATTGCTAGACTCTCTTCCTTCCCATATTTTTTCATTAATTCCTTTGAAATTCTATACCTTATATTCCTCCAGATGAATTTTGTTATTTTTTGTTCTAGTTCTAGAAAGGACTGGTGCTCTATCCACCGTGCCACCTAGCCGCCCCAAGTATTGTCATTTTTATCACATTGGTTCTGCCTACCCATGAGCAATTAATACTACCCCCAATTATTTAAATCTGTCTTTATTAATGCAATTCACTTTTTCATTACACCATGGTGCCCCTCTCAAGAAGAACAGTAACTAAACAATGAAAATACCATATTCCTTGAACCATGTCATACTGCAGAAAAGTCTGCCATTCCACATTTTATATAAGTCAGGATAAGCCTTGCCTTAATGTAGACTACGAAAATTAAAGTATTAGTTGATTTTACATACAACCCTGTGCATACACACAACTGATTTCTGTTCACTAGGATGTCTCCTGACCCTCAAGAAGCATGCTTACTTTAAAAGAACCCATCATCTTTTTTTTAACGACCAATATTTTAATACTTCAGGCCAAGACTAAGCTCCTCCTTTTAAATGAAGATGGTTAAAATTACATAATTAAATAATTTTAGGATTTAGGCATGTTCTTCCCTACATTAAGATTACAATTCTCTGCCCCAAATCTAGGCAACTTTATGGAAGTGAAAATGGCTTATATACTAATGTGATCTGAATGCCAGGCGGAGTTTTCAGAGGAGAGATCTATATACATTTGGCCAGAACACAAAAGAAAAACTTTATGCTGTGATAACAGTAGAAAGAGCGAGCTACTCACCAAGTAGACCAATACACACATGTGTTCTTTGGGTAACCAATGAAAAAGGTCAGCAGGATTGCTGGGTAGAATTTCATCATCGTGAAGAGTAGAAATAGTTTGAATACACTGTTGAAGCTGCTTTAGACATGGCTTCACGCTTTTCACCTGTAGGAAGTTAATTCACATCATGCAGCAGTTCAATGTGTTGAGATGAATACAATGGAGATCACTTTAAATTTGTTCCATTGAACCACTCATGAAGTCTAAATCCAGATTAAAACATAATGGCCACAAGGACTGGAATGTATCATGGCTTCTTGCTCCTAGAATCTGATCTATGAGACCTTTATGCATTCTTTCTCATCTATGAATCTGATATATTCTAGTAGCTGGCATCACCCCCAGCCTCCAGCCCCAGAAACCTTAGGGCTTGCCACCCTCTTTCAAAGTACCAAGTAGTCTTTTAAATAGTATTCATACCCTCCTTTTCACTTTTTGTGCTGAAAAGCCATGGCTAAGGTTAGCAAGGAATCTATTAAAATATAATGAAATAAATCAACAAACATATACAAATGCTAAGAGTTTGTGAACAGTCTAAGGTAATTAAAACAGAAGGGGCGGCTAGGTGGCGCAGTGAATAGAGCGCCGGCCCTGGAGTCAGAAGGACCTGAGTTCGGATCCGGCCTCCGACACTTAATCCACACAAACAAAAACCTAGCCATGTAACCTTGGGCAAGTTACTTAACCCCAATTACCCTAAAGGGGCGGCTAGGTGGCGCAGTGAGTAAGAGCTCCGGCCTTGGAGTTGGGATGACCCGAGATCAGATCCGGCCTCAGAAAATGAGCACCCACGCATAAATAATGACTAGCCATGTAACCTTGAGAAAGTTACTTAACCCCAATTGCTTTAAAAAAAAAAAAAACAGAATCCAGAGGCCAGTTATAATTCATTCCCCTCTTGGCTATGCTTCTAACTTTCTGAACTTTGCCACCACATAGTCATGTGGGTACTGCACCATCCCCAGCTTTTCAGCTCCCTTTCATGTATCGTCTTTCCCCATTAGAATGTAAATTCCTTGAGTGTGAGGACTGTCTTTTTGCTTGTATTTTTATTACCAGTTCCTGGTACATGTCTGGCACACAGTAAATGCTTAATAAATGTTGTCTGCCTGCCTGCTTGTGTAGAGTTCCCAGGATCCCTAACTAGGTTTCCTAGTCTAAAGTAGGCTTTGCTAGATTCTGGGGGGCGGGGGGGAAGGGGCCCACCTTGCACTTTTGGTCAGAAGAAATGTGGCACCCATCTATTTTTTTCCTAGCCTCTTGCCAGACAGAACTTCCTCCTCCTAAAACACTCTGTGTTTAGACCTTGACTGCACCTCTTTTCCAGGGAATGATAACTCTGCTTATTCTCTTAATTTACTAAGAAGTTCACAAAGAGAAGTCATCTTTTCACACTGATCAAATAAGGCCTTTGGCTATCCTGACCTTTTTCCAAAACAGCAGTTTGCAGAGCCTTAAAAGGAATTCTTTATCTCTATTTAACTGAAGGCTCTATAGATCAGTATGAAACTTGCAAGGCTGGAACCTGGAGTCTTATAGGTCCCAATGCCCTTTCAAAAATGAGAGCAGCTGCAGTCAGCTGCACTCTGTGCAAATTAAGTGCTATACTTGGGCTCTTGACAAGTTGCCACATGGGGCCCATGGGTAGGCAAAATTTGAAGTGTTACTGCTGCCTGCCTTAAAGGCAGCATCTGCTAAAATCCTGCCTCTTCGATTTTGCTCAGGCACCATATGGTAAGATGGATTCTTCTGGGCATGAGTACAGTGTGAGGAGTGGAAACTCTTTAGAAACTAAGGGTTAGAGTTTCATGTTCTACTTTCCCTGCTACTGTCTGAATCCATCTGTAGACTCCAAAAGGCATTATGCTGCTCAATGAGCCAGGCCTAAAGACTGAGCAATCTTCCAGATTTACTGTTCACAGACCTGCTGAAACTCAGCAGGGTAAGTTGCAACTGCTGTTCCTAAATCAGATCTCTGAGCTTTGCTTCATGAAACATTTTCCTCACCTTTAAATGATTACATTTTTAGCTCACATCCTCAATTTCTAGTTTAGCTGAAAAAGCAGTTTTCAGCATGCAGTTTTAATACAGTCACACATGTAGTGTGTCTAAATGTTGCAATACATCAAAAGTACAGATTACTGAAGCTAAATCTTCAATGGAATTACTGCTTATTTCAGTTTATAAGTCTAGATTTTGAACTTCAACACTGGTAGATATAAATATAGATATAAAATAGTTACATACCTGTCCAGCATCCAAGTAATGTGTCACCTGGAGGACCAAGAAGAATACTCGTAGGGACTCCTTCTGTATGGGGTTCCCTTGCCAGTTTTCAACTATTTGTCCACAAAGTGTCAGAAGGGGATGGACTTCTTGCAACTTCCTCTCCATCAGAAGGAGCTGTAAGGAAAGCCTATTTGGGGTTTTGTTTTGTTTTAACTTGAATATTCCTGACAGCTTCAAAAGGAATACGTGTTTGAAGTGACTGTGATATAAGCCATGCAACATGGAACAGTAAACCTCTCATAAAAATCAGACACACCTAATTTGAGATTCATAGATCAGTTAAATAGTGAGGCTGTCATCCTTATTTCAGCAAAACATAAATCTGTTTTAATTTACAAAAAACCAACTTTGGGGCTGCCTATAAGCCTGTTACATTCATCCTCCCTCCACAGCTAATATACTGTACTCGCTCAGCTTACTTTCTAAGCCTCTATTCCCTTAATGATAGTCATGCAGATAAATGCACGAACAAAAGCCCTACTTTGTTATCTCTCTTCATATTCTCATTTGTATTCACTCCAGCCATATTCTATGCAGTCTCTTTCATTCTCTATTAAACTCCAATATGGTGCCATTGATGTTTCTTTCCATCCTGGATATTTCCTGTCCCCTCCCCCATCCATTTTGGCTACATTTAATCTATTTCCTTGTATTAGCTGAAATCTGGCTTTTCTCTGAGAACTTTATATCTTGAGCAATATGTGCTAGCACTGACTATGCTTTTCCCCATTCTCTGAGTTTAAAGACAGACTGAAGAGAATCACAGAATCTCTGAGATGGAAAGAACCTCAGCAGTAGCATAGAGGAGACACACAGATATTCAGCCAAAATGAATCTAGTGCAAACCATACCTAAGTTAGAGTCAACTCTGCAATATAACAGTGATATCCAATCTTGAAGGAAAACTCACAATTATTTCCCTAAATAATTCATTTCACTTTTGGAGAGGTCTAAATGTTAGGAAAATTTTCTTGACATCAAGTCTAAATTTGCCTCTTACTAAATTCTGGTTTCTATTTCTACCCTTCTTAATTTGTGCTATCAAGTTTACTAGTCTGTAGTTTAATGATTATCTGAAAATTAGTACATTTGTCTTTCTTCAGTCTTATAGTACTTTGCATGTTCTTTACTGTCTTTTAAGGATCACCCATAGTGGCTCAGAAACCACATTAGTCAGGTCTTTTGGTACCCTAGAAATGAAGTTCATCTGGGCCTACGGGCCTAAATTCATTTAGGGAAGATAGGCAATTCTTTTATTATTTCTCTGTTTTTCTTGAATTTTTTTTAGCTCTTTCCTTTCCAGTCCAAAGATTTTTTTTGCCTAGTTCCCTCTTGGCAGAGAAAAAAAAAATCAAATATAAAAGCTGAGTAACTATTTTTTTTGTTGTTGTGTTATCACCATCCTATCCACTCTGAGTAGCCATCCTATCCTTTCACTGAGCCTTTTTTAAACTTAAGATGTATCTTAAGAAATCCATAAAGTTCAACTCTGATGCTTCATTGTGAATATGGAGGTGACATTAAGAGGAGCCAAAGACTTGTAGATTATATAGAAGCCTCATGTTTATAATGAATATATTCTTCAAGAAGAGCGGGGAGGTACTAGACAAACTGAATAGCATTTGGAAAAATGAAACTGATTATATGCTGAGAGCAAGCAAGTAGTTATTGAAGTGGGAGACATTTCCAAATCAGCTCTTTGTGCACAGACAGATAAAAGACCTGTTAGGCAGGGATCAGAAATAATACCAAATTAGAAGAGTACAAACAAGATGATATAGCTTGCAAATGAGGCAATTCCAACCTGACCTACTTAATTAAGGTACAAATACTGAAAAATGGGAAATGGGTAACAGAACAGAAATGGTAACATCATCACCTGTTCCTAATGAAATTTAAGATTTATATAATCTGTCATAAGGAGTCAAAAAGAACTCAGGAAATACCATAGCCAACAAATTCTTTTCATTATCTCGCCAAAAGGAGAGAGGTGAGAAACAACGGGCAACACTGGTTTAGAATGAAACTAATAATAAAATTTGTTTGCAAAATGATTCAGAGGAGAATGGTGGGAGATTATGAAGAGTATTGTGTCAAGAAACAGGGAGATGCACTAGAGAAAAAAACAATTTTACACAAGATTTTGTGAAAGATCCCATTAAATTAGAACATCCTGAGAGCACTAAGGATGAAACTGGAAGGATGTCAACAAACAGATGGGAAATGGAAGAGATCTGTTAACATTCCCATCAAAAGAAGATTTCTGATAGAACTAAGTGATTCAGTTATCTTCATCAATGACAATCGAACCACTACATTTGGACTCCAAGATCACCATCCTGTATATACTATATTTATAAAATAGGGCAAAAAGAAAACAAAGTTAGGAAGCACAACTGGACTAGACCTCATACACATAGTCAGGATGTCCAGGCAGAAGTGCCACTTTTGGAAAAGTTGAGGGTGCAGTTCTTATGGTATCTGAAAGACAAGAGCAAGCACACCAAAACTTGGATAGAAATCATGGATCTGATTATTACTGTAAAAAAAAAAATGACAAGAATGGTGGCAGAGCCAAGAAGGCAGAGTAAAAGCAGGGACTTGCTTGAGCGCTCCCTCAAACTCCTCCAAATACCTGTAAAAAATTATTCTAAAAAAAATTCTTGAGCAGCGGAACCCACAAAATGACAGAGTGAAACAAATTTCCAGGCCAAGACAACCTGGAAGGTCAACAGGAAAGGTCTGTTGCACCAGTCTGAGAGAGGAGCTCAGTACAGTGCAAAATAGGCTGCCAGCACAGATGTGGTCCCAGCAAACCTGGAGCAGGCCTCAGGGGACTGAATCAGTGGTGGCTGTGGTGGTTTCCAGTCTTCTCAACCCACAAACTCCAAAGAAAACTCAGAAGGTCAGTAAAAAAGGTTTGTTGGACCTGGGTGAGAAAGGAGCATGGTGTGGCCCCAGGCCTGGAGTGGTGGTTGCTTCTTGAGCACTTAGCCCACAGGCAGTGGGGGGATCAAGGGATCAAGTGGCTGATTGAAGGGGGATCACAGGGATCTTTTTGCTGGTGCTGAGGCAGGATTCTCTTGCTTTGCCTGTTCTTGGATCTGGATTGCTGTACTGGGTGGTGGTCCTGGGGCGGGGAGGAGTGCTGCTGTGGTGGAAATTGTGGTGACAGTGGAGAGGGAATTCTCCTCACGGTTCCAAGGCAGAAAAGAGTGCTTGTGGTCGCTTACAGTTCAGAGCACAGGCCAAGAGATCATACTACCATGGAAGAACTGAAAATTTAAAGGTCTCTAGCAGTATCTCTGAAAACAGTTGCACAAAACCCCTGAAGCTTGGGACAGTATATCCTCTACACTGGAAGTAGAGCCCTACATTAACAAAGAGTTAAATCTAGTAATTGGCTGGGAAAATGAGCAAACAGTTGAAAAAAAGAACCTCAGACTATAGAATCTTACTTTGGTGACAAAGAAGATCAAAACATACAACCAGAAGAAGACAACAAAGTCAAAGCTCCTACATCCAAAGCCTCTAAGAAAAATATGAATTGATCTCAGGCCATGGAAGTGCTCAAAAAGGATTTAAAAAATCAAGTAAGAGAAGTAGAGGAAAACTGGAAAAAGAAATGAAAGTGATACAAGAAAATCATGAAAAAAGAGCCAACAGCTTGCTAAAGGAGACCCAAAAATATGCTGAAGAAAATAACACCTTAAAAAATACTAACCCAAATGGTAAAAGAGGTTCAAAAAGCCAGTGAGGAGAAGAATGCCTTAAAAAGCAGAACTGACCAAATGAAAAAGGAAATCCAAAAGCTCACTGAAGAAAATTCCTTGAAAATTAGGATGGAGCTCTTTCCCGTCTCTCAAGATGGCAGACCAAAAGCCACTCAAGGAAAAGAAGGTCAAAAAGGAAAAAAAAGAGAAAAAAAAGGAAGATGTCACTGAAAAGTTCAAAAAGTCTCAAAAGCATTGCAGTCGGAACCCCGTCCTGGCCCGAGGGATCGGTAGATACTCCAGGTCTGCCATGTATTCCCGGAGAGCCATGTACAAGCGGAAATATGCTGCCCCCAAAACCCGGATCGAAAGGAAGAAGAAAGACAAAGTGCCTGCTACTATCTCAAAGCCTGTTGGTGGTGATAAGAATGGAGGAACTCGAGTGGTAAAGATTCGCAAAATGCCTAGGTATTACCCTACTGAGGATGTGCCTAGAAAGCTGCTAAGTCATGGCAAAAAGCCCTTTAGCCAGCATGTGAGGAGACTTCGAGCTAGCATCAAGCCCAGTACGGTTCTGATCATGCTCACTGGCCGCCACAGAGGCAAGCGCGTGGTTTTCCTAAAGCAACTGGCTAGTGGCTTGCTACTGGTGACTGGACCTCTGACCATCAACCGTGTTCCTCTGAGAAGGACCCATCAGAAATTTGTCATTGCCACTTCTACCCGAGTTAACCTTTCAGGTGTGAAAATTCCAAATCATCTTACTGATGCTTACTTCAAGAAGAAGAGGCTCCGTAAACCTAGACACCAAGAAGGAGAGATTTTTGACACAGAAAAAGAGAAATACGAGATTACAGAGCAGCGCAAGGCTGATCAGAAAACAGTAGACTCTCAGATCCTACCCCAAATCAAGAAAATTCCTCAGCTCCGTGGCTACCTGCGTTCTGTCTTCTCTCTCTCCAATGGAGTTTATCCTCACAAACTGGTGTTTTAAATGCCTTGCAGAGAACACTTATTAAAATATTTGCAATAGTTAAAAAAAAAAAAAAGAAAATTAGGATGGAGTAAATGGAAGCTAATGATTTCATGAGAAATCAAGAAATTATAAAACAAAACAAAAAAAAAAAAGAAAAAATAGAAAACAATGTGAAATATTTCACTGGAAAAACAACTGACTTGGAAAATAGATTCAGGAGAGATATAAAAAAATTATTGGACTACCTGAAAGCCATGATCAAAAAAAGAGCCCAGCCATCATCTTTCGAGAAATTATCAAGGAAAATTGCTCTGATATTCTAGAACCAGAGGGTAAAATAAAAATTGAAAGAATCCATGAATTACCTCATGAAAGAGATCCCAAAAGGAAAACTCCAAGGAATATTATAGTCAAATTCTAGAGTTCCCAGGTCAAGGAGAAAATAGTGCAAGCAGTCAGGAGGAAACAATTCAACGATTGTGGAAACACAATCAGGATAACAAAAGATTTAGCAACTTCTGTACTAAGGGATTAGAGGGCTTAGAATATGATACTCTGGAGGTCAAGGGAGCTAGGATTACAACTAAGAATCACCTATCCAGCAAAACTGAGTATAATTCTTCAGGGAAAAAAATGAACATTCAATGAAATAGAGGACTTTCAAGCATTCTTTTTTTTTTCTTTTTGGAGAGCAATTGGGATTAAGTGGCTTGCCCAAAGTCACACAGCTAGTAAGTGTGTCAAGCATCTAAGGCTGGATTTGAACTCGGGTCCTCCTGACTCCAGGGCCAGTGCTCTATTCACTATGCCACCTAGCCGCCACCACTTTCAAGCATTCTTGATGAAAAGATGAGAGCTGAATAGAAAATATGACTTTCAAATATAAGACTCAAGAAAAGCATGAAAAGGTAAACAAGAAAGAGAAATCGTAAGGGACTTATTACATTTGAACTGTCCATATTCCTATATGGAAAGATGATATCTGTAACTCATGAGACCTTTCTTAGGATGGTTGGAGGGAATATATATATATATATATAAATAGAGGGTACAAGGCGAGTTGAATAGGAAGGGATGATATCTAAAAAATGTAAGGTGTGAGAAAGGAATATACTGGAAGGAGAAAGGGAGAGTTAGAATGGGGTAAATAATCTCACCAAAGAGGCAAGAAAAAACTTACAGTGGAGGGGAAGAGTGGGCAGATAAGATGGAATGAATCAACCTACTCTCATGGATTTGGCTCAAGGAGGGAATAACATACACACTCAACTGGGTATGAAAATCTATCTTACCTTACAGGAAATTAGGGGGGAAAGGGAGATGATAGAACAAAGGTTGGACTGGAGGAGGGGGTAATCAGAAGCAAATACTTTTGAGGAGGAACAAGGTCAAAGGAAGAATAGAATAAATGGGAGGTAGTATAGGATGGAGGGAAATATAATCAGCCTTTCACAACATGACTATTATGGAGGTGTTTTGCATGACTGCACATGTATAACCTGTACTGAACTGCTTGCCTTCTCAGTAAGGGTGGGTGGAGAGGGAGGGAGGGAGAGACTTTGGAACTCAAAAAGCTTTAAAAACCAATGCTGGAAATCATTTTTTTGCATGTAACTGGGAAATAAGATATACAGGCAATAGGGTATAGAAATCTACCTTGCCTTACAGGAAGATAGAAGGGGAAGGGAATAAGAGAAGGTGGGGGGTGATAGAAGGGAGGGCAGATTGGGGGTAGGGGTAATCAAAATGCAAGCTGACTTGGAGTGGGGGAGGGGTGAGATTGGGAGAATCTGGAACTCAAAATCTTGTGGAAGTTAATGCTGAAAACGAAAAATAAATAATAAAAAGATGACAAAATAACTTAAAACATATGCTTACTTTTCTATCTTTATGAGAATAATTTACACAAATATTAATAGTACATGAGAACAGGTTTTGCACAAATGATAGCAGATTTACTTCTTTGCAGGCACAAAGGTGACTGCAAAGATATAGAGTACAAGACCTCACTGTGCTTATTGTTTAATTTCTTTTTTTCTTGCCTTTTTTTTTTGGAGGGGGGAAGGCAGGGCAATTAGTGTTAATGACTTGCCCAAGGTCACACACTAGTTTTGTGTTAAGCATCTGAGGTCACATTTGAACTCAGGTCCCCTTGACTCCAGGGCTGGTGCTCTATTCACTGCACCACATAGCCACCCCTATTGTTTAATTTCTAAAAGGCATTTCAATGGTAGAACGAAATGTCTTTTACATTCTCCAACATGTTGCCTCTTGTGCATATATTAAAATTATATGAAATTTATTGAAAGATATAACAGAAACAATATTGTACAAGGACTCACTATTAGGATCAAGCTATTAATAATATCAAGCTAGGCATTAATATTAAGGAATTAAAACAAGAATACATAGTATCATTATAGGTGTTGTGAGTGCTATGTACAAAAGGTTTTAAGGAGAGATTCCCTATAGATGTTGAAATCCTTTATGAGCTACTATTTTCAGATGACACTCTGCTAATTCCACCTTGGAACTTTGTAGAGCCTAAATGAGATACACAGTCATTCTAAGAGTTTGCCCTAGTTATCCACATGGGAAATAAAAGGGGAAAACCCCCTGCTTTCCAGATTATGATAGTGCACACATTTTGGACAAATGCTGCAGATGAAACACTGTATCGGGCCCAGAATTAGATGGGAGGAGTAAACTACATTGCATTTGAAAAGTTGCACATTTTAATGACCTGAAGCTTCTTGAAACTAAAGCCCACCAATATTCTTATAGTGATGCTATATGACTTTGAATCATGGAATACTACAATCTACAAAGTTACAGGTCAATAAAAGGGAGGTGGAGGGGTACATGGCAAGTATGACTAGGCTTCAGCATATTATTAAAAAAGAATTGGACAACTGTATAAAGGAAATCATCTGAGAGATGTATGACTGAGGACAGTCATCTAGCAAGAGGGAGGGATGTGCTGACTAAGGAATAGCTAAACAAATTACATGAAAGTGCATGGAAGCAATGAGAAAATACTGCCATAAAAAAAATGAAGAATTTGGAGAAGTATGAGAAAACTTAATGGGAATGATGTAAAGTGAGCAGAATCAAAAAAGGAACATATATAATGACTACAATATAAATAGAAAGAACAGGTGAAACTGAATACTATGCAATTACAACCACCAACCTTGGCCAGATAGAAGAGCTGAGAAGATGTAAATCTCCTTCCCTTCACTACAGAGGTAGGGAAGGAAAGGGATTATGGAGGTGGATACTGCATGTACTTGATATGGCTAATGTGCTAACTGACTTTGCTAAGCTACTTTTTTTCTCTCTTTTTTCATGTTACAATAGATGGGTGAGGGCCCATACATTTGGAAATGACTATGATGTGAAAACCAAAGGCAAAAAAGGTAATGGACAACCTCAATGTTCCATGGGTGAAATTCAACCCCTGAGGCTCATTTATACCTCTGTGACCTAGTATGTTACTTAAACCCCTCCAGGTCTCTCTGAGAGTCCTTCCAGTTGTAGATCTATAATCTTTGAAGGCCTACAGTACACTAAATCATCCATCTGAGTTGCACATATGGGAGGACATGGATAAGAACTGCATAGAAGGTTAAGAAAAGATTATTATTTGAATTATTGGAAGGTACATCCACATTGTTAAAAATATAAATGCATCAAAGAAGCAAAGAAAAAAACAGAGTCCTTCGTTTTAGTCTCAGCTTTGCCAGCCTCCACTCAATGTGAGCTTTAGTACATCTGATACTATTCTTCTAGGCCTATTGTCATGCTTTTGTATCCATCCTCGCTTATATCATTGGTATCTTTTTAAAAATATGAGTTGGTCCATGAGTTCCAGGTGTGTTCATACTAGTCTCTTTAGTCAATATTCCCTGTTTACTTGAGAGCTTCCCATTTTTCCTGGACTGACTTTTCCTGTAGAAATTAGGCCATGGACTCTTCTATCTATCCCTTCCTCTGAACCCTTTGAAATCTGCTTTTCAAAAATCTACAGCATACACTACTCTTACCTTTCCTCTTGCTATCACATATTCCAAGCTGGGAATGGTCATTTCTCCCTGAGGTTCCTATCATTTTTCACTTTAACCACCAGTTTCATCATGTGGATAAGAACTAGGTCCAGAATATCAGTTTCCCTCCCATTGGTTCATCTTTTGGAGGATGAAATTATCATTAGCAAGGCTAACCAAGAAGTGCTTGCTCCCTTTACTTTCAGCACAAAGATAGTTTTAATTGATGTCCATGTAACTAAATTTTCTCTCTCCCAGTGCAACCAAACAAAATGTAAACTTCTAGATTACTGTCAAACTGGATCCTATTTCCCATCATTATCAAATTCTTTCCTCTCTCTATACCTTTGATTGTGCAATCTCCCTGCCTTGAATAGAATGCTCTCTTAACCCTCACTTCTTGTTAAAATACCACCCACCCTTTTTTCAAGGTTCCCTTCTGGTACACTCTTCTTCATGAAGTCTTTCTTGAACTTCCCAAGTCTAAGTGATGCCCCCCTCCCCCTTTCTCAAACTTTGCTAGAGCATTTTGTGTCTCTCTTTTGGGCCTCTCACACTTTACCTTGTAAGATCCCTGTCTGTGTACATTTCATTTCTCCCATGAAGGACCATAAGCTTTTTGGGTGTGTGGATTATGTTATTTTTCATTGTTGCACATCCAACGCCTTGCACATGTTAGGCACTTAATGTTTGTAGGATTAGATCATCATACCCTCCTTTGTATTGTACTTATTTGCATATATGTCTTTTTCCCACTAGTAGACAATAAGTTTTAAAATAGCGTCTGTGTCATATAACTTGGTATCCCTGGGATAGTGCCTTACATATTATAGGTGTTTCATAGATATTTGCTGAATGAACCATCAGAGCCTTAAACTGTATTTACTTGGGCTGAAGTGAAGTTAAACTTTTTGAAAACAGCAGTAACAATAAAGGGTCACAGTATAAAATACATGTAAGAAAAAAAATGAAAAAAAAATACATGTAAGGTCAAAGTGCACTAAGATTTTGGATAGCCAGACATTTCTGTTTGCCTTATGTCTGTTTAATTTTCAGAAGATACACTGCTGGAGGCAAATATTTTAGGCATGCAAAATTAAGGCTTAATGACAACTTTTAATAATCTTGATACTTCTACAAGTTCTAGTCAATAAGATGCCTAATCTATTCCACTCCTGTGCAATCCTCACACTGCAGAATTAAAAAACAAACTTTACTTACCATCCCCTTACTCAGCAGGAACAGTGCCCTGAAAACAAGAATGAGAATGACAATGAGAGCCAGCTCTGGCCTGAGTTGCTAAAACATGATAATTAAATACTCAGATATAATCAGGTGCTCAGGCTGTATATTTTTTGGGGGGGAGGGGGAAAGGCAGGGCAATTGGGGTTAAGTGACTTGCCCAAGGTCACAGGGCTAGTAAGTGTTAAGTGTCTGAGGCCAGATTTGGATTCAGGTCCTCCTGACTCTAGGCTGGTACTCTATTCACTGTGCCACCTAGCTGCCCCAGACTAACAGATTTTAAAAACCAGTTATTACAGTCAGCATTCTATAAAGGTTCACTGCATACTGTTATAGTTCTCATGGTTACACTACACTAGTAGGTGATATGGAAAATCACCTTGTTACATCTACTTGTTAATTCCTCCCTGAGTTTTAAGTTTCCTCATCTGCAAAATGGGGGCAATAACACCTGACCTACGTACTTCACAAGGCTATTGTGAAGTATTGCTGTTATTTAGTCATTTTAGCTGTGCCTGACTCTTTGTGACCTTGTTTGGGATTTTCTTAGCAAAGATACTGAAGTGATTTGCCATTTCCTTCTCCAGCTTATTTTACAGATGAAGAATACAAGGCAAACAGAGTTAAGTGATTTGTTCAGTTAAACAGCTAGTTAAGAATGTGAGGCTGGATTTGAACTCAGGTCTTCTTGACTCCAGGACCAGTACTCTATCCACAGCACCACCTAGTTGCCCCTATTGTGAAATAGGAAAGAATTTTATAAACCTTAAAGTGTTATCAAAATGTGAGCTATTACCATTACTATTATTATAAAGGTAATTAATTGCAACTTTATGGGATTCCATTTAAAACAAAGGAATGACCAGAAAAAGCCTTACCAGATTTGTTTATGAATGGATTTGGGCCATAACAAATCCATTAATGGTAACAAAGGGAGATTTTCATAGGAGAGAAGAAATTAAATTTTAAACAATAAAAATAGACACTTTCAAGGCCACATCTTGGTGTTGAGGGCGGGGAGAGGGGTACTAGGAAGATACCATGGCACAGAACTGACAGCACCTGTCAGAGCCTAATGAGTCATAATGATATAAGTCTACTTTTATTTTGTTCTTTATGTTTATACAACATTTTATATGCATTATATTTCACACAACAACCTGGGGAGAACAGCAGTATAAGTATTATTATTTCTATGCTATAAAAGAAGAAAATGAGGATGAGGGAACTTAAGTTATTTGCTTAAGGTCAAATTGCAAAGCAAAGAGTCACATCTAGCTCTCTGGACACCATATTCCATTGCTTGTTCATATATACCACACTACTTTTCATTGACCCTGGCATTTGTAACTCGCAATTTAAGAAAATGGTTAAATCAAAGTAATTTTCTTCAAAGTATTCTGGGAATCATTTTATGTCAAATATGGAATAATTAATACTGAGAACTACTGTGTACCCTCTGAAGATAAATATGTGGATTCTAGTTTAGATTATGTACTTTTTTTACAAGGTTAAATGGTACCTCTTACAACATTTTAGGTCAGAATAAACAGAAAAATGTTAGAACTATAGTTCAGAAAATTTGCAAATAATCTTTAATGGAAACATGGCTGCTATACTAATTTTAGAATAGTTTGCCTATTGCTGAGTTATTCTAAATAAATTCGGAATGTAGTAAAAGTAGGGAAGAAATCAAAAAAAGAAGGAATGTGTGCAAATCACGGAAGGAAAGGAATACCTACATACCTGGTATATTCTGATCCTACTACCCTGGCATATTCTGCTCCAACTCCAAGTAAGTCACATGCAGACACCAAATCTTTTTCAAGTGTGTGAAGTTGCTAAAAAAAGAGAGGAGACATTCAATCCTTTCATTTCAAATGTTTCCATTTCAAACAACACATCACTTTTTATACTACTGTATATTTTTATTTGCTAACCAGTTACAGTTTGGTCCTGCCATATTTCAATAGTTATCTCTGTATCAGTTTTGAACTTAATTAGATGAGCAATCTTCATACTCTTCAAATGCTTTTGGTACAGAAGTCTATTTCAACCATGGTACATATTATTTAAGTTTAATGATGCATCAGATGTGTAGTAGACAGTTAACACTAATGTCCATAAAAGCCCTTAGAGCAATTACGCAGCTGGGAGTAAATCTACATCTGACTAGTAGTATATGTAATAAACCATAGGTATATATAACAGATATCAGAGACCCCTAGAAAAAGGACAAGGAGAATATCACTCTATGATAAGATACTGCTAGGCATGAAAAAAATATTATCCAAATTATGGTAGAGGTAGAAAGAAAATCAAAAGACTGGAAATGCCTTAACTACTCCTAGAAACCTGATAATACTTTATTTCCACTATCTGCTATACTGGTGTTAAGCCTAGGTCTTCAGTTTTGTGCAGTGTTCACATCTTAAATTATATCATAAACACATTATGTTATACAAAGATCAGCTGAAGGAACTAATGCTCTTTAGCCTGGGGAAAAGAAAACTTATGAGTGTTGTCTTCAAATACTTGAAGAGCTGTCATAGCAAAGAGGGATCAAAGTTATTCTGCAGAGGGCAAGTACGAAGACTAACAGGCAGAAGCCTCAAGTAAGCACGTATTGACTCAATGTAAGAAAGATTTTACCTGGATATTCAAGCAGAGCCTGGATAGCTATTCATGGGGAATGCTGTTAATCTTCATGCTTCTGAGATCAAAGTTTAGAGCTTGGAGAGATCTTAGAAATCCCTTACTTCAAATCTCTTATTTTACATGAGGCAACTGAGACCCTATATTATTAATGAAATGGAAAGATCTCTTTTGTCCATTATGTGACCCCTATGTAACCTGCTTTGAGCCTGAGTCACATGAAGCCTATGGTGGGAGGAGCTTGCTGAACAGGTGGAACAGGAAGTGGGAGAGTGAGGTGGAGCTGAGAGAGAGGAGGGAGAGAGAGAGAGAGAGAGAGAGAGAGAGCAAGCAGCTAGCACGGGTGAGAAAGGCACATTTTGCTTGAGGGAGCTTGTTTGTGGGGAGGCCTGATGGAACAGAGGTTTGGGGATAGTGATGCTCCCTGCATTGGTAATGTGTACCAACTTCTTTATTACCATCGTGGATTTGGCTTTCTGGCATATGAATAAATATCTTGGTTCTGTCTATGAAGAAGGGAGTCTGTTATATCTTACAGTTCAAACCTGGAAATATGCCTTCAAATTCATAGCAGCCACTGTGGGTATTGCATTGCTGATACTGACCCAGAGAGGTCAGGTAACTTGTCCAAACTCACACAGTTGTTAAGTGGCAATAGGAATTTCAACCCAGGTCTTCTGACTTTACAGTCAGTGGCCCTATTCACAAGGGGAATAGACAAAATAACCTCTGAGGGCCTTTCTAATTCTAAGATTCTGCGACATATGGAGGAATAAATTTAAGGGGGAATAAATCCTAAACTCTACATGCTAATATTATAGTCTATACAAATGGTATGCAGTAATATTCTCCCACAAGCAGAAACCAACATGCAGCACCAAAACTGAGAGGTCATAATGTGGCAATATGCCTAGTTTGGCTTCAAAAGAACTCAGGCATGTGGTGTTTTGGAAAATGAACACTCCTGCCTTAATGACCCAAACAAGAAAGGTTTAGATTCTTAAGCTCAATTCTTAAGGACTCAGCAAATCTTCTGGAAATAAGTTACACATTCTTCAAGAAGGTAAGTTGACTCTCTTGTTTTAAATTTACGTAGGCAATGAAAGAAACAAAGGAGACAGATATTAAGCTACTAACCCTCAAGGGAAAGGAAGTCCATGAAATACCTCTGAAAGGATTTTCATCTAAAAGAAACTACCTCCATCAACTACATTATGGCTCTAGAAAGTCTCTAGAATGAGGTTTAACTAGTGGGAGACTGAGAAGAAAGACCTACTGTTAGAGACATTCTGGAGTAAGAAGCTGAGATATAGAGCTCTTTCCCTATTCTCCCTTAAACTCCCTTCACTTGATCCCACCATCTGATCAAACTATTATCCTATATCTCTCTCCTCTCTTTCAGTCTAACTCCTAGAAAAAAAAAAACTACCTATAGTTTTGCTTCACTTCCTCACTTCCCACTTATTTTTCAGCCCCTTTCTGCCTTCCAACCTTACCATTCAATTGAAACTGGTCTCTTAACAAGCTGTCAATGATTTTTCAATTGCCAAATCCAATGCACCCCTCCCCCACCTTTTAAAGTCCCTTTACTTGACTTTTCTATTACATCTGATACTGATCACTTCCTCCTTTTTGAGTTTTTGTGACACTGCTCTCTCATGCCTGGTCCTTCCTTCTCGGTCTCTGATAGATCATTATCCATGTCTGACCTACACTCTATGTGTGAGGGTACACCAAGCCTCTGTCCTTGAACTTTTTTCCTTGTCTCTTGGTAATCTCATGAGTTCCCATAGGAACTGTTATTTCTATACAAATGATTCCCAGATTATGTATTCCAGCTCCAATCTTTATCCTAAACTCTAGTCCCACACTACCAACTGCCCATTTACCATCTCTAATGGGATATCCCATAGGTATCTCAAATTAAACATGTTTAAATCAGAAATCATTATTTTTCCCTAAAAAACTCTCCTCTCTTCCTATTTTTCCTATTTCTGTTGAGGGCATTATTATGCTTCTAGTCACCCAGGCTTACAATCTTGAGAGTTAACCTGGACTATTTATTCCCTTTCTCTCACCCCTTGTACACAATCAGTTGCCAAGTCACATCAATTTTATTTCCACACTGTATCTCTCATCTGTCACTTATCTTCTGTTCACTTATCCACCACCCAGAATCAGGGCCTCATCACCTCACAAGAATTATTACAATAGTCTCTTAAGTGGTATTCCTTGTCTCCAGGCTCTTCTTTCTCCAATACACCTTCAACACACCCACCAAATTTATATTCCCAAAGCACAGTTCTGACCAACTCAGTTCTCTGCTCAAGAAGCTGCAATGGTTCCCTATTGCTTCTAGCATAATATACAAACTGGCTTTTAAAGTCCTTTACCATCTAGCTCCAGCCTATCTTTTCAAGATTACTGTACATTACTTTCTTTCACTTACAACATTCCAGACAAACAGGCTTACCTGGGATTCCCCATACATGACCTTTCACCTCCTACTTCTACACCTTTGCATGGACTATCCCCCATATCTACAATACACCTCCTATAGAAGGTTTATCCTTATTTCCCAAGTTGCTAATAGTCCTACCCCACCTCAAAATCACCTTGCATCTTCTGTGTATTTAATTTCTGTGATCTTTCCCTGTAAGCTCAACAGACTGAAGGGAGGGTGAATTTTTGTCTTTGTATCTCCCTAGGCCTAGCACAATTCCTGGCAAAGAGAAGGTGTTTAATAAATGCCTGTTGAATGAATGATGAATTAATACTTTCCTAAATGTTTCCCATTCCCTACATGCTCTCCTTGTAATAGCTGGAGAAGTAAAGCTGAAACCAATTTTCTACTTAGCTAGTCCCTGAACTATTTCTGATAATAGTAATTTCACATTTATAAGTCACTTTCTTCCACTAGTCACATTCTGATACCTCATCATGGCATGAAAATGACCCTGAGTTCCTGAAAGCTATACTAGCTGAGCATAAGTTCTAACAGATCTTAGCAAACTGGAAAAGCATCCAATTCAGATCTGATGCTAGACTGAAAGTCTGTCATCTGAGGACCTGTCTAGTCAAATGTGAAGAAGCTCTTTCTCAGGTTAGCTAGAGGGTGATGAATTTTCTACTATAACAACTTCGGAAGACTATATATTAAGTTGGAGAGTGATTCTGATTTGTGTCAGTGGAGGGAGTACTCAAACTGATGAAATTGTCGATCCTTAGTGTTGAAATATGTTACTTTATTGCCTTCAAAGCACTTTTCTCAGAAAATTCTAGCTAGGCATGACAAGTATTTTCCCCACCTTAGAGAGATAAATAAGTTCAAAGATGTTTGGTCACCCACCTATGGTTATAAAGCTACATAAAAAGAAAATACAATATAATTATGCCTCTCAGGCATTTCTCATCTCTATATAGAGAAAAATGATACTCACTGCAAGCTGAAAGAGTAGTCTACAGTGCCAGTAGGGTGTCTGCTGTGAAATCTGAATTGCTTTACGCAAGAGTGGTTTTGCAGCATCAACTGAATTCTGAAAGGATATTTTTAATTTGAAAAAAAAAATCATTAAATAAGATTATTTACACAGCAGCTTCAATTTCTGATGGCCATTACTAGTCATGCTTATCAAAGGTTTTGGAATATGTGCCATGTATTTTTTAAATATCTGCCACATAAAACCCAATTATTCTTTGTTAAGCTTTGTACCAGATACATAGTATATTTTCCACACAATAATTTATCATTGGACAAGTCTGAAACAATCAAGTATAGAACTTCATATGGTCAAATTAGATGTAGATCTCAGTCTTCTGCACCAGAGAGGAGTACCACCACCCAGAATCAGGGCCTCATCACCTCACAAGAATTATTACAATAGTCTCTTAAGTGGTATTCCTTGTCTCCAGGCTCCTTCTCCAATACACTAGGTACTCTCAGCCCATTTATCATCCAGGCTCAATCTCTCTCTTTTTTTTTTTTTGCTTTTTGGAGGGGGGAGGGTAGCGCAATCGGGGTTAAGTGACTTGCCCAAGGTCACACGGCCAGTTTTGTGTGTGTGTCAAGTGTCTGAGGCTGGATCCAAACCCAGATCCTCCTGACTACAGGGCCAATGCTCTACTCACTGCACCACCTAGCCGCCCTAATCCAGGCTCTTAAATAACATTATATTGAAAGAGAGAATGTTTAAATAAAAGTACTTAAATCCATCAATTTAAAAGATGCAAAGATAAATGATAAAATCAAAAGTTAGTTGGAGCTATGAGGAAAGAGGCATTGCTAGTAACAAAATAAACTTGTATAATCTTCCTGTAGTACAGTCTAGTTGTATGAAATAACCAGAAAATTCATTATTCCCTTTAACTTCTGTAATGTTACTACTACGAATATATTCCAAGGAAATAATTAATTTAAACAAAGATGTTTGTAACTGCCCTATACATAGTGGTAATGAAAAGTTGGAAGCAACCTAAATGGTTAGTATTTGGGAAACAGTTGAACAGAATATAGTAGACACATCAAAATAATGGAGTACTATACTGTATTGTTCAAGTCATAAAGAAGGGAATATGAAGAATTATACAAAAACATGTAAAGATCCACATCAAATCATGCACAGTGAAAAAAACAGAATCAGAGGGCCCACAATTATGGTTTAAAAAAAAAAAAACCTTGCACATAATAGCCATATGTGCATATGCAATTATAAGGATCAAAAGGAATTATTAAGTGAGTTACTGATAAGAGGGAACTAGAACCTAAAAGTTTATATTATAGTTTTGCTGTAGAGTGGGATGAAATATATATATATAAATTTAAAAAGTTTCCATGGAAAAAGAATTAGTCTTCAGACTAAAAATAGTAAACATACAGAAGTTATTTGATATTTATTTTCTGTCTACCTATATGTCACTATAAAAGGATCTTAATATTTTGAAAAATGTTTATACATATATAACCTAAAAATAGGGTACCTGAAGTAAGAAAGTCATAAGGTATTTTAAAAACTAGAGAAATTCTAAATTTAAAAAATACTCTGACTTCCCTTTGTTATAGCTATAAAAGAGTGACAATTTTTGCCTGACAACAACACATTCTCACCTCTTGGCAATACAGCTCAGATAGAAGACTTGCTGCTTCAAATTTGACATCTTCAAACTGCGGAATCTAGTGACACCTAGTTAAGGAAATATGAAAACTGCAAAAAAAATTATATTGCAAAGACCTATACACTAAGATAATCAGTTTTAATCATAATGATATGCAGTCCCAATGCTATACTGAATTGGTGGATGACTAATATTTGGCCATTCATCCAAATTTTACAATATATGTTATTTAACAAAGCAATACTTTAAGAGAAATAACTACACGAAAAGGATACCTGTTGGGATATCAACCACTGTAAGAAAAAAGAAAAAGGGCATTAGATAATAACTGACATTGACATTGACAGTTTACAAGGCATTTGAGGTGAAGTATTGGGGAAAGGTTATGTATTTGTTGCTTCCTGAAAAGAAGATCACTTCTGGTGGCAGAGTTTCCACTCTTGTAAACCTGACTAGCCAGGCTTTTAAAGCTCTCCATAATTTGGCTCTGCCTTCCTAGTCTTAGTTTACACAGTGGCTTCTTCCTTACTCTACCCTGCAGTGAGCTGTACAGTTCTTGGTTCCTGAGGCACACTCGGTACTTTCCTACCTCTAGATCTTTGTTTACTCCCCAAATTCATCCTATCTTCATCTAGGCTAATGATATTCCAAAACCTACCTCAAAGACTACTGCTTCAAAGAAAACTCCACTAATTCCTCCCCACCATCCAGTAGAGATAGCTCCCTTATCTGACTTTACAGCACACTGTAGTCCTCTTACAACCAATTATATCTGCATACAATGCTTATCTTCCTCCTCTCCCCAAACACCTCCTCCCCAATATGGGAGAGGTTGTAGGTTTAGTGGGTTGCTAAAATCATCTATAATATCTTCCATTCTACCTTCTTATGTACTTATCTCTGTTGAATGTGTCCCTTCCCACAAAGGCCATCCCATACATACTCTTGTTTCTGTAAAGTTTTATATCTTTCAGGATCTTGTCCCTTCCCTCCTCCCTTCTTTTCCTTTCATTTTCAATCTCTATTTGTTGATTCATTCTTTGCTACCTACATAAACATGTCCAAGTCTTCCACATCCTTAAAAAACCTTCACTTGGGATCAATGAAATAGATTGGGTACATGAGATTCAGCAGTCAATAACTATGGTAATTTACTGTTTGATAAACCCAAAGACCCCAGTTTTTGGGATAAGAACTCACTATTTGACAAAACTGCTAGGAAAACTGGAATACAGTATGGCAGAAACTGGGCGTAGACCAATATCTAACACCGTATACCAAAATCAAGTCAAAATGGGTACACAATCTAGGTATAAAGGCAATTTGGGGGAGCAAGGAATAGTTTACCTGTCAGATTTATGGAGAAGGGAAGATTTTATGATGAAACAAGAGGTGGAAATATAAAATGCAAAATGGGTAATTTTGATTACATTAAATTGAAAAGTTTCTGTACAAACAAAGCCAATGTCACCAAGATTAAGAGGGAAGTGGAAAATTGGGAAAGAATTTTTTTTTTTGCCTATTTTGGAGGGCAATTGGGGTTAAGTAATTTGCCCAAGGCCACACGGCTAGGTTTTTGTTTGTGTGTGCGTTAAGTGTCTGAGGCCAGATCCAAACTCAGGTCCTTCTGACTCCAGGGCTGGCGCTCTACTCACTGCGCCACCTAGCTGCCCCCCCTTTTTTTTGCTTTTTGGAGGGCAATTGGGGTTAAGTAACTTGCCCAAGGTTACACAGCTAGGTTTTTGTTTGTGTGTGTTAAGTGTCTGAGGGCTGGATCCGAACTCAGGTCCTTTTGACTCCAGGGCTGGCGCTCTAATCACTGCGCCACCTAGCTGCCCCGGAAAAGAATTTTTACAACCAGTGTCTCTGATAAAGGCCTCATTTCTAAAATATAGAAAGAATTGAGCCAAATTTATAAGGATACAAGTCATTCCCCAACTGATAAATGGTCAAAGGATATGAACAGGCAGCAGAGGATGATATTAAAGGTATCTATAAACATATGAAAAAATGCTCTAAATAACTATTGATTAGAGAAATGCAAATCAAAACAATGCTGAGGTACCACATCTCAATGGCCAGAATGGCTAAGATGACAAAACAGGAAAATGATAAATGCTGGCAAGGATGTGGAAAAATTGTTGATGGAGTTGTGAACTGATCCAACCATTCTGGAGAGCAATCTGGAACTATGCCCAAAGGGCTATAAATAAACATACCCTTTGACCTAGAACTTCTAGGGCTGTATCCCAAAGAGATCACAGAAGTGGTACCCAAATGTACAAAGTTATATCCGTATGTACAAAAATATTTATAACAGCTCTTTTTGTGGTGGCAAAGAATTAGAAATCAAGGGGATGCCTATCAATTGGGGAATAGCCGAACAAGTTGTGGTATATGAATGGAATGGAATACTATTGTGCTATAAGAAATGAGGAGCAGACAGACTTCATAATAACCTGGAGAAACTTATATAAACTTATGTTGAGTGAGAAGAGCGGAACCAGGAGAAATTTGTATACAATTACAGACACAACGTATATGTGACAACTAATCTGGATAGACTGGACTCTTCTCAGCAATGTAAGGTTATAAGACAACTCCACAAGACTCATGATGGAAAGAGATATCCACATCCAGAGAAAGAGCTAAAGAGTCTGAACGCAGATTGAAGCAAACTACTTGGTCTCTTTCTTTTTTTTTTGTTTTGTTTCCTCTTTCCCATTGTTCATTCCATTGGTTATAATACTTCTTTACAACCTGACTAATGTTTAATGTGAAGTATGTGTAGGTTCTATATTTGACTACATGCTGCCTGGGGGAGAGGGGAGAGGGGGAGAAAATTTTAAACTCAAGGGATTGTGGAATTGAATGCTGTAAACTAAAAGTAAATAAACAAATTAATTAAATTAAAAAAAAAAACTTCACTTGATTCTTTCATTTCCAGGAGCTCTCATCCTATATTTCCTCTTCTTTTCACAGACAAGCTCATAAGAAGGGTCTACATTCATTACCTTCATTTCCCCTAAATTCTTAATCTCTTATAATACTTATAATAATCTTCCACATTTGAATGAAATGGTTCTATACAAAGTTATCAATGCTCTCTTATTTAAGGCCATCTAAGTTCTCATCCTTTCTAGCCTCTCAGCAGATTCTAACACTGTTGATCTTGTCCCAGATACTTTCCTCTATTGGCTTTCATGATGCTGTTTTCTCCTAGCTCTTTCCTTAACTAGTTATCACTCTTCATTTCTGTTGTTGCTGGATTATTCATCTCCAGTCCCTTAACCACAGGTGTTTTCCAGACTTTGTCTTGAACCTTCAAAGCTTTGTTCTCCATAGACTCTCTTTTAAAAATCTAATTAGCTTCCTTTGGTTTAATTAATCACCTCAACACAAATAATTTAGATCTATATATTCATTATCACCAACTGCACACTAGAACATAACCACCTGGATATTCCAAAGACATTTTAAACCCAATATATCCAAAACAGAATTCAATATCTTCCCTACTACAAACTTCCCCATTTCTCTCAAGAATATCCACCGTTCTTCCAGTCACTCAGACTAACAACTCAGGAGACATTTTCTATTTTTATGCCAATTCACTTCCAATTAGCCACAATTTGGAATAAATCTACTTCCACAACATGTATCAAAGTAATTCCCTTTTCCCCACTAACATTAGTACAATAATATTTTAGCTTCTCATCAATTCTGGTCTCAACTATTCTAATAGTCTCCTAATTGATATCCCTACTTCTAGTTTTTTGTCCTCTCTACTCCATTTTTCTACATAGCTGTTAAACTGATATTCCTAAAGGCAGACGTTGCCTCTATCACTCTTCTACTCAAGAAGCTTCAGTGACACCCTACCTCCTCTAGGATAAAACACAAATTCCTCTTATTTGGCACTTAAATGCTTTTATAATTTGTCTCTAGCCTATCTTTCTGGACTGATTTCATATTATTTTACCTCAAGATTCTATGTTCCAAATAAACTGCCTTACTTGTTGTAGCCTAAATCTGAAACTTTTGAGAAACCTGTTTTCCTTAAGGCTCAGCTCAGAAGCTACCTTCTATTTGAAGTCTTTCCTTATTCCCCTGGTGGTAAAATGCTCTCTTTCCCTAAACTAGCTTACATTTACTTGTATGCATATTGGTTTTCTCTAGCAGAATATAAGTTCCTTAAGGACCGGTACTTAAAAATTAAAAAAAAAAATTTTTGTTTTTATCGTTTTAGCGCATAACATAAGGCCCATATACATTTTAAGTACTTAATAAATGCTTGTTGAATTGAATTGAACTGAGACAGAGCCAAAGTTTCATTTATCTTTCTATTAGGTCAAAGTAAGGGGAATGGCCTCTTTGGGCTTCAGAGACAGCAGGGAAGGGGGGCAGGGATCCTGTAGCAGTAATGTAGAGGGAACAATATTGGCATCTACAGTTGGTGGGGACTACTTGCCTAGAATTACATTTCTAAATTGGGCATGCTGATTTAAAGGCTCCCTATATCTAAAATGTACAGTGCCCCAGAGTGTATTGATTTGAGTACAAAATAGACATGAATAGATGACGTTCATATAATGCTTTATACTATTTAAAAAGTGCTTTCCATATATTATCTCACCCAGTTAAATTAAAGCAGCTATGTCTCCTGTCAAAATAGGCCACCGAGCTTTTTTTTTTTTAAAACCCCAAATAGAACTCAATGAAATAACTCATATAAAGTATAAAGACAGCAAAAGCATGGCACCAGCTGGATTCTTAAAGGGTTATAACCTTTAGGCTGCACACAGAATGTAAAAGGATAATACCAGAAATGCTCATATAGCCTAAACAAATTAGAAAGTGTTCTTCCTTTTATTTATGAGTTATTTGACTAACTATAAATTAACTTAATGGACATAAATGAAGTAATAAAATATTTCACTGATCGTAATACATTTTTCCCCAATAACTGTCACATTTATTTCGACGCAAAACCTGACAAATACCTACTGGTTTCAGTTATAAAACTGGTCCAATTTTCCAGGACTTTTGATATGTAACTCTATTATTAGCAAAGACAAGAAAATAGGGTGAAGTCCCTATATTTGGTCTAAAAAGATTTCCTTTTAAGTATGTTACAGAGTGATCTTCTCACCATGTTTTCTACCACAAGTTCCTCATTCGGGACTTAGGACTGCATAAAGAGACATTTGTATTAAACTTCAATGGAACAAAGCCAATCATTTGGTTACTTGTGAAGTATGGAAAGAAGTAGAAAGGAAAATCTTCACCATGTTTCTATTACCCAATTACATAGAAGAGAAAGAAGCCAGTAATATTTATTATATCTACGTGGTCCTTTATTTTCTTCTCACATAAAGTCACTCTTTAAGGTCTTGCAGTATGGTCATTATCTTTACTTGGCCAAGTCCAATTTCTTTCAATTCCCTCTGATGTCTTTCACTAAATACTTGTGAACAATACATCTTCTTTCTTAAAGAAAACTATTATAATACTTAAGGAGATAGTGTAGAATCATGGAATTTTTGAGATGGTTGGGAGCTTAGAACATAAGGTTTCAATGTCAGAAAAGGCCTTAGAATGAAGAACTCAGAATATCTAAACTGTAAAAGACCTGAAAAAACAGAACATCAAAGCTAGAAGGGAATAAGAGAAAAAAGGACAACAAATGTTAGAACTCTAGAAGAGACCTTAGAGATCATCTAGTTCAATACTGTATTTATTTATACATGAGGAAACCAAAGCCTAGAGTAGACCAGCACAATTTGGCAGTAGGTAGAGGCCAAAAATATAATAGGCTGGGATGGCTAGGTGGTACAGTGAATACAGCACTGGCCCTGGAGTCAGGAGGACCTGAATTCAAATCTGGCCTCAGACACTTAACACAAAAAATAGCTGTGTGACCTTGGGCAAGTCACTTAACCCCCAATTGCCCCTCTTTAAAATATATATAATAGGCTAAACTTCCTGAGGCAGCAGAGAGGTTAGACTAGAAACAGACTGATAATGGTTGGTGGCTGAGGGTCACTCGACAAACAGGAGAGTACCTAGTGGTAACCCTACGTTTCTCGTGTTTATGTTGTGCAGGCCTGGCCTAGAGAGATTAAAGAGTTTACTCAAGGCCAAGTCAATTATTCCTATATATTTAGAGAGCCATATATAGAAGTCATTAGGAAAGATCACAGGTACTAGTTACCCTCGTACTTCCTCTACAGCTACATACGTCACCTTATTACCCCAAGTAATTTTAAAAATACAAGAAGAGTGTATATTTTATAGAAAAAAAGTTTGAACAAAGCTGAGATAAGTAATCTTAAAATTCATCCTCTCCTTTCATTTTACTCATTAAAACGTTTAGCTATACATTTTCACCAAACTATAAAGAGCTTGAATACTGATCCAGTGACAGACTTGCTGGTGAATATTTTGGATTGTGGTGCCCTACAAACTGGACCTTCTTTGAAATTTCTTCAGCCTTGAACAGCAGTGAAAATTTGGTTCAGGTCACCCCTCCTGTTCAGAATTAGTATATTAAATGTAAAGTAAATGTAAAAAAAGCAAATGGTGTATTAAGTCACAAGAGCAGGGAAATAAACCTTTTGAAAATGCTCCACAATGATGCCTACCCTTTTCCCACTGCAATTCTACACTTCTAAAACTTGTATTCTATTTTCTATTTCTCATACTCAATCATTGCTTTAAACAATATTGTCAATAGTAGGGGGACTCTCTGGGTCACCTTCTTTTTCTATTCTTTGGTTATAGCCTCAGCTTCTTGAAGATTTTGATCACTGGGTTTTTCCTTGGTCTCAGACTTGGAAACATTTGTATGGGCCTGGTATAGCTGTCAAACATTTTGGGAAACAAATTCTTTTTTTTCTTTCTATTTTTTGGAGGGGGGAGGGCAGGGCAATTGGGGGTTGACTTGCCCAAGGTCACACGGCTAATAAGTATTAAGTGTCTGAGGCCATATTTGAACTCAGGTCCTCCTGACCTCAGGGCCGGTGCTCTATTCACTGTGTCACCTAGCTGCCCCCCAGGAAACAAATTCTTATGAAACCACTCTCGTAATTCTTTAGCATCACATCCCTGTAGAGATTCCTCTGAATAAGCATTACAATTTTCCAACTTGTGTCAATGATGTAAAAGGTCACACATGGAAATGTAACCAACCTCTACCTAGGGCATTCAGGGTAACTGACAAAATGAACAAAAATAAAATCATCCTCAGATCTGCAATCTCCTATTTGTACAGCAGCAATGACAGGAGTGGGAGAAAAACAGAATGGAATAATGAGAATAAAAAAGTTCTTAGACCACCTACAATAACAGTTAAACCATCAACACTTAATACATAGAAGCAATGCGGCTTAGTGGATAGGGACCACAAGCCACAACACTAGAGAGAGCTGGGTTCAAGTCCCACCCTTGATACATTTTCCCTGTGACCCTGGACCCTAGACTCAAGTAACCTTTTATTGCTCTAAGAAACTCCTTAGACAGTAAGTTGCAGAGAAGATGCTGACCTGCACTGATAGGAGTTTCCTAATCCAAGAGCTCTTAATACTAATGAAATCGCAGGTTTGGTTTCCATCCCTATCCCTACTCAACTATAAGCCATGTCCAGCTATCAAGAGTCTCACACAACTAGATGTGAACCACAGGTGTACTAACAATCTTGCCATATGTGAAGCCAGATGATACAAAGAAGTACTTCTTAACTGGAAGGATAGTCTCCTTTGTTAAGCAAGTACCAAACATCATTTCATAGAATACTATTTCTCTCTATTAGTGATTTCACCTTCCATCCTCCTGTGCCAAACCTCCATGTACATCTTTAAGCTTCTCACCAGTACCTCTCCTATCTATCCTTTTTGCTAAGGACCTCATGCTTCACCAAAAAAATTAAAACTATTTTTAGAGAACTCCTCCTCATCTCACATCACTCAGATATTTTCTTTACTTTGATCTCAGGTGAAGAGATGACCCCCCCTTTTTTTAAACAAATGCTTTATTAACTTCTGTTTTACATCATTCATTTCCGCCAGATTTTGAGTTAGTCATTTTCCCCCCGTTATTCTCCTGCCCAACCTCCCAGAATAGCAGTCCCACAAGATATCACTTCCTCCAATCTGCTCTCTCCCATACCCCCATCAACTTTTCCATTAGAGGAAGGTGAATCTTTGTGCCCCAATGCCTGCACATCTTATCTCCCTATTACAAGCAAAAGAGTATTACTAATAGTATTTATATATATTTGAAACATTTAATGTTAAGACCTCGAATTTCAGATCCATTTCCTTCCTCCCTTGTCACCCATTCCCTCTTGGGAGATAAGTAATTCAGTATATGTTGTACATGTCTAGCTATGCAAAACATTATCATAGTAGATATACTGTACAAGGCTGCTTATAATTCCCTCCCACTCATCCCACCCCCCACCTGGTCCATTCCCTACATGATCCTGTCCCTCTTCTATAGTGGGTACTTCCAACCTCCCCTCCCCCCAAGGATGCCCTCCCATCCATCATCCCTCCTCTCATCCCCCTTCCCCCTATTCTGCTGCAGGTTGAGATATCCCATTTAGTATGTATGTCATTCTCTCCCTGAACCAAATTCAATGAGAATGTGGTTTTGCCTTTTTTGCCTTCCTATTCTCCCCTCCCTTGCAACCACTTCCCCTTGCTTCTTCTACATGAGATAGTTTACCCTACCCTGTCTCTCCCCATCTCCTCTTGCCACTTTCCTCTCACCTCATAATTTCATCCCTTGAGTATTCTCCCTTCCCAACAAATTCAACCTATGCCCTCTATCCATATATAACTGTAACCATATACACACACATTCACATATGTATTCATATGACCACACCCCTTCTTCCATTATTTTTATAGTGAGAAAGATATCATCAGTCACAGTTATTGCTTTTCCATATAGGAATGTAAATAGTTCAACTTTGATAAGTTCCTTTTGATTTCTTTTCCCTGATTACCTTCTCAGGCATCTCTTACTTCTTGTGTCTGGATGTCAAATTTTCTATTCAATTCTGGTTTTTTCCTCAAGAATGCTTGAAAGTCCTCTATTCCACTGAATGACCATATTTTCCCCTGAAACAAAATACTCAGTTTTGCTGGGTAGGTGACCCTTGGGTTCATTCCCAGTTCTTTTGTCCTCTGGAATATCATATTCCATGCCCTTCAATCCTCAGTGTAGAAGCTGCCAGGTCCTGGGCTATTCTGATTGTGTTTCCACAATATTGAAATTGTTTCTTCCTGGCTGCTTGGAGTATTTTCTCCTTGATCTGGGGATTCTGGAACCTGGCTATAATATTCCTGGGAGTTTTCTTCTGGGGATCTTTTTCAGGAGGTGATCGGTGGATTCTTTCAACCTTTATTTTGCCCTCTGGATCTAAAACATCAGGGCAGTTTTCCTTGAGAATTTCTTGAAGGGTGATTTCTAGGTTCTTTCCTTGATCATGGCTTTCAGGTAGTCCAATAATTTTTAAATTGTCTCTCCTGGATCTATTCTCCAGGTCAGTGGTTTTTCCCATGAGATATTTCACATTGCCTTCTAATCTTTCATTTGTTTGGATCTGCTTAACAGCATCTTGATTTCTCATAAGTCATTAGCTTCCATTTGCTCCAGTCTAACTCTGAAGGAATGAATCTCCTCAGTGAACTTTTGAAATTCTTTTTCCATCTGGCAAATTCGACTTTTTAAGGCATTCTTCTCCTCATTGCCCCTTTGGGCCTCCTTTGCCATTTGAGTTAGTCTATTTTTTAAGGTGTTGCTTTCCTCAGTCAGGCTGTTGACCCTCATTTCATACTTTTCCTGCATCCTTCTCATTTCTCTTTCCAATTTTTCCTCCACTTCTCTTATTTGATTTTTAAAGTCCTCCTTAAGGTCCTCTATGGCCTGCAACCCGCTCATGTTTTCCCTGGGGCTTTTGGAACAGGACTTCTGACCTCACAGTCCTTTTCCTGCTCTATGCCCCCAAAATAGGAGTCTAGGGTTGCATTTTTCTGTTTCCTTTGCCTTGGCATGTTGCCACTTAATTGCTTGACTTTTGGGCTTGTTGCCACACTATGGCTTTAAGGCCAGATAGAGGAATTTTCATCCCAAATGTGTGGGGGGCGACTTCCGTTTCTGGAAAGCTGTAAACCCACCCACGACTTCCACCCTAGATCACAATCCAGATCCAGGGAGGTTAAAGCAAGAGCGATTACCCCCCAAGACTAATCGCTGGATCTCCCTACAATTTGCAGGCCGGGAGCTGGAGCTGCCTCTGAAAAACTACAAAATGGCGCGTCTCCTCAGCAGCTTCTAGCGCCCAGGGGAGGGAGCCTTCCCTAAATACCGGTCCCAAAGTCCATAGGACACTAACCTCTTACTTTGTCCTAGGCATGTCTATGTTGATAATTCTGGAGTTGCCACAGCTGCTGGTGTTCTGGGGTTCCTCCAGCTGGCTGCTGGCCCTGCCGCCCTGGGGCTAAAACCTCAGCTCACGTGAACCTGGGCTCGGCTCTGCCAGGTCCCAGCCCACTGCACTGGTCTTTCCTGCAGGGCTGCTGGGCTGTCCTCAGCGGGAGGTTAGCTTCTCTGTGTCGTTCTGTGGGTGCTGGGGCTCCAGAAGTTGTTCAGAGTCCTCTTTTACATAGTTTGGGGGGAATCTGGGGGCAGAGTGGCTTGGATGAGCTGTTTTTACTCTGCCATCTTGGCTCTGCCTCTCAAGATGACCCTTTTTGCTAAAGCAAACCTTTATACATACACCTCTGATTCATCCTCTGCTTAACTTCTCTAGTATATTGCCTCCACTATTATTCTCCCACTCTCTTATTTTCAAACTCTCCCTATCTATTGGCTCTTTCCCTGCTGCCTATAAATATACTCATGTATCTTCCATCTTTAAAAAATATTCAGTGCCACCACCTCACACCTATCAGTGTGGCTAATATGGCAAAAAAAAAAAATATTGCATGTTGAAAAGGGATATAGGAAAACTTGGGATACTAACATACTGTTGGTGGAGTTGTAAACTGATTCAACCATTCTGGAGAGCAATTTGGAATTATGCCCAAAGGGCTATAAAACTGCCTACTCTTTATCAATATTCTTTATGGAAAATATGCAGAAAAAGTATGTCAACATATATCTTGAAAACCTGGAGAAATATTGCAGAAATATAGCTCACCATACCTGAAGGCAGCAATCATGTTCCACTTTCTCCCCCAAATTTTCTCTTGTTCATATTAAATGTCCCTACTTATTTCAACACTTGCACTACATGGTCTCTAAAACCCTTTCACCACTCCAGATCTGCATTCATCAGAGTATGATATAAGAGAACTCTCCCCTCTCTTATTCTGGACTCTGCGCTTCCTTTTCTTAGTGCAGTCTAAGACTAAATTTATTGTTGCCATGTTATGTTGCTGATGCACAGTCCATGAAAAACCCTTACTTTTTCATACAAACTGTTGTCTGAGCATTCCTCTTCCATCCTTAAACTTGCAAAACTTGATTTTTTTTAAACCAAGTATAAGACTTATACAGAATGCTATTCAATTAGCTTATTAGATATAGCCCAACATTCTAGTCTGTTTAGCTATTTTATATTTTGATTCTGTCAGTCAATGCTTCCTACCCTTACAAGCTCCATGTCATCTGAAAGTGTTATCTATTTCTTTTTTACAAATAAAAATGTTGCAAAATGAGTAAAAATGTGCCAAGTATGAGTCGCTTTTAGCAGTTCATTACAAATTTCTCTCTAAGCTGACACTGAACTTAGTTTCCTTTTTTCTTTTTAAAATTTATTTCTTTAATTAACAAAAAATTATTTTCACACCTCCCTCCCCAAGAAATGAATAAATCAGGAAAAACAAATAGCTGGATTGGGCATGTCCAAAAATTATCATGTCTCATTCTGTACCCTGAGTCAATCAATTCTTTGTCAGGAAGTGGGAAGACTTAAGTTTTACTAAGACTTTAAGTTTTACTAAATCTTCTGGAATCATAGCTGGACATTGCTTTGATCAGAGTTCTTAAGTCTTTTGTTGTTTTTTGTTTTTGTTTTTGTTTTGCTTTTTGGAGGGCAATTGGGGTTAAGTAACTTACTCAGGGTTACACGCCTAGGCTTTTGTTTTTTTGTGTTAAGTGTCTGAGGCCAGATCCAAACTCAGGTCCTTCTGACTCCAGGGCTGGCACTCTACTCACTGCACCGCCTAGCTGCCCCCTAATTGTTTTTTGTTTTGTTTTGTTTTGTTTTTTTGCTCTTAAGTCTTTCAAAGTTGTCTTTACGATGTTGTTATTATTGTATAAATTGTTTTCTTGATTCTGCTCACTTCTCTTTGCCCCGGTTCATACAAATCTTCCCAAGATTCTCTAAAAACGTTCCATGCATTTCTTACATAACTGTACACTTATTTTATTTTATAATTTCTTTAGCCATTCTCTAGTTAAAGCATATGCCTTTAGTTCCCTTTTACTACTACAAAAAGAGTTGCTATATTTTTGTACAAATAGGTCCTTCTCTTTCTTTTGGGAACAGAATTACCAGTGGTATCACTGACACCAAAGATATGTAAGGTTCAGTAATTTTTGGGATATAGTTCTAAACTGCTTTCCAGATGGCTGGATCAACGAACTCCACATTAATACATCTATTTTCTGGGAGTGCTTACATCATTTGTTATTTTCAAAATTTTTTTGCCAACTTTTCCAATTTGATTGGTATGAGGCGGAACCTTACAATTGCTTTAATTTGCATTTCTCTGATTATTGGTGATTTGGAGTATTTTTTCATATGACTATTGATACCTTGGATTTCTTCCTCTGAAAACTATCTGTTTATATCATTTTAACCATTTATCAACTGGGGAAGAATTCTCTTTATAAATTTGAATCGGTTCCATTTTGTCTTGGAATTGACAGCCCTTTATCACAGAAACTTGCTGCAAAATTTTTTACTCAGTTACCTGTTTCCCTTTTGATTTTAGCTACAATGGCTTTGTTTGTGTGAAAATTTTATACCATCAAAAAATAAAGTTATAGGATCCTCTATATTTTGGTCTTGAACTCTTCCTACATGCAGAGATCTGAAGTATGACTTCTTCCTTGCTTCATCAGGCACAATGAGGTATTGGTTTATACCCGGTTTCAGCCAGACTGATTTCCAATTTCCCAGAAGTTTTGGGAGTGAATCCTTTTGATTTACAGATTTTCATTTACAAAACACCAGGTGCTCATTTGTATCTCTATACTGTATAGCTAATCTGTTCCACTAATCAACCTTTTTTTTTTTTTTAAGCAATTGGGGTTAAGTAACTTGCCCAAGGTTACATGGCTAGGTTTTTGTTTGTGTGGATTAAGTGTCGGAGGCCGGCTCCGAACTCAGGTCCTTCTGATTCCAGGGCCGGCGTTTTATTCACTGCGCCACCTAGCCGCCCCAATCAACCTTTTTCTTAACCAGTATCAAATTATTTTAATTATTACCATTTTGTAGTATAGTTTGAGATCTGATTGTTATTTTTCTGGCATTAAAAGGAAATCCCTTGATAATCTGATTGGTATGGCACTGAATAAATACTTTTGGCAATATTTTCATTTTTATTGAGCATAACCACTAATAACAAAATTTTTCCAATTAAATGTCTTTGTGAAGAGTATTTTATAATTATATTAATATAGTTCCTATGTGTGTTTTGGTAGGTAGACTTTCAAGTATTTTATAATTTGGTAGTTATTTAAAATTGAATTTCTCCTGTCTTCTCTTTTTGTTGATTTTTATTAGTAACATATTAATGTTTATGATTTCTATGGATTTATTTTTTGCAACGCTGCTGAAATGACTGTTTCAATGAAGTTTTTAGTTGACTGTAAGATTCTCAAACTAAACCATTACATCATTTGCAAACAATGATTTTGTATTCTCTTTACCTGTGTTTAATGCTTCAATTTCTTTTTCTTGTTTTATTGCAATAACCTGTATTTCTAGGACCGTATCAAACAATAAGGGTGATAATAGATAGCACCGATCTACTTTTGACCTTGCTGAAAAGGCCTCTAGTTTATTCCAATACATAAAATGCTGACTCCTAGTTTTAGATACTTCTTATCACAATAAGGAAAGATACATTTATTCTATTATTTTCTAGTATTTTTTTATTTAACAGGAATGGATGGTGTATCTAGAGTCAAATGCTTTTTCTGTATCTATTGATATAATCATTAATTCTGTTACTATTATTAATATGGTCAATTATTTTGGAAGTTTTCTAAATATTAAACCTGAATTCCTAGTATAAATCCAACAAAACCATAATGTATATGCTCTTTGTGATACGTTGCTTGTTGATATTTTATTAAAATTTTTTTGCATCAGTATTTATTAGAGGATAGTGGTTTATCATTTTCTTTCTCCTTTTACTCTTTCTGTTTTAGGTATCAATATCATATTCATATCATAGAAAAACTTGGTAGGACTCTTTTCTTTTCCAATTTTTTCCCAACACCTTACGTAGAAATGGAATTAATTGTTCTTTAAAGTCTGATAGAATTCGTTTATAAATCCATCTGCTTCTTTTCTTCGGGAGTTCATTTATGGCTTGTTTAATTTATTTTTGAGATTACATTGAATCCTCTCTTATTCTGTTCCAATTCACTTAGGTTGTTTTATTAGCATATAATTGGGTAAAATAGTTTTAATAATTTCCTTTATTTGTTGTGAATTCACCTTTCCCACTTTTTTTTCTTTTCCCAAATGCTTTATTAAATTGTGGTTTACATCATTCATTTCTGTCAGATTTTGAGTTACAAATTTTTCCTCATTTTTTCCCTACCCACCACCCCAGAATGGCAGTCCCACAGGATATCCCCTCATCAAATCTGCTCTCTCCCATATCTTCTCCCATACCCCCTTTGACTTTTTCAGTAGGGCAAGGTGAGTCTCTGTGTCCCAATGCCTATATATCTTATTTCCCAATTATATGTAAAATAGTATTAATAATAGTATTTATATATTTTTACACATTTGATTTGAAAACTTTGAATTCCAGATTCATTCCCTTCCTCCCTTGTCACCCACCCTTACTGGGAAGATAAGCAATTCAGTATATGTTGTGCATGTGTAGCTATGCAAAACATTACCACAGCGTATGTATTGTAAAAGGCTGACTATATTTCCCTCCCTCCTATTCCACCTCCCATTTGGTCTATTTCCTACTTTGATCCCGTCCCTTTTCACAAGTGGGTGCTTCCAACTTCCCTCCCCCCTTCCTTCCATCATCCCCCCTCTCATCCTCTTCCCCCCCTACTCTCATGTAGGGTGAGATATCCTATTTAGTATGTATATCATTCTCTCCCGGATCCAAATTCAACAAGAATAAGGTTTTGCCTTTTTGCCTTCTGTTCTTCCCCTCCCTTGTAACCATTTCCCTTTGCCTCTTCTCTATGAGAGTTTACCCCATTCTTTCTCTCCCCATCTCCTCTCATTATATTCCTCTCTCACCTCTTAATTTCACCTTTTAAGTATCATCCCTTCCTATTAAATTCGACCTGTGTCCTCTATCTATGTATCCCTGTAAATGTATATACACACATTCACATATGTATCCATATGCCTATATACCCTTCTTCAACTATTTTCATACCGGGAAAAGTTTCATCAGTTACCATTACTGTTTTTCCATGTAGGAATGTATATAGTTCAGCTTTGATAAGTTCATTATGATTTCTTTTCCCTGATTACCTTCTCAAGCATCTCTTGCTTCTTGTATCTGAATGTCAAATTTTCTATTCAACTCTGGTTTTTTCAAGAATGCTTAAAAGTCCTCTATTCCATTGAATGAATATATTTTCCCCTGAAACATGATATTCAGTTTTGCTGGGTAGGTGATTCTTGATTTTAATACCAGCTCCTTTGATCTCTAGAATATCGTATCCCAGGCCCTTTGATCCCTCAGTATAGAAGCTGCCAGATCCTGTGCTATCCTGATTGTATTTCCACAATATTCAAATTGTTTCTTCCTGGCTGCTTGTAATATTCTCTCCTTGATCTGGGAATTCCAGAACCTGGCTATAATATTCCTAGGAGTTTTCTTTTTGGGATCTTTTTCAGGTGGTGATTGGTGGATTCTTTCAACATCTATTTTGCCTTCTGGTTCTAAAATATCATGGCAGTTTTCCTTGAGAATTTCTTGGAGGATGATTTCTAGGTTCGTTCTTTGATCATGGATTTCAGATAGCTCAATAATTTTTAAGTTATCTCTCCTAGATCTATTTTCCAAGTCAGTGGTTTTTCCCATGAGATATTTCACATTGCCTTCTATTTCATTTGTTTGGATCTGTTTAATAGCTTCTTGATTTTCCATAAAGTCACTAGCTTTCCTTTGTTCCAATCTAAATCTGAAGGAATGATTCTCCTCAGTGAGCTTTTGAGATTCTTTTTCCATCTGGTAAATTTGGCTTTTTAAGGCATTCCTCTCCTCATTTCCTTTTTGAGCCTCTTTTGTCATTTGAGTTAGTCTATTTTTTAAGGTGTTATTTTCCTCAGTAGGCTGTTGACTCTCATTTCATAATTTTCTTGCATCGTTTTCATTTCTCTTCCCAATTTTTCCTCCACTTCTCTCATCTGCTTCTTAAGGTCCTCTGTGGCCAGCTCATGTTTTCCTTTGAAGCTTCTGGTGCAGAAGTTCTGACTTCACTGTCTTCTTCTTGTTCCATGTTTTGATCCTTTTTGTCCTCAAAATAGGAGTCTAATATTGGATTCTTCTGTTTCTTTTGCTTCCTTTGCCCGGTCATGTTGCCATTCAATTACTTGACTTTTAGGCTTTTTGCCACAGTAGGACTCTGTCACCAGACAGGGGAGCTTCCATCCCAAATGCTGGGATTTTCTCAACTGCTGAAGGTATTAGTTGGGTGCCCTTGCAATCCAGATCCAAGCAGGTTAAAGCAAGAGCAATTACCCCTCAGACTGGTAGCTTGGTTCCCCTACAGTCTCCAGGCCAGGAGGTGAAGCTGCAATGTGGCTTCTTGCCTTGGGGGCAAAAGCCAAGGCTCTCCCAACTACTGGTCCCAAAGTGCACACTGCACTGACCTCTCACTTTGTACTTGGCATCTATGTGTTGATAATTCTGGAAACGGCCACAGCTGTTGGTGTTCTGGAGTCTCTCCAGCACATATTTGGTCAGGCCTGCCTTGGGGCTAAAACCTCTGACTCACATGGGCCTGGGGTTGGCTCCCAGAGTGCTGCACTGGTTGCTCCCTGCCGGGCTGTCCTTATCAGGAGATTAGCTTCTCTGTGTCATTTTGTGGGTTCTGTAGCTCCAAAGTTTTTTAGAGTTCCCTTTTACATGAATTGGGGAAGGTGGAAGCTGGAGCCCTGCAGAAGTCCTGTTTCTACTCCACCATCTTGACTCTACCCCCTCCCCCTATTTTCCCATTTTACAAAAGAGAAAATTGAGGCTCACTAGAGGTCAAATAACTTGTCTATGGTGATTGTTTCTGTGATATAATCTGCAACTCTCCTGAATAAGCCTAATGCCCTTTCCACGGCACCATGGTAATTAAGGACTTATGTCCTCACTAAGACAGTAAGTAGCTCTCCAATGAATAACATGAATGAACTGCATATTCTCTTGATATGCTGCCATATACTCTGGCAAATTTTTTCTTTTGGACTATTTTTTGAGTCTGTATCATGTTTCAGATAGTTACATTTACTGGCAAAAGTAAACTCCAGATAAGGTATTTCAAAATAAACGAGGCTTGAGATTGTTAAAGCAGAGAAAAGAGAGCATCTCATGAATAATAAATTTAAGTACACCATTAAGAGTCTTTATTAAGGATTCTTACACCTAGCAACCATGTAGAAATATGTAGATTCTTATCAGTAAGAAATATGTAGATTCTCATGATCAGCAAGATAAATAATTTATATTTATAAGATGTTTCTGTTTCCTATAGTAATAGAAGAATCTACGAGAGAAAAAATTAAGAACATAATTCAAGTTGAAGGGATGCCAAAAAGATTTTAGGCATAGGTTGTTAAATGCAAATGAAACAGAATTTTTAAAACTCAGAGAAAAGGAACAAGTTGCTAGGATGGATAACACAATCCAGAAAGGGTAATGTTCAATTAATCAGTCAATAAGTACTTATTAAGCACTCAGTATCGTGCCTGACACTATGCTAGATACTAGAAATACAGAGACAAAAATGAAGTGATCTTAAGGAGCTCATATTCTATTGGAAAAAGATAGTAATTTCTCACCTGGTGGCACTACTTTGAGACTTCACTGATTAACTTCACCACCATGTCCTCATATTGGGTACCTTTCCCCTACCTGTTCACTTTCTTTTTGTGTTTTGTCTTCTCCCTCAGACTATAAGTTTTTTTCAGGCATGGACTGTCTTTTTTTTTGTATTTGTATTTGTATTTCCAGTGCTTGGGGTAACTTGGTAGCACAGTGCTGGGTCTGGAGTCAGAAGGTCCTGAGTTAAATTCTGACCTCACACACTTCTGGCTGTATGACCCTGGGCAAATCACTTAACCCTGTTTGCCTGAGTTTCCTCATCTGTACAATGAATCGGAGAAGGAAATGTCAAACTACTCCAGTATTTCTGCCAAGAAAACCCCAAAAAGGGACCAAAAAGAGTTGGACACTAGTGAAAAAATGACTGACAATTCCCAGCACAATTCCTAGCACAGTGCCTGGCACAGAGTAGAAACTTAAAGATTTACTGATATTTATAAGGCAATGTATATATTGCACATCTATAGATTTAGATATACCTCATTGGACCAGCGTAACTAAGAAAGGCTAAGTAGGGGGCGGCTAGGTGGCGCACTGAATAGAGCACCAGCCCTGGAGTCAGGAGGACCTGAGTTCAAATCCAGCCTTACTAGCCGTGTGACCTTGGGTAAGTCACTTAACTTCAACTACCCTCTAAAAAGCAACCCCCCCCCCTACCACCACAAAACAAAACAGCTAAGTAGAGGAGTGGTCATCAGATTATTTTTTTCTTACAAAGTAACTTATGAAGACCATTTACAACAATATGAAGGGTATACTCATATCTATCTTTATGTAGATGACTATCATATGCATACATGTATATAATAATATTTATATACGTACACATATATCTGAAAGCACATAAAAATATAAACATGTTTCCTGAGCTTCAGTCCTACCTACTTGCCTTTTGGAAATTTTAAAATGGATGTTCTAGAAACATTTCAAAGTCAACATATGCAAAACAAAATTAATTATCCTTTCCTTTCAAGCCTTTCTCTCTCTTTTTACTTTTTATTTTATTTTTGCCTTCCTCTCTTCTAAACTTCCTTATCAAAGAAACTACTATCTTTCAACTCTCTCAGGGTTGTAAAACTAGCATTGTCCTGAACTTCTCATTCCCCCTCTAGTCTGTTGCCAAATCTGTTTCAACCCTTATAACATCTCTCATATCCTACTCCTCTAGTGTCAGAGCTACTAATTCAGGTAATTCATGAGTTTAGGACCTTATCATTTCTTGCCTATATTACTGCAACAGTATCTTAAATGGATTCCTTGCCTCAAATCTCTCTACTCTAGTTCATCCTACAAACTGCTACCATTAAAGTAATTTTCTTTAAGCCGAAATTTAACTATAAGGCTCTTTTAATCAACTTCAGTGACTTTCTATTGCCTCTAAGGTAAAAATAAAAATTCCTATGTTTAGCTTTTAAAACATTACATAACCTAGTCCCAACCTATCTTTCAAAATTCTTCTTAGCTTTCAAGTCATTGCTGAGGCATCACCTCTTCTATGAAGCCTTCCTTTAACTTCCTGGCTGAAAGTGTTTTCTCCCTTTTCAAATTTTCCTTCCTCTGCCCTTATCACATTACCTTGTATTAGGATTTTCTATGGTATGGGTCCTAATCCTTTGAAATAAACTGTAAACCCCTAGTGGGTAGGGACAGTGTTATTTTCAGTATCAGTTAAGTGGACAAGTACCTACAAAGATGTTATCTTCATCAGAAACCTTTCTTCATTCTCCCACCTTGCTAATGCCCTCCTCTCTAAAATTTTCCTTTGTATATATTTATTTATATTTGGTCTCCCTGATAGAATGTGAGCTTCTTGGAGCCAGGGATTATTTTTCACCTTTGTCTTTCTGTTCCCAGCACAATATCTAGCATATAATAAATCTTTGTTGATTGTCTGAAAATGAGTTATGAATTTCTCGCCAATGGCTTAAAACATAGGAATGACAGGTTCCTGGCCAGGAATTCTTACCAACCTAACAAAGATTGGTAAGAAAGATTTAGATACACACATGGAATTCAGCAAGCAACCAAGATTTTGTTTTTTGATGTCATGTAGAGAAGATGGAAGCTAGAGTATATATCAGAAATTAAAAACAAAATTTAGTAGCGAAGAATATTGTTAGACTGCTAATGCTGAGAATGAAATGAAGCTGACATGGAAAGGTAAAAATAACAAAATGGTTTTCTTTATTTAGCTCTCCTCGAGAAAAGAAGTTCAAAGAAGGTAGGGGACCCCTGACTGGACTAAGGAAATTATTGATAATTTTTGTTTTTGCCTTTTCTTTCAAGAAGAATGATCTTTGTACTGGAAAGAATGAAACAAAAACCACATTAAGGAGCTGATAATTAACATTGAGTAGGGAGCCAATACAAGAGCTCCTAGGTGCCCTTGATAAGTTTACGTCATCTGACCCAGGCATACCACATCTTAGGTCCTGGAAGATCCAGTTGGTATGATGGCTAAGCCACTGCCAGTAGTAACCTTTAATACATCGTGGAGAACAAGAGAAGTACTATATGATGGGAGGAAGGCAAATGCCTCAAATTTCAGAAAAGAGTGAGAGTAAAAATTATAGAATGGTGAGTTTGACTTTGATTCCTAGGAAAATTTCATAATATTTTATTAATGAATTGGTTAGTGAACACCTAGAAATGGAAGCAGTGATTATAAAGAATCACTATATCTTTATCACAAACAGGTCTTTTGATGGAGTTACTAAACTGGTAGACCACGGAGTATCAATAGGTATAATTTATCTAGATTTTTAGCAAAGCATTTGACACAGTTTCTTGGAGTATCCTTGTGGAAAAATTGGAGACAGAAGATAGGCTAGCCAACAATATAATTAGGTGGATTCAGAACTGGTTAAACACTTGGACCCTGAGTTGATAATCTGATGTTACTTTTAAGGTGATTTCTAGTAGCACACCTAAGGACTTACATTTTTTAGCCCTATGCAGTTTAGCATTTGGATCAGAGATTTGGGTAAAGGTATGGTCAGCATACTTATCAGACTTATAGATAGCACAAAGCTGAGAAGGATGGCTAATTAAGTGAAAGACAGTATTCAAAAAGACCTTGACAGGCTAGAATATTGGGCCAAGTCATATAACATGAAATTTTTGATGGGGACAAATGTAAAGTTTTGCACTGAAGTTTAAAAAAAACAAAAAACTTAATTCACAAGTATAAGATGGATGAAGTATAGATGAACAAATGCTGGAAAAGAAATCTGGAATTGTTAGTAGATTGTAAACTCAATGAGTCAACAGTGAGATATTACAACTGGGAAAGCTGTAATCTTAAGTTGAATTCAGAGAGGTGCAGTGTTCAAGAATAGGGACATGACAGTCTCATTGTTTCTACCCTGGTGAGACTGCCTCTTAACTATTTTGTTCAGTTTTGAGTGCTACAGTTTAGGAAGAACATTGATAATAAGCTGGGTTAAATACAGAAGATGGTGAAAGATCTTTAGTTCTTGTATAAGATACACGAGATTCATTCAAGAGAAGACAAGAAAGCTCTCTTTAAGCATTTAAATGGTTGTAACATGGAAGGGGAATTAGATTTGTTTTGCTTGTCCCCAGAAAACAGAACTATAAAAATCTAACAAAGTTGCTGCTCATACTTCATTTTTTAAGAGGACCAACGACATTGCCAAGTGACTTGCACCTGAATTGGATTTAAATGAGATGCACAAAATTATCAACCTCACTTTCTCTTCCAGTCATCGAAATCCAGTGGCAAGACAAAAATCAAGATGACTAGAAAGGACCCAGGATTCAGTGGATGACCTTGGTGTCAATATCTGACCAAGCTCTAAGCACTCCACAGCACCTGCTTCAGTCACTTTCATGGCTGTTGAAACAAAATGCCCTCATCTGCTTCTTCCATCAGGGGAAGTCTTCCCATACTTGGGGTAGTCATCCCCCTAACTCAACTGTGGATCTGAGGTCTGAGTCATTCTCAACTTGGGCTAACCCATCTACCAAGATAGTTTTACTGGGGTATAGCCGCAGCATATGCTAAAGCTTCTTGGAGTCAGAGGTGAGAATTGGGTGAAGGTGGAAACCAAAAGTGAATGAACAGCTCTTAAAAGGCTTAATTGGTTAAAACACCTGTCTAGTACACAGGAGATCCTGGGTTTGAATCCTGTAACTGTGGAAGTCCAAATCTCTTTTTGGGATGTATGGAGTGTTCAACTGTAAAAAAGTAGAATTGGAGGTAGTGTGCTCTCTGTTATGGGAAAAATTTAAACAAAGCCTAGACTGCTTGTTATATGTATTTTAGAGGAGCCTGCTATTAAGATACGTGTTGGACTAGATCTCTGAGATCCTCTCTAACTCAGAATCTATAATTCTGTAAATTGAGTTGATATGATTATACTGTTTTTCTAATATCGAACTATCCCTGTATTCATGATATGAATCCCATAGTCAAATGAGCCATTCTTTCAAATATACTTCTATGTTTCGTTACGGTAGTTTGCCGGTTGTTGTCCTTCATTCTCAAAGAGCATCAAAATGATACCACTATGCTAGAGTCAAGTTTCAGTGTGTCTGACTGTGGCTGATCAGACCAACATGAGCTGGAATGCTCTACCATGGGTCGGGCACAAATAGCTCCTGTGAACACTTGGGGTGAATTCTCTAAATTTGTGCATCCTGTGTTTCCTTTGAGCTGTTTCAGTTTTGCTTTGCTCATAGAGCAGAGAACCTTTTCTGATGTGGGCTCACCATGCTGGGTGGTCTGTGCCACCTGGCCTGCTTGCATCAGCAATACAAATGCTTATGTTTTGTTACTTACACACAAACACACATGCATGAATACATTCAGGCTGAATCAGCAATAATAGTTTACATTTAAATCACCAAGTAACTTGTGAATAATAAAGTACCCACCTTAAATTTATGAAATATTTACCTAGAAACACCACATAATGCTAAGCATTTAGTTAATACTGACAACTAACTGTCAAAATAACAAGTAACGAAACCAGACAGAAAAGCCATGAAGTCTAAGTCTCCTCTTATGAAATGTATTTACTTTGGGATCCACAGAAAGTTGAGAAATGAGCCAACAATTGGGTAGATACAGGTGTTACTCAAGTTTTAAATCCAGAATTAGATCAGAAGCACTGTGTGATACACCAGTATCACAATTTCAACTTCAAGAAAATGACCAAGGAAGGAGAAAAGCACCTGACTATTTTGACAAGAACCCTACAACATGTAACGATTTCTCCCCATTAAGATTTTTTTTTTGCTTTTTGGAGGGCAATTGGGGTTAAGTGACTTGCCCAAGGTCACATGGCTAGTTTTTGTGTTAAGTGTCTGAGGCCGGATTTGAACTCAGGTCCTCCTGACTCCAGGGTCCAACCTCTACTCACTGCACCACCTAGCCATTCCCCATGAACATTTTTAAACATTCTGAAACTCAACCAAACATCTATAGTAACTATTGAAATTCCTTCATCATAACTTAACCTGGCCAATTTGATTAAGCAGATGGAAAACATCAGTATAAAAAAAGACAGGAAAATTACATAAAAAACAAAATGACTTATGGGGAAGCTTATGCAGACTTCCTGGAGACTTATGGGGATATCTGAGCAGGAAAAACAAAAGAGAGTGAAAATAATCATCAGAGATAGGTGCAGAGGTATCGTGAAAAAAAAAAAAACTTGTCGCAGTGCAGTGCACAGAATAACCTAAAATAAAGTGATAGCCCCTCTGTACTCTGCTCTGGTCTGACCCTATCCGACCTGGACTACTGTGTACAGTTCTGGGTGCCACAGTTTAGGAAAGATGCTAATATGCTGAAGATAGTTCAAAAAAGGCTTTAAGTCCATATCATATGAATACTGGCTGAAAGAACTGAGGATGTTTAGGCTGAAGATAACACAGGCAGAACATGATAGCTACTCTCAAGCATTCAAATGGCTTATAATTAATCCTGCTCATTACCTGCCTCTGATACTGATACCAGGCAAAGATATTTCAACTCTCTAAATCTTGGTTTTCTCTTTACTGGCACCACCTCCTTTAACTCAAGTAACATTTATTAAGCACCAACTCTGTGGACAGGATACCTGCTCTTGAGCAGCTTATCCATAAGCTGCAGTTAATAGTTATCATTACTGAGTATGTACTAACAAAGCCCATCCAAAATTCAAGGAAATACAGAAAGTAATTAAAGCAAGTACTCTGGAATCTGGTCTATTTTCTGAAGTATAGTAGGAAGATACATTTAAAGACTGCTTTATTCTCTACCACAAAAACACAGATATGCTCTTCTCATGTGGACTGCAGCAAGATTAAATTAAAAACTGATTCCTTTTTCTCATTTTAGCAAATATACTGGGTTAGGCTATATTTAGTGCTCTCTTCCTGAACTGATTTTGTCTAAGGTTGTACGTATTTTTCAATTCCTCATCTATCTATACATTAGGTCCTTGAGGACAGGGGATATTTTTGCATCCTCAGCACCTACCACAGTGCCTTGGACCCTTCTTAAACATCTGCTAAACTACTGAATTCAACGTGCAAGGAATTGTGCTAGGCACTGTCAATACAGACCAAAAAAATGGTCCCCTGTATTCTACTTGGGGGAGGATACAAAGAATACATATACATAAAGATAATAAGTGGACAGAGAATGGTTCTCACAGATTTCTTAGGATAATAGAAGAAAAGCTATTTTGAACCGAGGAGCCATATAGTACAAAATAACTTGCCCCAAATCATACAGATACTTTGATAATCATAAAATACTTGATGTCAGTTACTGTTATTAAAGCACTTTATTGATATAAATTTTGATTAAGTTACATTTGAATAGTCTGTGGCAAAGTACTACCAATCATGAACTAGAAATATGTGTTGCTTGTAGTTAACATGTAAGATTATAGATTATAGCTGGAAAAGGCCTCAGAAGTCATTTAGTCCAACCCCCTATTTTTTACAGAAGAGGAAATTGAGGCCCAGTGAGGTTAAGTGATTTGCCCCAAATCACACAGCTAGTAAGCCTCAGAGGCAAATTTTGAACCCAGGTTCTCTCATTACTAAGCCAGTGCTCTTTCCAGTGTACCAAGCTGCCTAGGGACCATCAAAGTCATTATAAGAACAATGTTTTCCAGAAATGTCTGGTCTCCTCTTGAAAGAGGATCTATTTATTACCATCACCAGCAGTGAGGTATAGTAGAAAAAGAACCCAGGTTAAAATCGCAGCTAAATCACTCATATGAACAGGCTATTTCAACTCTTTGCAGTTTACAAATATGTAAAATGAGACAATTAACTCTGCTATCTTCCTCACAGGGTTGTATAGTGCTATGTAAATTCAAATTAATATTTTTACCTAAAACCAAACAAAATCTTATGTACACAAAACAGTACACAAGAACTTTCCTTTATTTGACCAGTATTAAACTAGTATCTTTATTTTGCATACAGTACCGAGTCAGGATTTAGTACAGTAGCAAATAACATCGAAGTAACCAGTCTGAGGTAAACTGTCTATTCTGATGTAGTACAGTGTTACTGTTATTAGAAACAACTTTACAACTATGATAATACTAAACACAAGGCAACAGCCACTGTACCAGCTACTTTTCAAGCTAGGGTTGTGACAATCAAAACAAGAAGGAAAGGAAAATACTAGGTTAAAGAGTGAAATGGACACTTGGACCTAGGATGGTCATTTGAAAAATCATTGCCTCCCTCCCAGGCCTTCCTTCTCCAGCCACTCTGTAACCCCATCACTTCAATTTCAGCCTCTGCCCCTCCTGTCATCTCCGGCCCCACTTTCTCTTGCTCCTATCCTCATTCTGGTCTGTCTTTTCCTGACACCCCACCTGTCACCTTATCGATGGCTCCCTTCCTCCCATCACTTCAGCCTGGGGGTCCTTCCCTTTCCTGTCATCTTAGCCTGGGGGTCTCCCAGGCTCTCCTCCTCCTGTTACTTCAGCTCAGGTTCCTTCTTTTCCTCTCACCTCAGCCCACAAATCCTCCCCTTTCCCTCATCTCAGTCTGGGGGTTCCCTCTCCCATCACCTCAGCTTGAGCTCTCCTCCTTATGTTACCTCAACTCAGGCTCCCTAGTCCTGTGCCCAGGTTCTTCCCTTGTGTCACCTCAGCCCCGGAGTCCGCCCTCCTGTTACCTCCGCTCGAGTTCTCTGCCTCTTGTCACCTCAGTCCGGGGGTCCCTTTTTCTGTCACCTCAGTCGAGCTCTCTGCCTCCTGTCACCTCGGTCCGGAGATGGGGGTCTTCCCTCCCTTCAACCTGAGAGTCCTTCTCTGTCACTTTAGTCCAGGCCTTTCCTCCCGCCCCCCACCCCCACCCCCCAGGCTTGGCCTAGCTGTGGGGCCCTTTGCGCCGGAGCATCGGCGGCAGCACGGCTGCAGCCCCTCTTCGCCAGCCGCGCCGCGATCCCAGGGCCTTTACTCACCGCCTTCTCGAGGTGGCTGCGGGCCAGCTCGGTGTTCTTGGTGTGGTGGTAGAGCACAGAGCCCAGCTGCAGGTGCGTGCGGGCCTCGATGCGCTGCGGAGGCTTGAAGGGAAATACAGCCTGCAGGCAGTGTACGCACAGTCGGATCTTGGGCGGGCTGGACGTGCGGAAGTGCTCGGCAAAGCCCAGCAGCGCCAGGTACCACGATTCTGAGGCCTCGGCCTGGGCCGCTTGGGCCGCCTGAGCCGCCATCTTGGGCCGCACAACAACAACCGGCCGCCGAACTAAGTTGGGGGAGGGGGCGCCGGACGGAAGCCGCGGCGGCTCTCGTGATAACTTAATGAGACGCTCGTGAGCATCCTCCCTAACTCCCTCGCGCGCGCGGCTCCTCATGGGAGTTGTAGGCTGCCACGGGATGAGAGCGCAGTCGATAAGGGGTAGCTTTTCAACCACAAGATTGTCCATCCCACAGAGGACGAGTCCGAAAAAGTCCTAAGGTCAGAGTGAGACCACTACTTTAAGAACTCTATTATAGTGACCTCCGCGGAGGGTCCTAGAGGCACAGGACTACATGTCCCAGCAGGCTGTGCGCAGCATAACAGTCTCCTCCCCATTCTCCCCTCCCCCTACTCAGCTCTCCACGCACACACAGACGTCCCCGCCCGCTCCTGGGTGGGGCGCGTTGCATTGTGGGATTGAGGACCGCAAGATGGACAGTCGGGATGTTGCAGGTAACAGCCTCCTTCTTCGTTTTCCTCCGCGAGGTTTCGTTCCCCTCTAGAGGCGCAGCGCAGGGCCGCCCAGCCCGCGGAGCCTCCGGCCTTGCCGCCGTGTCGCTGGAGCTGGGAGCCGGGAGTCCTCCCCCGGGAGCCCTCAGCCCCCAAGCCCGGGTCTTCTCAGCTGTTGGCGGGGGCGGGTCGAAGTCGGGCGGGGGCGGCTCTGAGGCGGCGATGCCTCCCCTGCTGCGGCCGCCACAAGCCCCGCACCCTCCCGCTGCGTGTCCGGCGCCTCGGGGCCCGGTGGGGCAGCCTGGGCACCAGGAGCTTGTGTGTAAATCCTGCCCCGTTAACCAGACTAGTCCCGGGCCTGCCCCGATGCCGGCGAGTCCAGCTGCAAGGGGCCGCTGGTGTCAGCTCTTGTGGGAAGCCTTCCCGAGTCCTATTGTGAACAGTGCTCGCCCCTCTTCTCTCCCTAACTTATCCCGTGTTTATTTGTCTCTCCACTTGGGGTGTTCTCCCTCTCCCCAGAAGAGTGTAACCTAGAAGGCCGGAATGCCTGGTCCATGGGTGTTGCTTAAATCTTTTGTTGGGTTGGATTGAATTGGATCTTGCCTTGCCCCCTGCCCAGAGAGGGGGAACTGACTCGCCTAAAGTCATGGCAGTAAAAGAGCCACCGTGATGTAGTGGGAAGACCCCTGAATTTGGAATCAGAAAGCTTGTGTTTCTTACAGTATTGGCTCTCATACTTCCTATCTTTGTGACCCAAGGGCATTCCTGTGCTATCCCTACTTGCTTTCCTTAACTCAATTTGTTAATCTGGGAAATGGGAATATGTACCCCCTGTTGGGGTTGTTTTGATGCAAGTACTCGGACGTCTTCTAGTCTTGTGCTTGTGGGCTAGTCCCTTAGCTTTTCCAATATCTATAGTAAATGTCTTAAACAGTTGTTGAGAAGCACAAATGAGATAATGTATGATAAGTATTTTGTAAACTTTAGAGTGCCACATAGATGTCAGCTGTGGTTATGATGCATAAACTTTGTAACACTATGTAATAATGTGAGCTGCTTATATTATTTCTGTGCCAAGCAGGAAAGGAGATCCTCTCTCCTCCAACACAGGTACAAGTATCTAAAAGACAGCAAAAGAGGTGGCCACAAGTTCCAGTTTAACTTTGTTAGGGCCCTTTTGGGGGTACCTTAACCCAAACTGGTTGGAGATAATTCTTTTCCAGAGTGATGCTCTTCTACACAGTACTTCAATACATCAGTCATCACTCATTCCACTGATAGTACAGATTGTATCACATCTACTTTTTCTCAAACTGTACAACTGTTTATATATTCCCATAGATTTTGAATAGGTAAATCTATTCAATGTGTTGTAGGTCTTTATAAATTTGTGTTTTATTTTGGTGATCAGTGCCTACAGTTTACATTTTTATAGTGTTGAATGTCTGCAAAGTTTTTTAACCTACAACAACCAGGTGAAGATAGGAAATATTAATGACCCCTACTTTATAGAGAAAACTGAAGCTCGAAAATGTGTAACTTGCCCGTGATCAGTAAAAGAGTTAAAGTATTGGAGTCATGAATCATCTTGGCTTGGAGGCAACTGCTACAGAGGAAGGAGTATTGGATTTGGATTCAGGATCAAATTCTGCTACCTACTTCTTGTGACCTTGGCCAGGTCACTTAACCTCATTTGTAAAAATGAGAGGGGTTGGCTTAGATAACCTCTTTCCTCTACGGCTCCAAAAATCCTTTGTTTTCCGGTGACTTTTAAATCTGTCCTCCACTCCTCTCCATTCCTATGAAAATTTATTTCCTCAGTTCTTGTTCTTCATAGACTAGGCAATCTGGGCTTGCTAAAAATCTAAGTCTGTCAGTTAGGTAATCAGCCCAGAAGTGGAAGAAACAAAATACAGCACAACTTTTATTTATTTATTTAGCGTTTAAACTACTTAGAATATCCTATAATGAGCTTGGAAAGGCAGGCTGAAGCCTGATTGTTAAAGACTTCAAATGTCCAACAGAGGAATTTGTGTTTTATTCTAGAATGAAGAATTGAACTTCTTGTTTTTCAGTCATCTGACTCTTTGTGACCCCATTTCAGTATTTTCTTGGCAAAGATACTGGAGTGGTTTGCCATTTCTTTCTCCAACTCATTTTACAGATTGAGGAAACTGAGACAAATAGCATTAAGTGACTTGCTCAAGGTCACACAGCTATTAAGTGTCTGAAGCCAGATTTGAACTTAGGAAGATGAGTCTTCCTGACTTGAGGCCAGGCACTATCTTCTGTGCTACCTACCTGCCCCAAGAAGAGAACTACTGGAGCTTTTTGAACAGGTCTTTTGGTTTTTAGGGATACCATTTTGGCAACTTTGGAGGATTGATTCGAGGCTGTCTTCTTAGGGCCTTCTAGCTGTTAATTTAAGTTAATTTAAGTAAACACAGTGAGTGGTGTGGTTAGTAAAATGCAACAAAGGCAAATTAACGTATGCTTTCCCTGAACAATATAACAGGTTTTGTTTTTGTTTTTTTTTTTATTTACTTTTTATTTTTTTAGCAATTGGGGTTAAGTAACTTGCTCAAGGTTACACGGCTAGTCATTATTTATGTGTGGGTGCTCATTTTCTGAGGCTGGATTCGATCCCTGGTCATCCCAATTCCTAGGCAGGTGCTCTTACTGTGCCACCTAGCCACCCCGTTTTTTTTCTTTTTAACAATGCTGCTGTTAATAAACTGTGTCAGACTGGGCCCCTCAGTCAGGTCAAGACTGGTGAGAAGGAAACAACAGTTAGGTCACTGTAGTTGGTCTGCTGTATCCTGTGGAGCTGGAGAAAGTGAATTGGTCTTGGGGTGTGGTTGATCACCATCTCTCTGGGACAATAAAGAAATGTTAATTGCTTTATGGGGTTCAGCTGCCTCTCATAATCTTCACTAGAAAATCAGGACTGATGTGGTTCACCATAAAATGATGAGGTATAGGCCAAAGAAAAGCAAAGTTTATTAAAAGTTTGACATATTTTCTCTTAAGGAGCCTTGTATCTGTAAGGCTTGTATTGGAGGCAGAGCAAGCTGTGCTAGAAAATTCTGTAACGCTCTCACACCACATGGCGCAAGATGGGGTCTAATATACAGAAAAGTTGTGGGAGGAATCTAAGGGTGGTCTACCAGAGGAGTTTGGGGATGGTCTTCAGGAGGAGTCAGTGAGGTCAGACTCCAGTAAATGAGTGAAGTTGCTGGAGACTACCTTGAGAGACAGACAGTGGTGGACTAGGCCAGTTCATGGGTATAACGGTTGAGGATCAAGGATGGGGACTAGCTGGATAATGTAGGGCCTTGGTAGTAACAAAAGTTTGGGCCCAACCACAATATAAGGCCTATGGCCTCAGGCAAATACCTAATCAAATGGGAAGATTCTACCAGACTTCAAGGGGGTTGCCAGAGCCTGTACCCTATCTAGGACTGTTCTGTTAGTTGTCCCTTTGGGAGAGATTAAACCACCACTAATTTCTCAGGGACCTGCAAGGACTGAAGAATTGTCTTTAGGAAGGAGGTCCAGCTAAAGCTGGGCAGTCATTTATAGACCACAAACAGGTTAAACTAGTTAGAGAGCAAATGTCCCAGGGCCTAGGAGAGATCATGTTATTTCCCTTTCAACCACACCTGTAAGCCAGCTCAAAGTGGGGAAAATAACATATTTGAGTTTAGGCTGATGCTGACCATTATAAATCAGTGCAGTAGAGATCGGAGGAAATAATTTCTGTCCTTACACTGGGATGAGGTATTATGGTATCATGGAAAGTGCTATATTTGGACCACTTATTGTCTGTGTGACCTTGGGCAAGTCAGCTTCTCTTGCCTCAATTTTCTCAAATTCCTCTTTAAAATGAATGGATTGGATGACATGATTTTTTTTTAAACAAATGCTTTATTAACTTCTGTTTTACATCATTCATTTCCGCCAGATTTTGAGTTACAATCATTTTCCCCCCATTATTCCCCTACCCAACCTCCAGAATAGTAGTCCCACAAGATATCGCTTCCTCCAATCTGCTCTCTCCCATACCTTCTCCCATACCCCCATCAACTTTTCCATTAGAGGAAGGTGAATCTTTGTGTCCCAATGCCTGCACATCTTATCTCCCTATTACAAGCAAAAGAGTATTACTAATAGTATTTATATATATTTGAAACATTTAATGTTACGACCTCAAATTTCAGATCCATTTCCTTCCTCCCTTGTCACCCATTCCCTCTTGGGAGATAAGTAATTCAGTATTTGTTGTACATGTCTAGCTCTGCAAAACATTATCATAGTAGATATATTGTACAAGGCTGCTTATAATTCCCTCCCACTCATCCCACCCCCCACCTAGTCCATTCCCTACATGATCCTGTCCCTCTTCTATAGTGGGTACTTCCAACCTCCCCTCCCCCCAAGGATGCCCTCCCATCCATCATCCCTCCTCTCATCCCCCTTCCCCCTATCCTGCTGCAGGTTGAGATATCCCATTTACTATGTATGTCATTTTCTCCCTGAACCAAATTCAATGTGAATGCAGTTTTGCCTTTTTAGCCTTCCTTATTCTCCCCCTCCTTTGTAACCACTTCCCCTTGCTTCTTCTACATGGGATAGTTTACCCTACCCTGTCTCTCCCCATCTCCTCTTGCCACTTTTCTCTCTCACCTCATAATTTCATCCCTTGAGTATTCTCCCTTCCCAACAAATTCAACCTATGCCCTCTATCCATATAACTGTAACCATATACACACACATTCACATATGTATTCATATGACCACACCCTTCTTCCATTATTTTCATAGTGAGAAAGATCTCATCAGTCACAGTTATTGCTTTTCCATATAGGAATGTAAATAGTTCAACTTTGATAAGTTCCTTTTGATTTCTTTTCCCTGATTACCTTCTCAGGCATCTCTTGCTTCTTGTGTCTGGATGTCAAATTTTCTATTCAATTCTCGTTTTTTCCTCAAGAATGCTTGAAAGTTGGGGCGGCTAGGTGGCGCAGTGAATAGAGCACCGGCCCTGGAATCAGAAGGACCTGAGTTCGGAGCCGGCCTCCGACACTTAATCCGCACAAACAAAAAACCTAGCCGTGTAACCTTGGGAAAGTTACTTAACCCCAATTGCCCTAACGGGGCGGCTAGGTGGCACAGTGAGTAAGAGTGCCGGCCTCGGAGTTTGGATGACCCGAGATCAGATCCGGCCTCAGAAAATGAGCACCCATGCATAAATCAAATGACTAGCCGTGTAACCTTGAGCAAGTTACTTAACCCCAATTGCTTTAAAAAAAAAAAAAAAAGAATGCTTGAAAGTCCTCTATTCCACTGAATGACCATATTTTCCCCTGAAACAAAATACTCAGTTTTGCTGGGTAGGTGACCCTTGGGTTCATTCCCAGTTCTTTTGCCCTCTGGAATATCATATTCCATGCCCTTCGATCCCTCAGTGTAGAAGCTGCCAGGTCCTGGGCTATTCTGATTGTGTTTCCACAATATTGAAATTGTTTCTTCCTGGCTGCTTGTAGTATTTTCTCCTTGATCTGGGGATTCTGGAACCTGGCTATAATATTCCTGGGAGTTTTCTTTTTGGGATCTTTTTCAGGAGGTGATCGGTGGATTCTTTCAACCTTTATTTTGCCCTCTGGATCTAAAACATCAGGGCAGTTTTCCTTGAGAATTTCTTGAAGGGTGATTTCTAGGTTCTTTCTTTGATCATGGCTTTCAGGTAGTCCAATAACTTTTAAATTGTCTCTCCTGGATCTGTTTTCCAGGTCAGTGGTTTTTCCCATTAGATATTTCACATTGCCTTCTAATCTTTCATTTGTTTGCATCTGCTTAACAGCATCTTGATTTCTCATAAAGTCATTAGCTTCCATTTGCTCCAGTCTAACTCTGAAGGAATGAATCTCCTCAGTGAACTTTTGAGATTCTTTTTCCATCTGGCAAATTCAACTTTTTAAGGCATTCTTCTCCTCATTGCCCCTTTGGGCCTCCTTTGCCATTTGAGTTAGTCTATTTTTTAAGGTGTTGTTTTCCTCAGTCAGGCTGTTGACCCTCATTTCATACTTTTCCTGCATCCTTCTCATTTCTCTTTCCAATTTTTCCTCCACTTCTCTTATTTGATTTTTAAAGTCCTTCTTAAGGTCCTCTATGGCCTGCAACCCGCTCATGTTTTCCCCTGGGGCTTTTGGATCAGGACTTCTGACCTCACAGTCCTTTTCCCGCTCTATGCCCCCAAAATAGGAGTCTAGGGTTGCACTTTTTCTGTTTCCTTTGCCTTGGCATGTTGCCACTTAATTGCTTGACTTTTGGGCTTGTTGCCACACTATGGCTTTAAGTCCAGATAGAGGAATTTTCATCCCAAATGTGTGGGGGGCGACTTCCGTTTCTGGAAAGCTGTAAACCCACCCATGACTTCCACCCTAGATCACAATCCAGATCCAGGGAGGTTAAAGCAAGAGCGATTACCCCCCAAGACTGATCGCTGGATCTCCCTACAATTTGCAGGCCGGGAGCTGGAGCTGCCTCTGAAAACTACAAAATGGCATTTCTCCTCAGCAGCTTCTAGCGCCCAGGGGAGGGAGCCTTCCCTAAATACCGGTCCCAAAGTCCATAGGACACTAACCTCTTACTTTGTCCTAGGCATGTCTATGTTGATAATTCTGGAGTTGCCACAGCTGCTGGTGTTCTGGGGTTCCTCCAGCTGACGACATGATTTTTAATAACTTTTTTGTCTCCAAATCTGTGTTCCTATCTGGGCTAGATGACTTCTAAGCTTCATGATTGATTCCATCTCTTATATTCTAAAAGTATGTGCTTTGCTCAGTGAAAGTCTTAATTGTCCAATCAAGAGGAAGAAAAAGACGTGCTTTTTTTTTTCTTTGTAGAGGGAGGGGCTGTAATTGTGGAATACTGTTGATAATATCAGACTTTAAAAATGTTTTAGTTTTACCAAAGTAGTTTTTTTTCTCCTTTTATATTCTTTGTTATAGGACATGGCTCTCAGGGAGAGTGAAGGATAGATTGGGAAATGTTAGTGGTATAAAAACAAAAGATATCGATACAGTTTTCATTTTCAAAAAAGAAAATTTCCGTTAAAAATTGGATGACTTTTAATGTTTCCAAAAGCAATCACTGTTTAGGGTAGTGGAAGTTTGTTTGTTTGGATTTTTTCGGGGTGGGGGGGTTGCTTTTTGGAGGGAAGAGGGCAGGGCAGTTGGGGGTAAGTGACTTGCCCAAGATCACACAGCTAGTAAGTGTTAAGTGTCTGAGGCTGGATTTGAACTCAGGTCCTCCTGACTCCAGGGCCAGTGCTCTATTTCACTGTGCCAGCTAACTGCCTGGGTAGTGGAAGTTTTTAACTTAAAAACTAAATGTTGTGGGCCTCTTCCTTGATCCATAGCTCTTCACTTTAGTGATCCAGAAAAGCAAAATGACTAGAAAGAAGTGTTACAGATCTAGATGGGACAGAGACATGATTTTGAAGGTAACTATTTCTTTTTTTTTTCTTCTCTTTTTTGGGGGGGAGAATGCCCAACAACTAATTGGGGTTGTGACTTGCTCAAGGTCACATGGTTAGTAAGTGTTAAATGTCTGAGGCTAAATTTGAACTCAGGTCTGCCTGACTCCAGGTCTGGCACTCTATTTACTAGCTGCCCCACAGGTGACTATTTCTAAACTAGAGCTAGGAATGCCTCTTCTTTTCAAAAAGTTGTTTTAGGTTAATAAAGCTGTTTTCTTTGAGAAGCAATAATATCTTGCATTCAGTGCCTCTTCTCAGTTACCTCTGAATATCTCTTATTCAGTAGCTGTTCTCTTCCCACCTGTATTATTGTAATAATCAAACTTATCTTCTGTCTCCATTATATCTTTTCTTCAGTCAGTCCTTCACACTGCTGCCCAAGTCTTCTTCCTAATGTGTCATTCTGTTCATGACATTTTTTTTCCTTAATCTTCAGTGGCTTTTTGCCCCCTATTGCTTAAAGAAATAAAGTATAAATTCTCCAAATTGCTTTTCCAGCTTGACCTCATACTGCATCCCTTTGTGTAGTCACTGTTCATCCAGATTGACCATTATCTGCTCCCTGTTCTCTTCTTGACCTCTGCAACTGCATCCTCCAAGTCAGAGTCCCCAGAAAGTAGGGAAGTTCCAACAAGTCTAAATGTTTAGTATAATCATTACATGTCATACTGATTAACATAGATACAGATATGATTTTGATCATTTCTACATTCACCTCCACTTCCACAAGGGGCAGTCTTAAGGTATAAGAAGACTGGTAAAGGGAGGAAAAGGGGAAGGTTTTGAATGCAGTCTCCTCTTGAAGTCCTTTCTTTCAACGTGAAACTAGGGGATCCCTTCCTCCTTGAAGCCTTCTTTGATTCTCTCTCTTCTTCAACTTTTCCAGAAGCATCAGTGCAGTGGAAAGAACATGTTGAATTTGGAGCTCAAGGACCTGGGGTTGAATACGGGTCATTTGACCCTGAGCAAATCATGTAACCTCTTTGGCCCTCAGTTTGCTTGTTTGGGTTTTATTAGGAGATCTCTAAGGTCCTTTCCAGCTTTGAATCCTTTAAAAGTGATTCTTCCCTCACCAAATTTTTACTAGCATTTTACTCGGTCCTTTCTTTTGTACTTCATTCTCGTGTGTGTGCATGCGTGTGTGTGTCTGTGTATGTGTGTCTGTGTGGCTGGCATAGGGGTGGGGTATGTGTGTGAGAGTGCATGCTTTTCATTAAATCAGGATTTAATACTGGAAGAGACTTTAGAAAATTTCAAGTACAACTCCTTGTAAGCTTTTGGAGAGCAGAGTCTATTATATTTTTGCATGCATTGTGTCTATGATAGTGCTTACGTGGCAAGCAATTAATAAATATTTGAAGTACAGTCTGAAAGGACAAATATATTTGACAAATTTGATAAATTCACCAATCTGTAATTGAATTTTACTGAAGGGAAATGTCTTTCTGAAATTAATGTCATGGAAAACACCTGCAGTGCTCTATAGAATGTTTCTTGGAGCTATTATCAGAGATGAATTATTATTTTTACCTTTAGGTTTGATTCCTCTTTTGCCTTCCCTGAACCTCCTTATTTTTGTAGTAGTATCACCATTATCCTACTTCCAGCTCAAAATCTTGGAGTGAACTTTGACTTTTACCTCTTCCTTGACACCTGTCTTGATTCAGTCACCAAAACCTGAAGATTTATTTTTCCCCAATGTCTCTTGGCTTTATGTATCCCTTTCTTTTCTTTCCTCTTGCTCCCACTCTACTCCAGACCCCCATCATCTAGAAAAAAGCTGACTATACCTAAGCCTTCACTTCCCCTCTCTAATCTAAACCCTTATCCCTTAAAGGAAACTGTATTTACTTATACTTTCCCTTTCCTTCTCTCACACCTCAGTCTTTTGCACTTCAACTTCTTTTTTTGTTCATTTAAAAAATTAAATTGTTTTTAATCAGCAAAATTTTACCTTCTTCCTCTTCCACCTCCCCTTCCAGTGATATAGAAAAACAAAATACTTGTTACATGTATTGTCAAGTTAAAAAAAATTTCCATGTTAAAAATTTTTTTTTGGTCTGAGTCTCATGGTCTGAGTCCTTCACCTCTGTTTGAAGGTGGGTAGCACATTTATCATGAGTCCTCTGGAATTGTTGGTCACTACTCTGATTAGAGTTACTAAATCTTTTAGTTTTTTTGTCTTTGCATTATTATTGTTACAACATAAATTGTTCTCCTGGTTCTACTCATTTGGCTCTGTCAAATTCTTAGCAGAATTCTCTGAAACCATCCTCTTCATCATTTCTTACCATGAAAGAAATCATATTCCAACACTTTTATATACCATAATTTGATCAACTATTCCCCAGTTGGTGGATAGTATCATTTCTCCACTCCAGGAGTGTAAACAGGTTAGTCCGTTATCGTTGTTCATTTATATTTACCTTTTTAATGTTTCTCTTAACTCCTGTGTTTGCACTTTAAAGTTCTCTGGGCTTTTCATCATGAATGTTTAGAAATCCTGTTTCATTAAAGGTCCATTTTTCTCCTAGAAGGATTTTACTCAGTTTTGCTGGGTAAGTGATTCTTGGCTATAATCCTGTATCTGTGACGTCATACAATGACATATTGCAGGCTCTCTACTTTTTTATAGTGGTAGCTGCTAAATGTGGCTTGTGTGATCTTGTCTATGGCTCCATAAGATTTTTAGGCTCTTTTTTTTTGCTGTTGTTATGGTATTCAGGTAGTCCAGTGATTGTTCAAAAAGGTCTCTTTGATCTGCTTTCCTGATCAGTAGTTTTTGCTGTGAGAAGCAGTATATTTTCCAACTTTTGACTTTGTTTGAATATTTCTTACTGCCTTATGAAATCGTTGGCTCCTGTTTGGTTCATTCTAGTTTTCAGGGAGTTTTTTCCCCTTTGGGTAAAGTTTGCACCTCTTGTATCAGACTTTTAATTCTTTTCCATTCTTTCTTCTGTACCCTCATTTCTTTTCCATTTTTTCCCCTTTAGAGCAATCATTTAATTTATAAAAACATTTTAATTTTTTTAAACTCTTGCTTCATCTCTTCCAGGAATTCTAGTTGAATTTGTGACCAGTTGTGTTTTTCTTTGAGCTTTTATTTGTAGATATTTTATGGTCAATCTCTTCTGGGTTTGTGTGACATCTCTGTCACCATAATATTGACTTATGGTGGGATTCTTTTTTTGTTTGCTTATTCTTCCAGCCCACTTCTTGATGTTGGACTTGTTAGGAACAGGCTTCTGTAGGAAAAGTCTGGGCTGGTTCTGCTTCTCCTTTTGAATGTTGTCTTATTCCAGGATATTCAGGCCTCGCTCAAGCAGTAGACCTGTCCTGAATTAAGCTATGCATGTTCCTGACCTGAGTTTTGGTCTGACCTGTGGCCTTTTCCTGTTTGGAGTATCAGTAGACTACTGGTGGTTTTAGCCACTATCAGTCAGCTGGAAAATTCTACTAGTTCAGAGTAACAGAGGTGTAGGCTCCCCTTTGGTATGGGATTCCTGATTATTCCTTTGTAGGCTTCATACCCTGTTCTACCCCTAAAATTAGAGCCACACAAGTGCTGCTTGCTTCTGAGCTTTCTTGAATGCACAGCCCAGAGCCTTGTAACTTCCTTAACCTGGAAGCCCCAGCACCATTTTGCAGGTAACCTCCTTATTCTCTTCTGGAAATAGGACCTGAACAGGGTAGTGAGCAACAGAGCTGCCATTTGGCTCCTGTTCCTGCACCTTACCCAAATTTAGGCCTCTCCATATTGGATTTGGAATCATTTCTTGCTCTAGTATAGAATGTCTTCCTGGGCTCAAATGCTCTCTGTTCATTGCCCTCCTGATCAGATTCCATCCCCAGCATCTGTCAATTTCACTGTCTGTCTCCCTGTGTGGATTTGGACTAGAAGAATGACTCATTCTGGTTTTTTTCCCCTTGGTTTTCCCAACCAAGATTCAGTCTGGTATATTTTCTAGATCTGTTTGGAGGAGTTAGTTGAGGAATGAGGGGCACTGTACTTTTTCCTCCTACTTGGCCATCTTGCAGTTTTACTTCTGACCTCATCAGTCAATTGAACCTGTTCTCTTTGGAATTATCAATGCTCTTTAAAAAATGTTTAAAATAAATTTTTACTAATATCTTTTTTTTTGCATTACCTAAATTTCTCAGTCTTCCTCTATGAGAGCTATCACTTAAAACATATATAAAAAAGAAAAAAATTCAGCAAACTGGCCAGCACATTGAAAAAGGTCTTAACATCTGTTGTGTTTCATACCTCTAGGCCCCCCCCCTTTGCCATTTGATATTTTATCATTATAATTTCATAGTATTCATAGTTGTTTGCAGTTTTTACATTTATATTGTTGTCATTTTGCATTATTCCCTCTTTACTTCATTTTGCATTAGTTTCCCCTTCCTTCTATATTCATTATATTCATTTATTCCAGCACACAGTAATATATTCCATCACATTTTTATATCCCAACTTGTTCAGCTGTTTGACATTTGATTGTTATCTACTTTGTTTCCATTTCTTTGCTACTACAAAAAGTGCTTCTATAAAATATTTGGGAGTATATGGGGCCTTTCTTTTTATCATTGGGCATCCTTTGGTATATGTCTGACAGTGGAACATTTCTGTTACTTTCTTGGCCTAATTCCAGATTGCTTTCCAGAGTGGTGGGAATGATTCTTAGCTTCACCAACAGCACACTAGTCAGCCTGCTTATCCATAGCCCCTCCAGCAGTCACTATATGTGTCGTTTATCGTCTTCGTTAATTTGTTGGGTATGAAATAAAACCTCATATTTGCATTTCCTTTATTAATGTTTTGGCACATTCTTTCACATATGATTGTGCCTAATTTGTGGTTCTTTTGAGTAATGTTTATTCACTTATTTAACTTTTTAATTACAAAGTCTAGTGATGTTTTCTCATTTGTCATCCTTTAATATCTCTCAGCATCTAACACTGTTGACCATCTTCTCCTTCTGGATATGCTGCTCTTCTGGTTCTCCTTTGCTAGATCCTCTTTATTATTCTCCTTAACTATGGCTGTTCCCCAAGGCTCTGTCGGGCCCTCTTCCCTTCTCTCTCTGCACTCTCACATGGAGACCTTATGGGTTTAATTATTGTCCCTGTGCAGTTGTCTTGCTCGTCTACATACTCAGTTCTAGTCTCTCACCTGAACTCCAGCTGCCTATTGGCTTTTTTAAACCAAATGTCCCATCTTGAATTCGATGTGTCTGAAACACAACTCATCAACCCCCCCCTCTTAGAAAACTTCAATTACTATCAAGGACACCACCATCTTTATAGGTTCACAACCTCAGTGTCATCTTCAGCTCCTTTTGCTCATTCCCATATTCATTCATTTGCTAGATCTTGTCATTCTGTTTCCACAAAATGTCTGACATTTGTCTTCTACTATGTACCCACATATTCAGACCCTCTTCATTTCTTGCCTAGGCTCTTACAATAGTTCTACCTCCCTTAAGTCTTGGGATTCCTTTGTAAGCCATCCTACACACAGCTGCCAAAATGCTTTTTCTAAAAAGAAGGTCTCACCATGTTATTCTCTTACTCAGTGAATCCCGGTTGGCTCCCTATTACCTTTGAGAAGAAATTTAAAGCTCTTCACAGTCCGGCTTCAGTTTATCTTACATATTACCCCTTTTCCTGCTTTCTGTGGTTTTGTAAAACCATCTTTCTTACTGTTGATATTCAAGACTCCATTTCCTATCTCTTTACCTTTTTAATGTCTATTTTACTTGCTAGGAATATTCTCTCTTTTTACCTCCTTTTCCTAGAATTCCTCAGCTCAAGTACTACCTTCTACATAAAGCCTGTCCTAATCCCATTAGCTGCTAGTGGGGTAGTGAATTTTATGTGAATATCTATACATCTACCTGCTGATTTCCTTTAATAGAATGTAAGCTTCTTAAGGGCAGGGACTAGTTTCATTTTTGTCTTTGTGGTGACAGTGCCTGGCACTTTGGTGCTTAATAAATGCTCATTGATTGGCATCAAAGCCCTGCACAATATTGCAAACAGCCTATCTGTGCACATGAATATGTGCTTCAGCCAAATTGACCTATTCAGAGTTTGCTAGTTCATGCACCTTCCTGTGGGTACCGCCCCCTCCCCCCAGTCTTATGCTATTCTCTTTGCCTGGAATGTCCTCTCTGTTCTCTACTTAGCTTATTCCATTCCATTTAACAAACATTTATTAAGCTAGGTAAGGTAAGACTAGGCAAAAACACTTATTAAGTGCTTACTATGTGTCAGCCACTGTACTAAGTACTAAGGATACAAATATAAGCGAAGAGAAAGGTGACCCCTACCCTTGAGGAGCTCACATTCAATGGGGGAAGACAACACACAAAAGAGGGCAGTAGATGGTAAATGAAGGTGGCTACCCTGGGACCCTCCACAGAATGGAAGCCTCAGGAAAAACTCCAGTGAGAGAAGGGGAACCAGCCTCGTAAAAGAATATTTCAGGGTAAGAAGGTCACAGAGGTTGTTGGATGTTCTGGGATAGTGAGGGAAGTTCTAGCACGAAACAGCAGCTGAGGCATGCTTTTGATATCTGGAAATTCAGGAGCAGACCTGGGAGGGGAAAGCACTTACTGTGTGCCAGGCACTGTGCTGTGCCCTGGAGATACAAAGACATAAATGAAAATAGTTCTTGCCCTCAAAAAACTTATATATTCTTTGAGGGAAGCAAGATAGACAAAAAAGTAAATTAAAAATAGATGTTAGCTAATTACAAGGCCTGGCTTATATCCCATCAACTTTGAGTCCTCTGATCACTTTATTCTACAGTCATCTTCTGTTGTACTTAATTATTCACTTAGATACTGTATTGAGATGTGTGCTCGTGTTAGCTAGACTCCTCTTCCTTATGCAGAGATCTTAGATTGGGTCTGGCAGGGACTTCAGAGACCATCTAGTCCAGTCATCAATCATGTTACTCCTCTGTTTAAAACAAACAGGGAGTGGTTAGGTGGTTCAGTGAATAGAGCACCAGCCCTGGCTGGAGTCAGAAGGACCTGAGTTCAAATCTGGTCTCAGACACTTAGCACAAAAACTAGCCCTGTGACCTTGGGCAAGTCACTTAACCCCAATTGCCCTCCAAAAAGCCAAAAAAAAAAAAAATACAGCCCCAGATGTTTCACATGTTTGGGGCGGCTAGGTGGTGCAGTGAGTAAGAGTGCCGGCCTGGAGTTGGGACGCCAGGATCAGATCCGGCCTCAGAAAATGAGCACCCACACATAAACAATGACTGGCCATGTAACCTTGAGCAAATTACTTAACCCCAATTGCTTTAAGAAAAAAAAAGAATAAAACAAACAAAACCTTTCAGTGATTCCTTATGACCCACCTCACACTCCTTAGCCTAGCATTTAAGACCTCCCATTGTCTGACAGCACATTGTTTCTAGTCTTCTATGATACTGTACTCTTCTTAACTTATGCTTCTGCCACATTGTACTCGTTGCTATGCTCCTTACCCACCTTCCTGCCTTTGCTTTCACTCTGCCCCACTCTCTATACCTAGAATGCCCAACTCTCATCCCACTTCAAATGCTCTGATTTTTTACTTGTTCAAACCTAATCTATCCTTTGCCTTCCGTGAAGCCTGCCTTCTCTTTCATGAACCCTTTCCTTATCCCCTACCACATCATTTGCCTCTGATATGCTGATCATGTATCACTTCACATTGTTATTTGTGTACCCATCGTATCTAGAGTATGAGCTTTATGAGGACAAGAGACTCTTACTTATTTTTGTATCTTCCCTTGCCTAGCAGAGTGTACCGTAAAATATATAGTATAGGTATTTAACAAGTGTTTGTTTAGATGGTTTTCTAGCTAGATTGTAAACTCCTTTAGGAAAGGAGCCTTGTTTTCTACTTTTTATATCCCCATTGCTTTTTTAAATGGTGTAAAGCTGTTGTATGATGATTTCTGATGGTCTTGTGTCTTACCTCTGCAGGAAAAGCCAACAGGTGGTTTGGAATTGCACCACCTAAATCTGGGAAAATGAACATGAATATTCTTCATCAGGAGGAGCTGATTGCCCAGAAAAAGCGGGAAATTGAGGCCAAAATGGAACAACAAGCCAAACAGAGTCACGTGGCCACTCCCCAGCCCCCACCACCCAGGGAGTGAGTGTAAATATGTGTGTGTGTGTGTCTGTCTGTCTATATCCCTGAGAGCTTTTATGATATTTACAGTATCTCAGGATTATTGTCTGCCAGGGAGAATCTTAATTAGTAATCATATCCATTCAACAAACATTTATTAAGCACCAGCTGTATGGAAATTCTGTGCTGAAAATACAAAGAAAGGAAATAGACCCTGGTCTCTTGGAGCCTACAGTCTAACAGGGAGGAAAGATATGTACACAGTCAAATGCCATACAAGGCATAGGATAAAGGAGAGGATCAGGGAAAGCGAGAAATTTGAGGAAGGCAAGATAGCTGGCATGGGGGAGGGGGGTATCAGAGAAAGTTTAATGGAGGAAGTCATCATCTGAATTCAGCCCTGATTTCCTTTTAAACTTAGTTCACACACTACCTTTGACATGAAGCTGATTGTGCTAACCCCAAGTGACCTTGTATTCATTTTGTATATTATGTACAAGTAATATTTATACATAGAGGGGCGGTTAGGTGGCGCAGTGAGTAGAGTGCCAGCCCTGGAGTCAGAAGGACCTGAGTTCAGATCCGGCCTCAGACACTTAACACACACAAACCAAAAAAAACCTAGCTGTGTGACCTTGGGCAAGTTACTTAACCCCAATTGCCCTCCAAAAAAAAAAAAATATATATATATATATATATACATATATATATATATATATATATATATTTATTTATTTATTTATTTATTTATTTATTTATTTATACACAGAGGTGCATATTGTCTTCTCTATCCTTAGAATGTGAGCTACTTGAGGACAGGGACTGTTTTATTTTTATCTTTCGTTCCCAGTACTTAGCACAGTTCCTTTCATGTAATAACTACTTTAATGCTTATTGACTGATTAAATAGAGACTTCATCAAATAGTAGTTCGGGGAGGAGTCTGTTCCAGGCACAAAAAATAGTGCAAGCAGAGGGGCAAATAATAGTCCAGATTATCTGGAATGTATAGTATGTACTATAGATTGTAAGGCATGAGGGTGTGTCATTGCAGAATATATCTGGATGTCTGGAAAGAGATTTCTCAGTGATTTCAGTGCTGACTAGTCAAAACAGGCAAATCATAATTAAAGTTCTACCTCAAAAAGATGAGGCCTGGTCTTAGCTAGCCAAAAACAGTTATGAAGAGTGTGTATGTATGTTTCTGTTGATCATTTTATTAATGAACCAAACTCAACTTAAAAAAAAATTACATCAGACTGAAACATGATATTCAGCTTAATTGCCATCATTTAAGGAGATTGGCCCAAAGCTTCTCGCTCTCAATGTGCCAAGCAAGATTTTGCTTATGATAGTAAGAGTAGCCACTAAAGAGTAGATTACAGTGTGGTTGAAAGTCAGCTGGCAAAGTGGTGGATTTATAATCTGAGAGGCAGCTTTACATAGAAGAGTGTGAGCCTCAGAATCAGGAATTCCTAGGTTCAGATCTTGCTTTTTGATCATGGACAAATCACATGACCTCTCACTGCTCCTGGCAGCCAAGACTAGAAGTCCCAGACAAGTTACTGATCTGCTTTGTAGAGGGAGTTTCCACAGTAGGTGCTGCGTGCTAATTAAATCATGGATCTAGACAAAAAAATTAGATTTATTAAGCCTGTTTCTGATAAGGAAACAGTAGCTTCTTTACAATTGCCTCTCTACTTTTCCAATTCCAATGGCAGTTTACATATAGGGTAGGTGTCAGTGGCTAATAACCATTCTTAGCTCCTAGTCCTGTACAAAAACAGGTGGCACTTGCTGATTCCTGAATGAAAATCAAATTGATAGTATCAGGTAGTTAGAAAATCATTGAGATTTTTAAAGATTATTTGACAAATATTTTTTTTCAGTTAAACCTAGCTTATATCTAGGTGGTTATGAATATAAATAGCCCCTTCCAAACCCACTTTGAGAAGAGAGGGAAAGCAGAATGATGTAGGGAAAATGGCACTGAATTAGAGTGAGAAGACCTGAGTTCAAGCCCCAGCTCTTCCACTGAATAGCTGTAGGAGCCCTGATCTTTCTTCGACTTTCCAAAGCTCAGTTGTCTTGTTTGTAAAATTAAGGGGCTGGATTAACATGCTCTTTCAGTTCCTTCCAGCTCAAAGGCTCTCATTCTAGGATTACCCACTGGCTCTTAACATTCTATTGTCCCAGATCCCTTCCAGTGCTCACAATCTGTGTTTTTGTTTCCTTCAACCTAGAGAATGCTCTGGATATTAAAGTTTTGTTTCACATTAGGTAAAAAGCACCGAGGGAGTCCCCTACCTACTAGAAACAGTTAAGGAGAGTGATTGTCACTGAGCTAAATGGAGTTTATATTTGGCATTGACAGGATGAAGGTTGTTCTCTTTCCCTTTAGCATTTCACTTTCACTACTTCCTATCCCACAATCTCAGTTACCAAGGTTTGTCTACCTATCCTTCTCAATATCTCAGAGCATGGTATCTTGGATATGGTCCTGTACTTGTAGTTAGGCAAGACAAGGTTTATGTCCCACCTAAGGTGCTTTCCAGCTAGATGACCCTAGACTAGTTCCTTCATCTCTCAGTTCCTCAGTTTCTTCTTCTGTAAAAGGCAGGAACTGAATTCTATGGCTTCTTAGGTCTCTTCTAGCTCTAAATCTGTGTTTATCCCTTTCTACTCCCACCACAACCATCCTAATTCAGGCCCTCATTTCTTCCTGCCTAGACTATGCAATAGCCTCTGAATTGGTCTACTTCTCCTCTTTGAACCGTCCTCTACATTACTGTTAAAGTAATAGCACTTTAATAAAATATAACTCTCTCAGGATAAAATACTGATACCTCTTTTGTCATTGAAAGGCCTTTACAATCTGTCTAACCAGGCTGTTCCTACATTACTTCGCACACACTCAAAACTCCACCCAAACTGACTTCTTTGCCTCTACACAGGCTGTCCCCCATGCTCTGGGTGCTTCCTTTCTTTACCTCTGTCTTTTGGAATCCCTGACTCCCTGGAAAGCTCCATTGAAGTGTCACTCCTTCCTTGTTCCCCCTGTTGTTAGTGCCTCTCCCCCAAATCATTGTTTATTTTGTATATACCCTACATTTATAAGTGAACATCTTATATTCCCCCAGGCAGAATGTCAGCTCCTTGAGAACAAGGGTTGACTCACTTTTGTATTTTTATCCCTGCTGCCTAGCATAGGACCTGGCACATTCATAGGTACTCAATAAAAGCTCAATGATTGTCATTCTTTGCTAACCTGGTCTAAAACTTGGCAGGTTTCCTTGTGGTTTTTTTTTTTGTCATCTGATATCTATTCCTTTTGTTTTTGGGCTTAGAATTGCAAGTGCACCAAATACTGCTTCTGTCTCTAACAAGTTTGCCAATGATGGCAGCTTCCTGCAGCAGTTTCTGAAGCTGCAGAAGGAAAGATCTTGCACAGGTAAGTTAATTTCAACCTAGGAGTCTAGAGAATTCTGAGAACTTTGGTTTTAGAATCTCTTGGAACCATGCCTCAGGCATTCACTTAATTATTCAGCATTCTGCAGACATTTGTTAAGTTCCTACTATATGATGATCCTGGGAAAGGTACAAAAATCAGAAATGTGTTAAAGATCTTAGAGTGTCACTAAATATATGAGATATTTACAGGTAAATATAGAAATTAGAAAGAATTAAGTACTTAAGAAGAGGCAGCCTGGCATAGGGCAGAGATTCACAAACTTTGCTAACTCAGGACTCTTTTACACTCTTAAAAACTGAAAATCCCCTAATGAGCTTTTTAAAAAAAATGTAAGTAATCTCCATAAACTAATTGTATTAGAAATAAAACATCTTATGAAAAGTTTTAACCTTGAAAACCTCCAGGAGTGGTCTCAGGGACCCTTAGAAGTCCCTCAACTGAACTTTGACAGCCATTTTTTTTGTTTTTTAATGTTTTTTGTCTTTATTAATTTGTTTGTTTACTTTTAGTTTACAACATTCATTTCCACAATCCCTTGAGTTTCAAATTTTTTCCTCTCTTCTCCCTTCACCCCTGTCTCCCCTCCCCCCCATGGTGGCATTCAATTAAGTATGGATCTGCAAATACTTCCACATTAGACATTAGTCAGGTTATAAAGAAGGATAGTAATGGATGGAATGAACAGTGGGAAAGAGGAAACAAAACCAAACAAGAAAAAGAAAGAGAGCAGTTAATTTGCTTCAATCTGCATTCAAACTCTGTTCTTTCTAGTTCTTTCTCTGAATGTAGACATCTCTCTCCATCATGAGTCTTTTGGAGTTGTCTTATAACCCTGCATTGCTAAGAAGGGTCCAGTCTATCAAAGTTGGTTGTCACATATACAACAGCTGTTGTTATAGAGGACAAAGAGCTTACCTTGGAGTCAGGAACCTAAGGGTTCAAGTCCTGCCTCTGATATGTACTAGTTGTGTGACCATCAGTAAGTCACTGAAACTTTCAGTGTCTCAGGTAGCTCTGACTATATATATATATATTTTTTTTAATTTTATTAAATTTGTTTATCTACTTTTAGTTTACAACATTCAGTTCCACAATCCTTTGAGTTCCAAATTTTCTTCCCCTCCCTCTCCCCCCATCCCCTAAGCCAGCATGCAATCCAATATAGGCTCTACAAATACCTTAGCATTAAGCATTAGTCAGGTTGTAAAGAAGAATTTAGAGCCAATGAAGTGAACAATGAGCAAGAAGGAACAAAACAAAACTAAACACAAAAGAGAGAGCAGGTAGTTTGCTTCAATCTGCATTCAAACTCTATAGATCTTTTCTCTGGATGTGGCTGTCCTTTCTTTCCATCATGAGTCTTTTGGAATTGTCTTATAACTTTGCATTGCTGAGAGGATCCCAGTCTATAAAAGTTAGTAGTCACAGATATGATGTGTGTGTAATTTGTGCAAAGCTCTCCTGGTTCTGCTCTCCTCAGCATCAGTTTATATAAGTCTCTGCAGGTTATTATGAAGTCCGTCTTCTCATTTCTTATAGCACAATAGTATTCCATTACATTCATATACCACAACTTGTTTAGCCATCCCCAGTTGATTGGCGTCCCCTTGATTTTTAGTTCTTTGCCACCACAAAAAGAGCTGCTGTGAAATATTTTTGTGCAATGGGTCTTCCTCCCACTTGTATGGTCTCTTTGAGATATAGCCCTAGAAGTGGGTCAAAGGGTATGAACTTTTTTATTGCCCTTTGGGCATAGTTCCAAATTGCTCTCCAGAATGGTTGGATCAGTTCACAACTCTACCAACAATGCATTAGTGTTCCAATTTTTCCACATCCTCCCAGTATTTGTCATTTTCCTGTTTTGGCTCTGACTGTATATTACTGAAATTTGCATTGGTAGTTGGAGCTTCTACACCAGAAAGTCTTTAATCCAAGGAAATCACAGGTCTAGACTTTTCCCAAAATAGTACATAAAAGGAATAAAAAGTGCCATAAGATTAGAGAGACAGGAAAGATTATGCCTAATTTTGGATCGGGGTGGTAAAGATTCCAGGCAAGGCCTCATGGAGGGTGGTGTTTGATAGATAGCAGATGATCAATAAACAGAGCTGGGAAGAGTACATTCTGGGTATAGGGAGAAATACAAGAAGTTTGAACCAAGACTTTTCAGGGTAGGGTGGGGCCTGCTTCGTTGTGGCTGGATTATTTGTATGATGGGGAATAGTGCAGTTTAAAGCTGTAATGGTAGTTTGGAACCAGATAGGGCTTGAATTTCAGGTTAAGTTTGAGCTCTGTTTGGTAGACAGAAAACTGCCAAAAGCTTTTGAACAGTGAAGTGACATTATCAGAGCCATGCTTTAGTGACATTAATCTGCATTAGCCTCCAGTTTGATGTAACCCAAGGTCAAAGCTGTTTATTTTTAACAGACATCATCTCTTTAAAGCCTGGTTTTAGAAAAAGAGCTTAAGTAGAGAGTCCTCATTGCTGTATTCTATTTGGAATTAAGAGGCTTGTTTTGGCATTCTAAGATTTGGCATTAATTCAAATTAATGTAATATCCTAATAACAATAATAATAATGATAGTAATAAATCACATAGTATATTATTTCATTTGATCTTCACGACACTCTTGTGAGGTGGATATTCCAATTTTATATAGGAGGAAACTGAGTCTCAGAGGTAGAATAACTTGCCCTTAGCATGAAATAAATTGACCTTATGGTCACCACTTAAATATAGATCTCCTAATCCACAGTTGTTTTCATTACATCACACTTACTTTTTTTTTTCCAGAAGTCAGTGTTGTAGCCAAGAGGTAGCATCATATATTTTTTTCTCTCTTTTTAAAATTTTTTATATATTTATTTACTTTTAGTTTACAACATTCAGTTCCACAATCCCTTGAGTTCCAGATTTTCTCCCCCTTCCTCCTTGTGGCAGGATATAGGTTGTACAAGTACCTTCACATTAAACATTAGTCAAATTGTAGAGAAGAATTATAACCAGTAGCATTATATATTTAATGAGCAGTGGATTTGAAGTCAGAAAATGGGATCAGATCTACTTATGTGACCTTGAGGAATTCCTTCTCTATGCTCATAAATTTACTTATTTGAAAAATTAAAAGATTGAATTAACACTCTAAGGCCCCTTCCAAATTTAAAATACTATGATTTATAATTTGTATGTTAGCTACCCCTTCTGTCTTCTTTCCTTTTTCTCTTTCTGATTATATTTCTTTTTTTCACTGAGAGCATCTACACCAGAAGTCAGGCTGATAAGCGTTCACATTAATGATAATAACAGAGTAGAGAAAAGTAAACTCTTCTATTTTTTTAATTAAATTTTATTTTTAAAAAGGTAGCAAAGCATTTATTTTCTCTTCAAAATATCTGTTTCACCCTTTCCTCTCCCAGAAAATAGAAACAAAATCTTTGTAACATATAAGCATGGTCAAGCAAAACAAATTCCCACATTGGTCCTGTCCAAAACTTTGCTTTATTCTGCATACTAGTCTCTGTCAGGAGGAGTAATATTCTTTATCATTTGTCTTCTGGAATCATAGTTGATCATTGGGTTAATCAGAGGTCTTAATCTTTCAGAATGTTTTAATTTCTGTGGTTTTATTGTTATAGTATCAATTGTTCTCCTGTTTTTGCTCATTTTTCTCTGTATTATTTCATATAAATCTTCCCAGATTTCTCTTAAGGTTTTATAATTAAATTTTTCTATAACCTTTTATAACTAAATTATTCCTTTTGTTTGGGACAGTAAAGACCCTTGCCCAAATTAAACTCAGAGGCTTCTTAAGGTAGAAAGTAGAAAAGAGTTTCTTAGGATCTCGCAAGAAAAGGCGTCCCCAATCCGACAGAGGGCCAGAAGGGAAAAGCTATTGCTTCCAAAGGCATGATTATAAAACCCTACCATGGGAATTCCACACCCTCTCAACTGTCCCACCTTACCATTGGTTGGCAAGGCAAGCTCACAATCTTCTTATTAATGCCAGCCAATCAGCACAAAGCAATCTCAATCCATTACCATAGTTATTACTAATGAGGCTCTAATTTTGTTAGATAACATACATAATACATGAGGTCCACTACGCAAGTGCATTAACAACCCCAGAATACTGAAACCCCTTCCGTCCAACTTAGATGTGTTCTTATCTGGGCCTGAGTGTCCCAAGGCCTCTGTCTGCTTCCTGATTGGTCAAATCCACCTGCTGCTGCCAGCTCCTTTTATTCTACATTATTTCATTTTTAGTATTATCTAAGAGTTCTCTGGGAACTCAACTTCTTCCCAGGGCTACTGCCTCAGCTCTTCCCAAGGCTGCTGTCTGGTACTTTTTATCAGTAGTCTTGTTTCAGCAATTCTTGCAGTTTATAGAAACTTTACCCATTGCTATCTCTCACACTACCATTCCTTTCCCCAGACTAAAAACACCTCTAATTTGGTCTCAGTGGTTAATCCAATCAATTGTATTAATACTCAATAGCTCTTACATTACCTTGAAGTAACAATGACGCGCGCGTGCGTGCGTGTGTGTGTGTGTGTGTAAATGATATTGAACTTAGTTACAAAGTATAAGGAAGTAATAAGAATGTATATAGGATGTTCAGAATGGGTAAACTTCACTGTAAGTTCTCTCTCACACTTTCATCACTTTTTACATTACACTAACATCCCTTTACATTTACTTATTGTAACTTGTTTAACCTTTGACCAATTTATGGGTTCCCTTTAACTTTACAGTTTTTTGCCATCACCAAAAGAGCAGTTATAAAGGTTTAGGCTAGTAGTGGTATGACTGGGTCAAAGGATATATGCTTAGTTTAGTAATTTTGGGGGCAAGCTTGAAGTAAAGCAGAATATTTTGCATCTTGTTTTCTACTCTGTACATCAAATAGGTTGGTTTGATTTGAAAATAAATTCCTGTTGATTGTTAACATGGTAACTTAGTTTTGACTAATTCTTGCCACTGGGGGAAAATGATTTTAAAGTAGAATAGGAAGCATTTAGGACAGAAGGAAAACATTGCTCTTAGAATAGAAATAAGTTTTGGAATCTTCTCTGCAAACACAGAACAGGTATACATAGCTCTCAGGTTACTTATGTGTGACAGTGCCTGAAGGTATGGTAACAGGTTAGATACCTTCCTGAGGCAGGCCCTGTCCAGTTCTGTGATTCAGTTCAGTAGCTGCTTCCTCCATTAAATGTTATTTCTTTTGTTGCTGTGTTTGCTCTTCTTTCCTCCCAAGATGCTTCTCCAAGTTCTGCCTGTGCTCCCTCTAATGTCTCTACCTCGAGCACTGGGAAAAGACCAATCTTGATTGGAAAGAGACCCAGCCTGGGAGTGAGCAACCCTCTCAATCAAGTAAAGAACTACTCTCATGCCAAGCAGAGCCCTGTGGCTAACCGCCTGAGTGTCTTCCAGTCTCCAGATGATGATGACGAGGAGGATTATGAGCAGTGGTTGGAAATTAAAAGTAAGTGTAGTGTTTTCCCCTCAACCCCTCAAGTTTTCTTATAAATTGGCCTATTCAATAGCAAGAGGAGTGGGAATACTGGACAAACCTAGATTTCTAGTAGGGACTGTCTTTTGGGTGAATAACAAATGTGTTTTGCCTTAAAGAAGAGATCCTAGTGTTTCTCATTCTTGTGTATAAGAAACAGGAAACTTCATATTATGGAAGACACTGTGTTAAAGTGGAAGGAGCCCTGAACTAGGAGTCAGGAGACTTGAATTCTTTGTGCTAGCTTTGTCACTAACTGACCATGAGACCTTGAGAAAGTCCTTGGCCCTCTCAGAACTTGTTTCTACCTCTGTAAAATGTGGTTCCTTTTCTAAGGGCCTTTGCAGATCAAATGGATTCTTAATTCTTAAATTCTCTCACATTCCCCACACCCCATGTTGCGTCCATTTGATCTACTCATCTCAGTCTCTGAATTGAGTCCTGGAAATTCCCCTCCTCTTCCATTTAGATCTTCCTGGTGCCTTCCTTCCAGAATTGACCAAGGATCCATTTAGGTAGAATGGTAGAGAAAGTCTGTGTTACTCTTATTGTTCTTGTCCTGGGGGAAAATAATAATGTTCACTTCAGTACCTTGTACTGCTTCTAAGTCTGCTTTGGGAGGAGGTGGGCAGAGAGGACTGTCATTTGGCTACAGAAACTTGTTTGTAGTCTAGGGAGGGAAAGCTCTGAGAGAAGGATGTTCTTAGAAAGGACATGCTGTAATGGCAGACATCCTGTAGGTGCACTAGTACCATTCTGGATTTAGAGATCATTTAATCTTAGTAGGAAAGTGAAAACTAGTTATTAGGTTCCAATTTAATTACACTGCAAGTTCCATACACACTCCTTCCTTCCTATCCCAGACAACAAAAATTTACTTATTGAAGGCTGTATTGAGGGTATGTTAGTGACTATTCTGTATACTCACATTCTGACAGTGACCCAAGTGGATTTAGCTTTTTTCCTTCCCCTACATTTCATGAGATTATTTAGAATTACATCCCTGCCCCCAGCAGTCAGTCACTGGTAATTTGTACATCATACTAGGATTACCGCCCCCATTTCATCCCTCTTCTTCCCTCCCTCCCCCATCCCATTCTTGTCTGTTGTTGTGGTTCTTAGAAATAATGTGCCTGTTGACTGTTGGGTGTATGAATTGAACCCCAGTACTGACAGCCTGCTTAAAGTTTTACCCCCAGAGGATGCGGAGACCCGGAAAGTGGTAGAGAAATTGGCCAGGTTTGTGGCAGAAGGAGGCCCTGAATTAGAAAAGGTTGCTATGGAGGACTACAAGGATAACCCTGCATTTTCGTAAGTATAATTGTGCTTAATTTATTTTTTTAATCAGCTTTTTAACTTCTAGTGTTAAGGTATGGAACTTTGTGTGTGTGACTGACTCATTGATGAAACTTTCATTAAAAGAACTGTTGAACTCTATCAGAAGCTCTAGGTGTGTTTTCTCTCAGAGCTTATATTACATTAAGATGTCTGTTTATTCCCTTTAAAAATGTAACCATCAAGAGCTTTAGAATTAAACTGTCAGAGTAACATGTTGCATGACTTTTTCTGACCATCCTTCCAGATTTTTGCATGATAAGAACAGCAGAGAATTCCTGTACTACAGAAAGAAAGTGGCAGAGATGAAAAAGGAAAACCAGAATGCCCAGACACCGTCTTCTCAAAAAGGTAGAGGAGAGGGCTGTTGCATTGCAGTGCAGAGGGTCAAAAATGCTTTCCCTTGGATTGGGTCTGAATGGGCTATAGCAAGGGCAAATAGCTTGCAGAATTAGTATTGAGGCATCGCTGTGCAGATGAGTTGCAAAGAACAGCAGCTTCATTCTTTTCCAAGTAGCAGAAGCTCAGCTGTGAATACAAAAGGTGTTTTAAGGTTACGATGCCAGTTTTCAGTCTACATTCAACCTGAGAAGTGCCATCTCTTTCTCAGACTGTAAATGTGGGGGGAATTGAAATGAATTTTTAAGATTTCAGTGCAGTAAATTTCAAATGAAAGATGAAGAATTTTAAGTAGTCATCATATTTTAAATGGGGTAATATCCCAGTGAATGATAAACTACTGTAGGGCAATGGGGAAAAAAATTGATGGTTGAGCAGAAATAGTTTTTTAAGGAGATTCCCATAAAGAGCCAATTGCTCTTTAATTCCTATATTTCTTCCCGTTATTACTCCTACTCAATATAGGGCTCCCACAGGTAAGAATGAGAAACACACCCAACCAAAATTGCCTGGAGAAGCTATCACAGGGACAAAACTGTAGTTCCTTGTAATTTCATTTCCCTGGGCCTAGCCTAGACAAGCCCCACAAGTGGTGCCTTAAACTAAGTATCTGTCTGGACATAGAATGTGTCTCTCTCAAATTCCATCTTGTTCAGAATGTAGGGTACGTACGAACCTGGATTCCAAAAGAGAAAGTCCATGTCCAAAAGAGAAGTCCAGTCCAAAGAAATATATGTTTTAAATTCTTGGCTAGGGTTCATTCAGAGCAGTCAGACTAGTAAGCACCACTATTTGTTCCCAGTGAAGTAACCTGATTACCGTTTGCCTGTTTTTCTTTGTATCATTCCCCCAATAAACCCCTCCTCTTGCCCTTGGGGTTCTTAGAACATATTAGGCTTTTGACTGTTGGGTGTGGTGAGTTGAACCCAGTACTGACAGCCTGCTTAAAGTTTCACCCCCAGAGGATGAAGAGACCAAGACTTTTGCTGAGAAGCTGGCCAGGTTTATAGCTGACGGGGGTCCAGAAGTGGAAACAATTGCCTTGCAGAACAACAGGGAAAACCATGCATTCAGGTGAGATGAGAATGATTGCAGTTAACATTTATGGAAGAAAGAAAGCCCTCAGGATTCAGTTGACTATAATGCTGCTGATGTATACTGCCTACAGAAGTGCTGTTTTTGCTTGAGGATATAAATAGATACCTAGGTTTAATGAAGTTGGTCTTCTAAGCCCCTGGCTGCTGCTGTATAGCATATGGCACTTCAGGTCTTGATATAACAATAATATAATAAAGCAGTTCACATTTATGTAGTGCTGTTAGGGTTACAGAGCACTTTCCTCGCAATAGCCTTGTTGTAGATAATATGAGCATTCTTTTTTTTTTTTTTTTTTGCTTTTTGGAAGGCAGTTGGGGTTAAGTGACTTGCCCAAGGTCATATGGCTGGTTTTTGCATTAAGTGTCTGAGGTTGGATTTGAACTCAGGTCCTCTTGACTCTAGAGCTGGTGCTCTATTCAGCTGCCCCCAGTAGTATGAGCATTCTTATCCCCATTTTGGAGATGAGGAAACTGAGACCCGGAAACATTTCTGACTTGCTTGTGGTCACATAGTGTTAGAGTCAGGATTCAAACCCAGGTTTCAACTTTAGATTGAGTATTCTTTCCACAAAATTATGCTGACCTTCTGTGCTGTGTGTCTCTTGGGATGTTTTCACCACTTGGCAAGCTGTTTTTCCTAAGTAGTTCAAGATAGAAATCAGCTGTCTTTTATAGTGTTATTCCTGGGTCTCTGTCCTCCGTCCAGCCCAATTGTATGACAACTTACCCTTGTATACGATTGTTCTGATGCATGTCCATTGTTATTTATATGGGTATAACTCGTGTAGTCTTGTTCTGACCAACATCAAGAGGCAGTGTGGTATAGTGGATAGAGTGCAGGAAGACATTAATGAAAATCTTACCTCAGACACTAACGGGGTGACCCTAGCTAAGTCATTTAATTTCTTTCAGCCTCAGCTTCCAGATCTGCCAAATGGGAACAATAAATTCCCATAGCTCTTACCTCACAGGGTTGTGAAGATCAAATGAAATTATTTGTATGTAATACTTTGAAAATATTAAAGTATCTCAACACCAGTTAGTAATATTATTATAATCACCAAACCCTGCCTTCCCATCATATGTCAGTGGTCTCTTTGTCATTCTTCCTATGGAACTGTTTGATGCCTATCTAGAAACCTCCATTCCCATTTTCCTCCCTGCTCATGGGCTTGTTTATTATTTGGACAAAAAGTCCTGTGCAGCCTAATCTTTCTAGCTTTTTAGCCTAGAATGACCATAGGCAACAAAGACCTACATTTATGCTAAGTCTTTTATGGTGCAGTTGCCATCAGATATATTTCTGTGACCCAGGTAGGACCCTTCCATTGTAGTGCTTGCTGCCTCTTTGATAAAATTTTTTATCAGCTTTTCTGAGAGACTCTCATTAGTATAAAGAGTTTGACTGTCTTCTCTTGAGAAGCAGCTCCTACAACTTTTATTTTATTTTGCTTTTTAGAGGGCAGTTGGGGTTAAGTGACTTGCCCAAGGTCACATATGGCTAGTTTTTGTGTTAAGTGAACTCAGGTCCTCCTGCCTCCAGGGCTGGTGCTCTATTCACTGCACCACCTAGCCGCCCCAAAGATATCATTTGATGAAATGGTGATGTCTACAGTTTTTTTTTTACCTTTTTTTTTTTTTTTTGGAGGGCAGTCCTACAACTTCTAAAGTTGTTTTCAAGATCATATATATATATATATATATATATATATATTTTTTTTTTTTGGAGGGCAGTTGGGGTTAAGTAACTTGCCTAAGGTTACACGGCTAGGTTTTTGTTTTTTTGTGTGTTAAGTGTCTGAGGCTGGATCTGAACTCAGGTCCTTCTGACTCCATGGCCAGAGCTCTACCCACTGCACCACCTACCCACCCCCCTAAAGTTGTTTTCAAGAAGACCCTTTAAAGCTGCTTTCCCAGTAAACGTAAAGTCAAGTTCATCAATTAATAACAAGCCATTTTGTTATTTTAAATGTTGTTGCCATTTTGGCTCACATCCAGACTTGGATTGCTTGTTTTGAGTGGTATTTTAAAGAAAAATGTCCATATTTCAAGATTTGCAGTCCATTAAGTCCCTTAAAGCTTTAAGGGGATATAATTCATGTCTACATAGCACCTAAGGTTTGCAAATCATTTTCCCTCCACACCTTTAAGAGATGGTTTAATGAGCTACTTTGGCCAAAGAAAAGTCACACCTGATCGCCAATCCTTTGGTTCTGAACTTTTCTGAACTTAGCTAGGTTGGTCCTCAGAAAACGGATACACAGTCCTTCACTGGATCTGTATTATAAGCCTTTCCAGTGGTAGGATAATTAGTTCTTGGGTAGTATTGGCATAGCTTTTGAGAACTCAGGTTCACCTCCAACCACACTCTGAGTCAGAATACTTTAGTGGATTTTTTTAGTATGCAGTTTAGAATTTCCTGGTACAAAGATAGTGCTCATTTCAAAGCTATTACCTGAAACAACCCAGCCAAGATCTAGGTGAAGACTTTTTCCAGATATGGAATTGAGAGAGGCAGAAATGTTTTCTTTGGGTTTTGTTTGATGATAAGAGTTGTCAGACAGTGTCTGGTTTTCACCACTATCATCCCACCTTTCTCCCACGGACTGTATGATGATTTCTACCCTTTTCCTCAGAGCACTTAGTAAGAACTTTTGCTTTTAAGTGAATTCTTGAAATTATCTGTTGGTCTGCATGGATTCTGGAACCTACTGTTGGTGGAAATATGTACTCTCCCTCAGATATAGTTGTTAAATTCTTAAGTTGCTGTTCTGAGTGAACAGAATCTTTATCTGCCAGGACTACAGTCAACTAATGACCCAGAATCTGAGTGTCTGGTGTGATTTGAAATGGACAGTATATTAGGGAAGTAATAGTTGAGAGTAGCTCAATGAGTTTGCATTGACCTAAAATAATCCCAAAGCATCTGATATTGCCCTACATAGATACTTGCAATTTTCCCTTTTGGAAAGTCACTGATGTCCTAGAGTAGTAGTAGACTTGAACCAATGTTGTTTGGTCTTCTTAGTTAGAAATGCATATATCCAACTTTATAGGTTTTTATATGAACCGAATAGCAAAGGATATAAATACTACCGACAGAAACTGGAGGAGTTCCGGAAAGCCAAGGCCAGCTCTGTAGGTACAATCTCCACACCTGATCCTGGTCTGAAACGGAAGATACCTCCAGAGGCCCCTTCCTCCTCTTCTTCTATGTCCCCTTCTTCCTCCTCCTCCTCCACCACCATTTCTACCACTCCAGCTCCTGGCAAGGCAGTGGCTGCAGCTACAACCAAGAAGAAAAGGAAGAGCAGATGGGGCCCAGAAGAGGAGAAGGTTGAACTGCCTCCCCCTGAGATGGTTCAGCAGGATGTGGATGCCTCCCCTTCCCCTCTCTCAGGTATTTAACTCCCTTCTACCAACCCTACCCCCAGTCATGTTCAAGTTAGGTTAATTAGATTTTTCTTCTTACCATATGTTACCTTCAGCATATTTTAAGTCAAGCAGATCTATAAACAGGGACAGCACAAGTTTGTCTCCTATAGTCTTCCTGCTGAGCAGCCCTAGATGTAGCCTTATATCTAGCTTTCCTTATATGTTGATGGAGATAAAACTACTTTATCTCACGATTGTGGGAATTGGATATCGTTTCTTAGGTTATCTGGAAAATTCTGCTGTGCTTTGGCTCATTAGGGTATTTCCCCAGCAACCACTGAAGGATGTTTTCCTCTAGGAGCTGAGGTGGTCAGAGAAGCACCTGTCAAAATCTGAGCTCAGCTACTCCAAATCTTCATCATAGCTCTGATCAGCAGTTTGATCCTTCTTTTATTAAGGAAAGATCACAGAAGGGATTTGGTATACATTTAGCAAGACATATCAGGAAAGTCTGCATATGGACATTGATGCAGTTTTCAGTTCTAGTGCTTAGCTGTTATACTTGGTTTGCTTCTCCAAAATGGAAAACTCCGTGTGAGACTGAGCCAATTATTTTATTTCTTGGAGAATTCAATCAGTGCTCAGAATGTGGTACATTAAATTCTTCAATGAGATTTTGAGTTGATGGGGAGAGAAAAAACCTTCAGTGGAAAATTGTAGCCAGTGCTAGGTTCCACATTTTAGGGGGGAATTTGACAAACTAGAACATATTGAGAGTATGGGGAACCAAGATGAGGAGGACATTCAAAAAATATAATTTGAGAATAAGTTGAAGGACTAGGGGTGTTTACTCTGGAGAAGGGAAGACTTAGGGACAGTTCTTAGATATCTGATTCCCACTATCAAACTGGCGGGATTGTTGTGAAAAAAGAACTTTGTGAGTCTTAAACACTATACAAATATGATTTATTATTATTCCTTATTTGAAACATTTCATCTTAAGAATTTTAGTCTTGAAAGCTTTCTATTCTCTATGAACTGATTTGCCCTCTTGAATCTTAAACCATAAAATCCTGCCTGTCCTGTCTCAGATTTTTTTGAAATCTGTTTTCCCACAGTTTTGTTTTATAAAGATAAATTAAGGATTTAATTGCTTTGTGACTTCATTAGCATGAAATTTACTTTGTTTCTGGGGGAAGGAAGTAGAAAGGGCACATAAGAAAAAGATTGAAAAATTTTTGTTAAAAGAAATCATAAAAGCTGTCACATCTTTTACCTTCCTAGGCCTCAGCAACTTCCCGATTAGCTTGTCATTGGTGAATTGATTTATGGGGCAAGTTGGATGAAAGTAAAAAACCTGAATGATAAATAAACAAGTTGGAGACCTTTTAAAGTCATATAAGGAAAGAAGGGCTCCAGTTAGACTGTCAGTATAGTATATGCAACCATGAACTGTTTGGGTAATCCTTTCCTTCTAATTCATATGAATCCTAGTCCAGGTTATAGTATTAACAGAGGACACTTATGTAGAATTGTGGTTCATTGGAAAGAACTGATTTTGGGAGTCAAATGATCTAATTTTGTTTTCTGACTGCCATTTATTACTGTGTGACCTTGGACAAGTCACATCTTCTCTGTACTTCAATTTCTTCAACTATAAAATGGAGGAGTTGAACTAGACGACCTTTAAGGTATCTTCCAGCTTTGTAGTTATAATCTTGTGACATATTTAGTGCTTTAAGGTTCGAAATTTTTAACATCTTTAATTTTCTTTTTACTATCATTTATGTGGCACACTAAAGTTTAAAACTTGCTTTACTTTTAAAATATCTCATTTTATCCTCTCAGTGACTCTGGGAGATAGATGCTATTATCTCCACCTTATAGGTGAGGAAACTGAGGCAGATGGGTTAAGTGATTTGCCTAAGATTACAAACCTTAGTAAGTGTCTGAGACTGGATTTAAACTTAGGTCTTCATGACTTCCAAGTCCACTGTTCTAACCATTGCACCATCTTGTCAGCTTTCTCATTTGTTCTTCACAACCTTCTGAGCTAAGTATTACTATTTTTCCTGTTTTATATCCAGAGGAGACAAGACTCAACGATTAAGTGATTTTCTTAGGGTTACATAGCTATTAAGTATCATCTCATATATTGTGTCCAGGTTAGATGATCTTATATTAGTAGATACATGGGCAAATTAGAGTGCTTGTACAGGCAATGAATTGGGCTACATCATTTCCCGTCCCCCCCCCTTTAAATTAATTGATTTAATTTTAGTTTTCAACATTCACTTCCATAAGATTTTGAGTTTTAAATTTTTTTCCACCCCTCCCCTACTCCTTTCCCAGGATTGCATACAATCTGATAAAGGCTCTACATATACATTCTTATCAAACATTTTTTCACATTAGTCTTGTTGTAAGAAGAATCGAATGAGTGGGAGAAACCACAAGAAGAAAAACAAAAGGGAGAGCAAACGGTATGCTTCGATCTGCTTCAGACTCCAGAGTTTTTCTCTGTATGTGGACATTTTCCATCAGGAGTCTTTTGGAGTTGTCTTAGATTCTTTTTTGACTCCAGGGCTGATACTGTATTCACTGTGCCACCTGGCTGCCCCATTGTCTTAGATTTTTGCATTGCTGAAAGAGCTAAAGTCTATCAAAGTTAGTCATTGTACAATGTGCCTGTAACTGTGTAAAGTGTTCTTTTGTTTCTGCTCATTTCACTCAGCATCAGTTCATGTAAGTCTTTCCAGATTTTTCTGAAGTCTGCCTGCTCATTTCTTAGCACAATAGTATTCCATTCGTTCATATACAGCATCTTGTTCAGCCATTCCCAATTGATGGGCATCTCCTCAATTTCCAGGTCTTGGCCACCACAAAAAGAGCTGCTATAAATATTTTGTACATGTGGGCCCTTTTCCCATTCTTATGATCTCTTTGGGATACAGCCCTAGAAGTGTTATTGCTGAGTCAAAGGGTATATGAAGTTCTGTAGCCCTTTGGGCATAGTTCCAAATTGCTTTCCAGAATGATTGGATCAGTTCACAACTTCACCAACAATGCATTAGTGTTTCAGTTTTCTCACATCTTCTCCAGCGTTATAATTTTCTTGTTTTGTCATGTTAGCTAATCTGATAGGTATGATATGGTACTTAAGAGTTGTTTTGATTTGCATTTCTCCAGTTAATGAGTACATCATTCTTTAACAATTGCCAGCCTCTGGCAAATTTTTAACAGACCACAGTACTGTTGTGATTTTTTTAATAAATTTTTTTTTCAATTAACAAGCATTTATTTCTTCTCCCTCTCATCTCCCCAGTCCATTCTCTCCCCCCCGAAAAAAAACAAACAAACCAAAACATCTGTCATAACAAATATAGATAGTCTAATGACCAAGTAAAGCTCAAAAGAAGAGTTACTACTTTCCACCCCTTTGAAGAGTGGAAGATTCACAAGTGTTGAACATTGCATATAGTTTCAGAATTTTTCAGTGTATTAATCAGTTATACTGATTTTTTCCCTCTTTTTGCCTTTAAATTTTTTTGTTTGTTTTATAAAATGGCTGTTTAGGAGGAAGAGGAGAATGGGATAGTGGAGAAAACTGTGGTTATATATAAAAAAAAAGACACCAGTAAAAACTTACTTTAAAAATGTACATAGGGGTGGTAAGGTGGCACAGTGAATAGGCACTGGCCCTGGAGTCAGGAGTTCAAATCTACCTCAGACACTTGATACACTTACTAGCTGTGACCTTGGGCAAGTCACTTAACCCCAATTGCCTTGCCTTCCCCCTCCAAAAAGAATATATATACATACATATATATATATATATATATATATATATATATATTATATATATATATATATATATATAGTTAAGCAAAACAAGTTCTCATATTTATTCTTTTAAATTTTCTTTTAAATTTTTGTCTCATTCTGATCATCCATTATCACTCTCAGGAGGTGGGTAACATTCTTAGCTATCACCTCTCTGAAATAGTCTTTCAGAGTTGTTCATTTTATAGTGTCATTATAGTATAAATTGTTCTCCTGGTTCTGTTCATTTCACACTGCATCAATTCATACATTTGTCCAGGTTTCTTTAAAACTATACTTTTTGTCAATTTTTACAGTACAGTAGTATTCCATTACACTTATATACCATAATTTATTCAGTCTTTGTCTAATAGATGAACAGCCCCTTAGTTCTGGTGATGAGGAGGTGATAGGTGGTAGAGGGGCTCCAATGACCAGAGTCCCTGAGTGGGCAGTCTGGAATGAATTCATAGGACCCAAGCAGTCTTTTAAGTCAGGATTGTAAAAGTTTATTGTTATGCTTTACAGCAGGCAAGAGTTTTTAGGGAGCCTGCAACCTTAAAAAAGTCATAGGTATAGTTTATAAAGAGTTATACTAAATCAGATGTCAATTATGCTAACTGGTGAGTAAGGGTGGGATTTGGGAGGAGTTAAGGAGTGGTCAGTGCTTAAAAGAACATGCACTGTTATTATCTACTATGTAGGTGTATTGCCCATAATTCACTGGAAAATAGCTCAAGGGGGTGCTACCTGGAGGTATGTTTTTAGGCTTGAAACATCACTAAGTCAGCTAGAGGTCAGGGCTGCCTGAGAAGTGCCTAGTCTGCCACCCATCAGTGTCAAGTAGGTGCAGCTGGCCATTATACTAAGGGGAGATAAACAGTTCATGATTTGTTGATAGCAGAGTGCTGGCAGGGGGAAGGGGCAGAGTTAATGCTCTGAGGCTTGGGAGGGGGGTGGCAGGGCGGGTGGCCCAGAATGTGATTTTACAAACATAGATACCCCAAGCACCCCATCACTAGCACTTAGCACAGTGCCTGGTACATAATAGGCACTTAATAAACGTTTATTGATTAATTGATTGCCTCCAGAAAAAGAGCTGCTGGATTCATATGGATTCTTTTCCTTTTCAATTTGATCTCTTTGGGAGTATAGTGGCATTTCTGGGTCAGAGGGCATGCACAATTTAATAACATTAGGGGTCCTGATTCTAAATTGTGTTTCTAAATGTCTGTCAATTCCTAGCCCAACCAGCAGTGTATTAATATGCCTGTTTTCCCAACATTTGTCATTTTTCTTTTTTGTCAGCTTTGGCAATCTGAAGGCTGTGAGGTTGAACCTCAGAGTTACTTTTACTTGCAATTCTCTAATTATTAGTAATTTGGAACATTTTTTTCACATGATCATAGCTATTTTAGATTTCTTCTTTTGAGAATTGATTTTTTTTTTATGTCCTTTGAAAATTTGTCATTTGGGGAATAGACAACAATACAGTTGTTGTAGACAAGAATACTACTGAAGGTCCTTCTTCAAACCTAAGAATGTTAGAAAACAGTCCCAGTTCCTCCTCCCTCTATTGCTTATACCGTGCTCCTGTCTGGTCCTTGTTTCCTGCCCACTAAGACAGTCCACAGTACAGAAGTTTTATATTTCCCCAGTCTTCAGCATAATTTGGATTTGAAAGCCCTAGACTAGATAAGACTGCTAAGATGTGTTCCAACTCTAGGGTCAGAGATTCTGTGACTGTACTATGAGCAATGATACATTTATACTGTGCCATCTCAAAAGTTTTGAATGGGTTTTAAGAGTGAAATCATGGTTTTGGGACTAAAAGTTTTAATTAATTCAAATACCTGTTAAGTATATAGCACATGCAGAGTATTATGCTAGGTAGGCATTGAAGAATATAGAAAAGTCTTTAAGACATGGCTCCTGGTTTTGTGACAGCCTAACAGGGAAGATAAAATACACAATTATGTAATGAATGTGATGTGTAATAATATAATATACAATATAACAATAATTATAGAGTAGCTATATTGTTGGATAGCTGTTGATACCTAAGTCCATGGGTCTGTGTCCTCTATGCTGCTTCACTTCACTGTATAGTACAACACTGCCGCCCTTTCCTGTGCAGTTCTTCTAGGATTCACCCAATTCACTAAAAGCTTTTTTTTTCCAAATAATTTTTTAAATATCTTTTGTTTTATTTCAACTATTTTTCCAATGAATCCCTCTTCCTGCATTTCTTATAACAAAGAATAAAAAAGGGGGGGGAAACAGTTCAGCAAAGCTAACCAATATATTTTAAACCATTTTATTTTAAAAGTCTGACATTTGGAGATTTCCACATCTATAGTTCCGCCATCTCTTCAAAGTAGGGAAGGAGGTGCCTTCTTATTTCTCTTTTGGAGCCAAGCTTGGTCATTATAATGATATAGCATTCAGTTTCAGTCCTATATAGAAATCTGGGAATCATCTGCCAGATGATAATTTGAACCCTTTGAATCTGATGATTTCACTGATTGAGACAGTATAGAATAGGGGTTCTTAATCTGGGATCCTGGTTTGTTTGTTTGTTTGTTTTAAAGCAATTGGGGTTAAGTAACTTGCTCAAGGTTACGCGGCTAGTGATTATTTATTTGTGGGTGCTCGTTTTTCTGAGGCCGGTTTCGATCCCGGGTCATCCCACCTCCGAGGCCGGCACTCTTACTCACTGTGCCACCTACCCTCCCCTGGTTTGTTTTTTTTAATAACTACTATTTCATTGTCATTGGAAACTAATTTGTAATGCTGTGTATTTTAAGCAGCACTCTCCAGCTGCAATGGGACACCATCTGGAAATACTAAGGGCTGTTGTAGGTATCCTGGAGCTCTCTTGTTCCAGGCTCTTGAAGGCATTTCTCAAAGTCCTGATGTCTGTTTTTCCCAGCACTGTGGTTCTTTTTTGAGGCAGTTAGGTGGTACAATGGACAGAGGTCAGGGCCTGATGTCAGGAAGAACCTGACTTCCAATCCAGCCTCAGGCACTTAATAGCTGTGTGGCCTTGGGCAAGTTACTCTTTTTGCCTCAGTTTCCTTAATTGTAAAATGGGGATAATAAGAGCACCTACTTCACAGGGTTATTGTAAGGATCAAATGAGATAATATTTGTAAAGTGCTTAGCACAGTGCCTGGCACATATTAGACACTAGATAAATATGAACTATGATGATTATGGATAGTCTGATATGGATGAAGGAAACTGAGGAGTGATCAAACAGCTAGGAGGAGAATGAGGAAAGAGTCTTGAAAACCTAGAGAACAGAGTATCCAAGAGTAGGTATCATAATGTTGCAGTGGTCATGAAGGACGTGAATTGGGGAAAAAGCCATTAGATTTGGCAATTAAGTGATCATTGGTAACTTTGGAAGGAGAAATGTCCATTGTGTGATGGGTTTGGAAGCCAGATGCGAAGGGGTAAGAGAAAAGAGAAGTTGAAGTACCCAGGGAAATAGCTTTCTTGAGGAATTTAGCCAGGAAATGGCTCAGAAGTGTGGCCCAGTAACTATCGGAGATTGGAGTAAGTAGAACTTTTTTTAAAGGGGAGACTTGGAGATGTTTCTAGGCACCTTTGAAGGAACCCATAGATAAGGGAAAAATTTAACATAAGAGTGGGACATAATAATGGGACTATCTGCTTGTGAAGACAAGAGCGGATTAGATCAGTAGTCAGTAAGCATTTATTAAACTCCTATGTGCCAGACATTATTCTAAGTGCTAGGAATACAAAGAAAGGCAAGGGAGTCTTTTCCCTCGTGGATCTCACAATCTAATGGGAGAGACAGTATGCAAACAACTGGACAAACAAACTATATTCAGGATAAATAGTAAATAATCAACAGAGAAAAGATAACTAGAATTAAGAGGGGATTGGAAAGGCTTCCTGTAGGAGAGATTTTAGCTGGAACTTGAAGGAAGACAGAAGCCAAGATGTAGAACTTGAGGAGGAGAGCACATTCTAGACATGAAACCAACCAGAGAAAATGCCTGGAGCCAAGAAATGGACTGTCTTGTTCGAGGAACAGCAAAGAGGCCAGTGTTACTGGATCAAAGAGTATGTGTGAGAGAATTAGGTAGAAGACTGGAAAACTGAAGGGCAGGGATAGGTAATAAAGGGTTTTAAATACCAAACAGAAGATTTTATATTTGATCCTGGAGGTAACAGGGAGCCAGTGGAAGTTTTATTGAGTAGTGGGGGATGATGTGGTCTGCCATGTACATAAGAAAATCACTTTGGCTCAGTAGAGGATGGCCTGGAGTGGGGAGACACTTGTGGCAGGCTAAAGTGTAAGGAGATAAAGGTCAGCACCATGGTGCTTACAGTATCAGAGAGAGGAGGTCATTCCAGAAATGTGGCAAAGGTGAAATCAGCAGGCCTTGGCAATAGATTAGATATAGGGGGTGAGAGATAGTGAGGAATGAAGGATGTCGCCTAGGTTGTGAACATGGGGGACTGGAAAGATGGTAGTATCTTGAGCAGTAATAGGAAAATTTGGAAGAGGGAAAGGTAATGAGTTTAAATTTGGACCTGAGATTAAATTGTCTACTGGACATCTCATATGAGATGTCTAATAGGCAGAGACTGGATGTCAGCAGAAAAGTTATATTTGGGAAGTGTTAGCATAGATATAATTGAATCCATGCATGTTCATGAGATCATGAAGTAGTATAGAAGAAGAGAAGAGGACCCAGGACAGAGTTTTGTGGATACTCAGTTAGTGAGCATGACCTGGATGAAGATTCAGTATAGAAGACTGAGAAGATGCTGTCAGATAGAGAGAACCAGGAGACAGTGGCACCCCAAAAACCTAGAGAGAAGAGAGTATCAGTGAAAAGAGAGTGATTCTGAAGGAGAAGGTGCGAGAAGAGCCATCTCTTCATGACAGAGTAGGAGAAGATGTCTGAGTGATGAAATGAGGAGGAGGGAAGAAGTGAGAGCTCTCAGCCTGTGACCTCAAATGTTTTTGGTGAAACATGGGATAAAGTCCTCAGCAGAGATGATAGAGGTTGGGAGTGGGTGCCATGGGAGGCTTGGAAGAGCAGCTGTGATGAATTGGATCAGTTATAGAGGAGTAAAATGATTGCTTTGGCTGCAAGTGAGGGCCCAGGTGAGATTTGACAGCAAGTTTGTAGTGAACCCAGTCAGCGTAATTTCATAGTTTTCTCTAGTTCAACCTGTACTTGAGTCAAAATGTGATGTCACTGATACAAGTGTTCATCCAGCTTTTTCTTGAGGCTCCCTACAATAAGGGGGAGCTCAGCATATGTTGAAGTAGACAAATACCACTTAAGGACGGCTTTGTTTTTTAGGGATTTTAATTTTTATGGGCATATAAGGAGTTGATAAAATGACCAGAGAGCTGGACTCAGAATTAGGAAAACCTACTTTCACATTCTGCCTCTCACACATACTTGATTCTTTGATCAAGGTTAAGGCACTGAACTTTTCAGAGACTTAGTCAACTACGAATGTAAGTTACAGAAAAGTTGCTGATCTTCATTGATTGAGGGAGTTTCCTTATCAGGAATTCTTTTTCCCAATGAAATCATTGGTCCAGATCCTCCCTTTCCCCCCAAAAAACAAGGAAATTATTCCTTCAAGCCTAAATTTGTCTTTTATTTTTACTTGTATTCATTACTTTTTCTGTTCACTGAGGCAAAACAAAACAAAAAAATCTCTTCCATATTGACAGCCGTTCAGATGTTTGAAGGTCATTATTAAGCTCCCTCTGTCTCTCAGATATCTTCTTTAGGATAAAATTTCCCAATTCCTTCATCTTATTCTGAAATTGCATGCTCTTCATCCATCTTAACTTTTCTGATTGCTTTTTTTTTTTTAACTTGCTGCAATTTGTCTGTTCTTCCAAAAATATGGTACTAGAACTAAAACATGCTATGGTCTGTCCAAAGCAATTATGTTGAAACAACCATTGAATTGAAAAACTATATGACTGGTTAGAATGGCCTAAACAAGGTGCTACCATTGTTTTTTGTTTGTTTTGGTTTGTTTTTTTTTTTTTGTAGGGGGGAAGACAGGGTAATTGGGGTTGACTTACCCAAGGTCATATGGCTAGTAAGTGTTAAGTATCTGAGGGGATTTGAACTCAGCTCTATTCACTTCGACACCTTGCCACCCTGGTCCTGGCATTGTTTAAGGAATGGAGAATAGTAATCAGTCAAGCTAAAAAGGTAGGAAGTACAAGGTCATAGAATGCCTTGAATGTCAGGCTGAGTTTTCTTGTTAGCCAATTTATAATCCTGAGAAAATGATGATATTCTGTTCATGAGAAAAAATTGAATATAGCAGCATTCACAGGATGAAATAGCATGGGAAAGAGAAGGAAGGTAGGGAGAGGGGTGTAGGAGGTTTCCATAATAGTTCAAAAAGCTGTTAAGGAAGACCCATACCAAGAGAATGCCATTGAAGAAAGATTGTCAAGGCAAAATTGATATGACTTGATGATAAGATATGATTGATTTTTAAGGAAGAATCCAGATAAATTTGATATCCAAGAAAGGAGCCTGCCAAAAAAAACCTCACAGAAACCCCCCAGGCAAACCCATGGTTTCAGATTATATTTAGATTCCAAAATATGAGTAATAAATGAAGCAACCTGTAGATCCCAATGCAGGGTACAAACTTGGCCTCTTAGGTATCCTGAAATGTAGTGGGATATGACTTTTGAAAAGACTTGAAGAATCTCTTGTTAGAATACAAGATCTCTCCTAGTAGGGATTGTTTTTGTTCTTGAAATCCTAGTACCTAGCAATGCCTGGTTCATAGTAGGCACTTAATAAATACATGTTGATTGGTTGATTATAAATTAAGGAGATGAATACCAAGAAAGTTTTGATATGTCCCCTAGATTTTTTGGAAAGTTGATTTCAAAGGGGTTAAGAAAAGGTTAGGTTGAAGTTTAATATAGGAAGTCACTCCAGGAAAAATGGAAAGTTATCAAGAATGAAATTCTAAAGACAAAAACAAGCAATCCTGATGAGGAAGAAAGACACATTGTCTAAGAAGACTGATGTTGACCCAAAGGGAGCTCATTAATCAACTTAGATTTTGTTTTTGTTTTTAATTATTCACATATATTTTGTTTTCAAAAAACTTTCACTTCTGAATATATCCCTCCCCACCTCACTTACCCAGTGAATGACCCCAACAGAACTTGGTGAACTTTTTCTGTAAAGAACCAGATGGTAAGTATTTTAGGTTTTGTGGGCCAAGAGGCAAAATCAAGGATATTCTGTAGGTACACTTATATAATAAGAAAGAAAACAAATTTCCTCATTTTTCGTTGAAATTAAAAATATAATCATAATTGAATGTAGTTTTTGTAGTACAGGTATGCTAATGAGAATATAATTCTTTTAGGGGGGGTTAGGTTAACATTTTGCTTAATTGTGGTTCAAAGTTCCTGTTCTCTATCATCAAAATTGATTGCAAATGTTCATCTGTTAATGCTGGTCTTCAATGAGATTTTAGATATTTCATCTTTGAAAATGGTCTTTTGCACAGATAGGTACCGCCAATACGGATGCCAATCTGTAACACTCATGATTTTGAGCATATTCGTCACCTGGAAGACAAAATTCTTTTAGATCCTTCTCTTGATAATTGTCTTTTAGCAAGTTACCACATTACAGATTAATCACTTCCAATCGAAAATTAGGTAGAAGCTCTTCAATTGCACAGTCATATGGATTTAGAAATAAGGAAATTTCTTTTGCACTTGCATTGAGATCTGAAAAAATGCTGCCATTTGCAAGTCCCTTGGCCTAGGAAAATCTCTGCTTCATTTTGTGAGAATAGAGATCTCCCTTCTTGTTTTGACTTTTGACTGCCCAGGAAGTAGATAAAGCAGTTTGACATGACTTGTTGGCATCAGATTGACTTTATTGTAGTATAAGTTTCACATATAAGCATTATTTTATCTCATAATTTTAAGTTGGATTTATTAAGAATTATTATCAAATCTGCAGCACAAGCTAATTTCCAGAGCCATTCAGTGTTTTTGTGGTAGTCGTTGAGAGTGGTATTACCCATTCAAAAAATTTAAGTTTCAGCCCTATGCTCAGTTATAATAAAGCTTTTTTTCCCTTTTCTTGTTTTAACATTATGGGTATTCACTGATAATAAAAAATAAAATGAAATATCACAGTATGGCAATACATGTAGCACATTACTGCATATTATAATTGCATTTCTGCAATTTGTCGCGCACCAAACAGCACTATAAACTATGCCACATAGGATTCTTTTACAACTATTCAACTCTGCCTTGACAATATATAAATGAATCAGTGTAGCTCTGTTTCAATAAAACTATTTAAGGATGCTTAAATTTGAATTTCATATAATTTTCACATGTCAAGAAATAGTATTTTAATTTTTTTCAACCATTTAAAAATGTAAAAACCATTCTTCGTGGGCAAGACAAAAACAAGTGGTGGGCTGGATTTGACAGATAGGCTGTAGTTTGCTGAACCCCTCCTTGTTGAGAGGGAGCGAGAAAACAGGCAGTTCAGCAAAGTAACCAACATTCCAAGTTGGTTATAAAAATATAATACCAAGTCTGACATTATTTGTAGTATTCTACTTCCTCTACTTGCCCCCCCACCTCTGCAGAGAATTAAAGTTTAAACCTGTCCTGCTCCAGCCTCTCTACTGACCTCTAATTTTTTATCTACAGCTACCTTTTAGTCATCTCAAACTGATTGGCTCATAGATATCTTAAACTCAGCATCTCCAAAACTGAACTCATTACCTTTTCCCCAACCCATCCCTTGTGACTATAAAGAGGGCAACACCATCCTCCCAATCTCTTGGGCTCACAGCCTAGGTGCAGGTGCTCATCACCTCACTCCTAGACTTTAACAGTAGCTTACTGGTCAATCTGCCTGCCTCAAATTTATCTTCCATTTAGCCGCCAAAGTGATCTTCCTGAAAGCACAGTTTCCAGCATGTGAACCCTACCCCCTTCCTTCAGTGAACTCCAGTGGCTCCCTGTCATATCCAGCATCAAATACAAAATCCTCTGGTATTCAAAACCCTTCATAACCTAATCATGTTTAACCTTTATCACGTTCTTACTCTCTGCCATATACTCTTTGATCCAATGACACTGGCCTCCTTGGTGTTCTGTGAACAAGACACTCTACTTGTTAACTCTGGACATTTTCTCTGACTCTTCCCCTGTAGTACAACTTGTGCCCTCTCTCTCAATCTCGCTCTCTCTCATAAACTCTTGTCTATTGTCTTTAAGTTCCAGTTAAAATCCCATTTTCTATAGGAAGCCTTTCCCTTTCTTAATTATAGTACCTTCTTTCTTTTAAATTATTTCCTATTTATCCAGTAACATGGCTTGTTTGTATGTATTTGATTGTTTGTCTCCCTTATTAATGTGAGCCTCATAAAGGTAAGGACTGTCTTTTGCCTCTTTTTGTATCCCAAGAGCGTAGCGTTGTGCTTGGCACATTGTAGGTTCTCAATAGATGTTTATTGGTGTGGCTAGGTGGCGCAGTAAATAGAGCTCTGGCACTGGAGTTAGGAGGACCTGAGTTCAAATCGGCCTCAGAGTTAACACTTACTAGCTGTGTGACCTTGGGCAAGTCATTTAACCCCAGTTGCCCTCCAAAAAGCAAAAAAAAAAAATGTTTATTGACTGACTGACTCTTTCTAGTACTTACTGCTTCTCTTTCATTCAGTAAACATTTATGAAGTATTAACTGTGTGCACTTCAATGCTTTATGGGAGTGGGATGGAAAGGCAAATAAAACTGACCCTGGCCTTAAGTGTGCTTATTGGCTTGTATGGAAGATAAAGACAATAGATAGCTATAGTACAGATTAAAATATGACAGTTGCATAAAAAGAATGCAAAATGCTGTGAGTTTAAATAAGGAAGGGCTCACTTCTAGCTGAGGGATATGGGATAGATTTTCATGGGGGGTTTGGTGCTCAGCCAAGGACAAGGGGAGAAGAAACCTGCACTGAAGTGGTGGTGTGGATGCTTTCTAAATTTAACTCCTTGGGGCAAGCCTTTGATTGCCCTTCCCTAGTTGCAACTTTTATGTATATAAAGGTAGAGAGACTAAGTGACATCTTGGGGAGATAGAAGAGGAATAGTGTTAAGAAGACTGCAGAGACACGTTTGGATCACATAGTAATCCCTGGAGGCCAGACTAAACAATACAGATTTTATTCACTTGATAATAAAGGACTTTGAGGAGGGGAGTAATGTGCTCACAATAGTGCATTTATGTTTTCTAGCTAGTATTAGCCTTGGCAGAGGTTTTTGGTGCTTTTCTCTCCCCTTCCCCTTACCTTGGTTTTCATCTGGCTTTGTTACCCTGCGAGCTCCCTAAAAGCCACATGCTTAGCATAGTGCCTGGTACATATTGGAAGCTTAATAAATGTTCATTGACTGACCTTTTTCTGAATATACTTATGACATAGGGGATACAATAATAACTTAGATTTGTTTTGGTTTTAGATGTTCTTTCATTGGAACTTCCCATCGAACTTGTGCAGCACCTAGTGCAGAAATGAAGGTTCATTAGGGTTAAGTGATTATGTTCAAGTTTCCACCACTACTAGTCAGTGGTTCAGTCAAAGACTCAAACCCCTGTTTGCGTTCTTGGTCCAGTGTGCCTAGGGAATCAAGTGGTGCCTTTACCTGCGTGAAATTATTATGACGTGGGAGTAATTGATTACCTTTCTAGGTGACTATATCAATGTCTTCTCTTACAGTTCAGGACCTTAAAGGGCTTGGTTATGAGAAAGGAAAACCTGTTGGCCTTGTGGGGGTGACAGAGCTCTCTGATGCCCAGAAGAAGCAGCTGAAGGAACAGCAGGAGGTAAGCTTGGAAGGGGAACCTAGTTGCTCCCCCCTGCATGTGGAGTATTCTGATAACAGTACCAGCTGACATTTCTTTCTTACTTCAGGGTTTATAAAATCCTTGACATGCAGTACCTCAGTTGAGCTTCTTCTCAGTTCTAAATCCATAACTCTGTTTCTTTGTGCATAGCTGCCACAGTTAGGAGGAAAACCCTAGTCCAGAGTTGGGAAATCTGTTGCCTTGAGGCCACATGTAGCCCTCTAGGTCCTCAAGTGAAGCCCATTGACTGATTCCTGACTTCACAGAACAAATCCCCTTAATAAAAAGATTTGTTTTGTAAAACCTGAACTCAGTCAAAAGGCTGCACCCAACAACCTAGAAGGCCACATGTGGCCTTGAGGCTGCAGGTTCCCTACCCCTACCATAATCTTTCTTGAGGAGCAGTCTAGACCAAGAATGTCAAAACAAGGGTTGAGGACATTGGCTGGCTGCAGTTCCCTCCTTTAGGAAATTGAGATAATCAAATCCAGTGTGTTTAGTTAGGAAGGACAACTATGAAATGTTCCAGCTTTGATTTTCCTCACTTTGTAGGTAGCCAGGAGGAGGATTATTGTCTCTATTTACAAATAAGGAAATGATGGTTGAGAGAAGAAAGATGATTTACCCAGCTTTTGAGAAGTAAAATTGCAATTCAGACTTTGGTCCCCTCATTCTAGCTGATAAGCAGCAAGGAAACTGGCGTCACTTTCTGTATTAGGGCTGAGGGGGACGGTCTTGGTGTCTACTTCAGGTCCAGGGTGGGACTGGGAAGACAGGTTGTGGATGCTCCATAACAAAACCGGCTTTCAGATGCTGATCTTAGCGTGTTGGAGGATGTTTTCTTTAAATAATAATCATATAGTAGCTTAGCCAGTTAACCTGGCAAGTGATGGGACTTTAGTTATCATAGCACATGCTGGAGCCTAATGTTATCTGCCCCCAGATGCAGCAGATGTATGACATGATTATGAAGCACAAGCGGGCCATGCAGGACATGCAGCTTATGTGGGAGAAGGCAGTCCAGCAACACCAGCATGACTATGATAGTGACGAGGAGGTGGACAACGAGCTGGGAACATGGGAGCACCAGCTGCGCCGCATGGAGATGGACAAGACACGAGGTAGGTTCATGATTGCAGAGGCATAGGTTTGACCTAGGGACCATTCCACACAACTCGGGGCAATTAGACTCTGATCCTGGTGCAAAGAACAGGGAGCCTTGGAGGTTTGGGTATGGTTTGGTAATGCTTATTCTGAAGAAAAGAAGGCTTGCAGTGATCTGATCCCTGTCTTTCATGTATCTAAGGGTTGTTCTACTTAGTCCCCAAGGAGCTAGCATGTGAAAATCATAGGGGTGCTTATTTCAGCTCAGCGTAGGGACACATTTCTTAATAGAACAGTCCAGAAACAGAAGGGACTGCCTCATGGCATAGTAAACTGATATGGGTCTTGAGGCTAGATAGTCACTTAAAGAGGACATTATTGTAGGGAATTAATGCATCAGGCAGGAGATTGAGCCACAAGACATCCACTCTTCTTTCTGATTCTAAGATTCCTTGACTGAGAACTCTGTCTCAAGGTCTGGAACAGGAGAACAAAGTCCACAAGACATTACAGCCCAGTGGTGGCTGCCAGTATTAGGACAAGATATCTTCTTGCTTCTCTGACTTTAAGCAGCCTCAGTTTAGAACAGATAGGGCTAGTAGGCATGGGGAGCTCCCCAAGGTGAGGGAGGTGTACTGCCCCTCAGCGGTCTTAGCTCTGCAAGGACCATGGCTTTGGAGGCATCCCTGTGCTTATGGACTGAAACCGAGTGTAGGGAGCAGGGAAAAGGGGTGATGAAAAGGGCTTTCTTTGTGGGTAGAAGTGAGAAAGTAAACACAAAAATCAAGATCAGATGAGGCAGAGAAGCTGGTGGGCCAGAGTTGGGTGGCAGTGTTTAAAGGGGAAACAGAATCACAGGGAGCTCTAGGCTTGTCCTAGCTATGATGTGAGGAGGTGAACCAGATTACAGAATTATAGTTGGTTGGACTTAGTGGCTTCACAGGTACATGTGAATTTTTAAAAAATTGTTTATTGATTTATTTGTAGTTTACAACATTCAGTTCCACAAGCTTTTGAGTTCCACATTTTCTCCTCATCCCTCCCCTCCTTCTTCTCCCCCTCCCCAAGATGGCATGCAGTCTGATATAGGCTCTACATACACATTCACATTAAACATATTTTCAGCTTAGTCATGTTGCAAAGAAGAATTAGAACCAATGAAATGAACTATGAGAAAGAATAAACAAAACAATAAAGAGAAAGAACAAATAGTATGCTTCAATCTTCATTCAGACTCCACAGTTCTTTCTCTGGATGTGGATAGAATTTTCCATCGTGAGTCTTTTGGAGTTGTCTTAGAACCTTGCATTGCCGAGAAGAGCCAAGTCTATCAAAGTTAGTCATTGTACAGTGTGCCTGTAACTGTGTACAGTGTTCTCCTGGTTCTGCTCTCCTCCTTCAGCATCAGTTCATATAAGTCTGCTCAGTGCCCCAACTCTAGTTCCAGCCCTCACTACCTCTTGCCTGGACTGTTATAGTAGTTTCTTTCTTGGGCTGCTTACATCCAGTCCATTTTCCACAAGAGCTGCCAAAGTAATCTTTCTGAAATGCAGGTCTCCTTCATATCCTCATACTATCCCACCTTTCTTGCCTTATTGTACACTACTGCTCTTCACCCATCTCACTGTCCAACCCAGTTAACTTTCTTGCTAGTCCTCACACAGCTGTCTCCCGTCTCTGTGCATTTGCTGTTATTATCTTGTGTGCAAGGAATTCATACCTTTTCCTCAGATGCCTGTTACTTCCGGACTCAGCTCAAGCTCCTGCTCAACTGCTAGAGCCTTCTTTCCCAAGGTTGCCTTAGATCCATTTTGTGTAAAATTGCATATGTGCTTGTTGTCTCCACTATTGGACGATAAGATTATCAAGGGGAGGAATTGTTTTGCCTTTGTCTTTTTTTATATTCGAAGTATCTGGCACTATTAAGTGACTAGAGACAGCTGGGATACATGGTAGATAGAGCCCTAGACTTGGGGTCAGAAAGACCTGAATCTAAGCAATACTCTACAGTGATCAGCTGTGAATGACTTAGCTATTCTCAGCAGTACAGTGATCCAAGACAATTCCAAAGGACCCATGATGGAAAAGGCTTTTCACCTCCAGAGCAAAAACTGGAGTCTGAATGCAAATTGAAGCATACTGTTTTTCACTGTATTTTTATCGCATTTTTTTCTTCTTTGAGTTTGTTTTCTTTCATAATGTAACTAATATGGCAATGGATTTTTCATGATTGAACATGTATAACCTATATCAAGTTGCTTATTGTCTCAGGGAGAGGGGGAGATGAGGGAGGGAGGGAGAAAATTTGGAACTTAAGATAAAAAAAACATGTTAAAAATTATCTTTACATGTAATTGAGGGAAAAGAGATTTTTAAGAAAGAAAGACAAATTCAAATCCAGCCTTAGTCACTTAATAGCTGTGTGACTTTGGAAAATACAGTTAACCTTTGCCTACTTCAGTTTCTTCATTTATAAAACTGGAATCATAATAGCACCTACTTCCCAGGGTTATAAGGATACAATGAGATACTAATTGTGAAGTACTTTGTTTACATGCTTAAGGTATTATATAAATACTAGCTGTTACTACTATTTGAGCTGTTATTAGTTATTATTGAGTTATTTAGTGCTTAAGTTTATTATATAAATACTAGCTATTATTGAGACTATTAGGCATTCAATATGAATACCTTTTACAAATTCTGTACCAAAAGAACAGTAACTGAATCCTAAAATATTAGAGGCAGAAGGAACATTAGGGAGGATCTAGTCTAACTTTCCTTATTTCACAAAAAGGAAATAATAGCTTAGCATTCATATAAACTGGTAAGATTTGCAGAACAGTTTACCTATCTTACCTTATTTGATCCTTACAACAACTGAGGTGGAGAGATGTTAAGTGACTTGCCTAGGGTCACACAGCTAGAAAATGTCTGAGACAGATTTTGAACTCGGGTCTTTCTTACTCTAGCACTGCTGATTGTGCAGCCTGGCTGCCTCGGAAATCAGAAAGGGAAGGAAAATTGTCAAGGTTCCACAGCTTAGTCTAGTTAGTGACAGAGCAGGTTTGAAAATCCCCTTTTTCTGTCTTGTGGTTTCATCTTTGTTGCATATATTAGCTGCTGAGTGAATCTATTGGAGATTTTTCTTTGGTAGAATTTGTTGTTACATCAGCAGAGCTGTTAATTAAGATATGGAAATAACCTGGTGGCACAGTAGAACTAGACATATAAATAGGAATTTCCAGATTATTCTAGGTCCTAGTAAAGCAAGACAGCTGATGCCACTCTTTTGAGTGAGACATCTAGAGGCATTGCTGAAATCAAATGAGATATTTATAAAGCACTTGTTGGTTTTCTTTTCCTCATTGGGCTGGGAATGTCCTCACTTTTCCTCATCTCTGTATAGAATGGGCAGAGCAGCTGACTAAAATGGGCAGAGGAAAGCACTTCATTGGAGATTTCTTGCCCCCTGATGAGCTGGAGAAGTTCATGGAGACGTTCAAGGCATTAAAGGTGAGGGAGAAAGAAAATTGAATCAACTTCTGGTATTGAGAGGGTAATTCTGCCCAGTGGTATTTTAAAGCCCTTAAAAGGTTTGCAAAATGTTTTTTACACATGATCTTATTTGAGTTTTGTGCCATGCTAGAGAAGTGAGCTGTGCCAGTCAGAGCCGCCTCAGGGCCTCATTTTTCTCAGCATACCTAGCTCTAAGCCAGCTTGGGCCAGTTGTCCAGTTCTTTCTTCCAGATTAGTGGTGCTTCTCTCAGAGTGCTCCCTCTTTGGAGAACATAACAATAGTTTCTCTTATCCCAGTCATGAGGGGATTAACCCAGAGAAAGACAGACAGATTCACACTATAGGCCAGTTAAGGGAGGGATGAGAAACCCTGTAGGAAGGTGTTCCTACTCTTGTTCTTCAAGAGCTTCCTTCTGAAAGATGATGATGAAGTTTAATGAGATGAATCATAAAGGTCTCTGTCATTAGGAGATTGAACCCCAGGCTAAATGTGAAGGTAGCTGCAAATGGGATAGACCAGTCCTGAACACTTCCTCCCTCTCAGCCTCTCCAGGCTCCTGACTCTAGTGCATGATGGGCATAATTTCAATAGCCTTTGTTTATTACTGCCTGGTAATTGACTTTTGAAACCCTGGGGACTTTTCTCTTTTGTCAACTCGAACTAACTTGGAGCTGTTGACAGGTGTCAGGCAGCCAGCATATATCAGTCAAGTTCGATGGAGAGTGAACCTTAGTTGAAACCATTAATACATGCAGTTTGAACAAAAAGCAGAATGTTATGGCTCTTGGTCCTCTTGTTAAATGTCCAGAGAAGGACTAGAGTCTCTTTAACATCTGGAGAAAAGCTAGCGGCTTAGTTCCCTTTTGTTATAGGGAGGTACGTGTAACTGAAAATATCATTCCTAGCAATAAGCAAATAATACTTAAGCTGCAGTTATGGGATCACTTCCCAGGCTACTGGAAAGTGAAATTTTAAAAGGGAGCCACACAAAGCTATCCTCAGTAGTTTAAAATAACTTGTAAATGGACTCTCAGGCTCAGACTGTCAGAACAAGAAGGGACCTTATGGATAATCTAATCCAGTCTCTTTGTTTACAAATGAGGAAATCCTAACTCCTAAGGAAAGAAGAGGAGTGCCTTGCTGAGTGTCGGAAAGCCATCGGGGGCAAAGCTCAGCAGTCCAGACTTATTTCTGTCTTCCAGGCTGGGCAGAGCTTTCTCTTTCACTTTAGCCGTTAAGATCTGTCATCCCTGCAGGAAGGCCGTGAGCCAGACTACTCAGAGTACAAAGAATTCAAGTTGACTGTGGAGAACATTGGCTACCAGATGTTGGTGAAGATGGGCTGGAAGGAAGGCGAGGGCCTTGGCTCAGAAGGGCAGGGGATCAAAAATCCTGTTAACAAGTAAGTAAATGACTTGGCCACACTCCATAAGTGACTGGTATTGTCGCTTTGTGCTTCAGAACTGCTGCATTTTCCACCGTAGCCACTCCTTACTTAGTACTAGCTCAGCACACATTTGTCAGCAGGCACTTTAGGTGAGGTACTGAGCTCTGTGTTGCCTGGAATGCTAATGCTAACCTCTGCTTCTGGAGCAATTAAAATGTAGGAGGCAGGGATACATAGGGATATATATGTATACAGAGCATACACAGGTGATACTGAAGGATACATCATTGATACACAGGCAGAGATACATAGGCTATACCCAGGATAAACACAGTGATAGACAGGTGATAGACAGATGGAATGCCTACAGATGATGGGTGCATGAGAAAAAGAGAGAAGTGTTGGATAGTCAGGCCCAGAGGTGCTTCATAAATGTCTGCACTGAAACTGCATCACTTCCAACTGGGAGACTTTGGGAAGACTTTTGGGGGAGACAGCTGGGCCTTAAAGGCATTGAAATGAACCAAGCCATTTTCCTGTAATGGAACAGGAAGAAGGAGCAACACAGAATTTAACATGTAAATGTGAGTATATATTTGTGTGTGTACAAAAAAAATTTTTTAATGGAACTTATTCCTTTCCTTGGCTTTTTTAGAGTATCTTTAAGATGTTTGCCCTGATCTCTGAAATTTATTGCCTATATGATTTCAGCTGGAAGATATCTTAGAGATCACCAACCTCTTTAGGTTATAAATAAGAACTGAGAGGGTCACTTGCTTGCATTCCTACAGTTGGTGTATAACAAAACAGGGACCAGATCTCTTGGCTTGTAGTCCATACCATATTCCGGCATACCTTATCACCTCTATACCTCTAGCATGCTGCTATAATTCCCTTGGAGGGTGGGGAGCTGAACTGGAACCTCCTCCCTTTGTCATCCACCTCCCTCCATCTAGTATGTAGCCTCTCTTCCAGGTAGGAAGGATCCTTGGAAAAGAAAAGGCAGCTATACTCCAGAGACCTAAAAAAAGGACTTGGGAGGTTTGAGGGTGTTTTTGTTTGCTTCTCCTGGTGTTGGAGCTGGAGTAGTCTTATCTAGACCTGGGATAGGCCACAGGATCCTGCTGCTGGTCATGCTGATACACAGAGCTGAAGCTAGCATCTGTGGGACAATCTAGGACCACCTAGGGGCACAGATAGGTTTAGGCCCATGTATTGCCAAGTTATAGAAAGCCCCAAAGGATAGAGCTGGAGCCACTTTGAGCCACTCAGCCACTAGGCCTTTACCCAGACTTAGGGAATTGTTTTTAGAGCAGGACTCCTGGCCTTTCTCTCAGGCCAGGCCTTTGGATCTTAATGCCTCTGAAGCCCCTTTGCTATCACTCAAGTTCTGTGAGCAGAGGCCCTTGCTCTATGCCAGGCATTGTACAAAGGACTGGGGGTACAAAGAAAGGCAGATCCAGCCTCTGCCCTCCAGGAGCTCACAGTCTAATGAGGGAGACAAGATGCAAACATCTATGTATGTACCAGTATTTATGAAAGATTAGTGACTCAATATGTATAACCCTGGAGAGCGTTATAACAGCTTCCTAAACTGCTGATAGTCTTTCCCTCCTTGGTTTTCCTTATCAGATACTTCTTTGTGTATCTCTTGTATCTTCTCAGTAGAAGATAATGTCCTTAAAGTTAGATACTGTGTCATTTGTGTCTCAGTAGCCCTACCTGGAATAGTGCCTTGCAAAGGGGATTTTGGTCTGGGAGAATGGAAGAGAGCTCTGCTTCTATGATTTCCTAGCCATGGGGAACTCCTTCCTCTGATGCAGGTTACCAACTTGTCTGTAACTGGTAGTCTTTACTGTGCTTTACTAGGAGCATAAATGGTTATGTGGCTGTTATGTGTCAGGAACAGGATTTGCCATAGAATAGGTACTTAATAAATGTTGGTTGAATTGAATTAAGTGTAGTAAGGAAGTTGTTTACCTCATCCTATCCATGATTTGCTTTGAGCTAAGCTATGTTCTTCTGGAATAATATTTCCCAACTATGCAGTGACCTTGACAAAACAGGACAGCCAATATGTGTATGCAGCCATACAGGACAGTCGTTGCTGCCTGTATCTTCATCCCCAATCATATCATGTACATGTGTGCACACATCTTTATACAGTAAGTGTATACCTTAAACATTTCTAAAGTAATTTGTTTTTTTATTTTGAATAAGCTAAAGAGATTTGATATTTAAAGAAATTCTATGATAAATGCTTTTTTGTAAAAAGAAAAATCACCCCTAATTTTTTTTAGCTATGGTATAGTAGAATCAGCTCTGTTGTAATGGAAAAATCACAGAAGTTGGAATCAGATTTGCGTTCAAGTCCTGGCTTTTCTGTTTATTGACTCTCTGACTTTGGATAAATTTCGCCCTCTATTCTCTACTTCTCAGTTCCTCCTTTGTAAAATGAGCAAATTTAATTAGTTGAGCTCTTAAGGTCTTTTTCAGTTGTAACATTTTCATATCTGGAAAATGTATTTTCATATTTCTAGTTTGCTAAAGCAAGTAAACATACATGTGTGTGGATGTGTGTATATTTGTATATGTATATGTATGTGTGTATGTTTGTATATGTATATGTGTATATATATATGCACACACATCCCATCTCCTACAGTCTTCTCTCCTTTTCATCAGCCACAACTCTTTTGTTAGGTCTTAGTAAAGAGCAAAGAAAGCCAAAGGGATTCCATAAAGATATCTTCATGACATGGCAAAGTAGGTCAGTGCCCTATTGAGGAGATGATGCTACAGAGAAAGGAATATTCTCTTATTCTCTCTATGGATTTCTTTTTAGGGGTACAACGGCAGTGGATGGAGCTGGATTTGGCATTGACCGGCCTGCTGAGCTCTCTAAAGAAGATGATGAGTATGAAGCATTCCGTAAAAGAATGATGTTGGCCTATAGATTCCGACCCAACCCGCTGGTATGGTGATCTTTTTTAAGGCAAAACAGCCTTCTCTCTAGCCACTCTTCCATACCTACTGAATGCATCAGAGTTGTATAGTGCTTTACCTCTCAACACTCTGGTGAAGCAAGTTTTAGAAGTAGCATTCCCATTTTTCAAATGTGCAAATTAAGGCTAAGAGATTGTGTGACAAAGGCACACAATTGTAAGCATCAGTGAGGATGCTAGCCTAATTTTTCTGATTCTGGTGTTCCTTATCTAGTAGGCTGCAGCTAAATCTGGTAGTTAGGGAATGATCATATATTTACCATACCTACTCTGGGTGGTGTGGTTGTGAGATATAATGTATGCAAAAATGCTTTGAAAAATACAAAGAACTATGCAAAAAAGGGATTGTTTTTCAGCAAGCCAAATCATAGTCATCTGTGAAGTGTGCGCATACCTTCCTGCGGGGAGGTTTCCTTTTTTTCCTTCTCTCCTTTTGAGTTTTCATCTAGCAACTGTGGTCCGATTACTCAGAATAGAACATGATGGAGAGCTTACTTTGAGGTTATTTTTAACAGCAGAAATTTGATTCAGCTGACACCCAGATAGACCAAGTATTAACACATTCTCCCCATACAAAAGGAACTGCAGTTGGTCTAGGAGAGAACCCGTCAAGCTTTGTTCTAAATGTGAATTTCCCATGGCTGAAGCACATACCTCTCTGTTTGACTCTTGCTCTAGGTGGCACTTTGCATGGTGGGGAGAAAGCAGGGCTTTGCCTTCCTCTTCTCCTCAATTCTTTTCATTTTATAGTTGAGGTGTTTACTGGCTAATTCTGGATGTAACTGATGTGATTATATCTGTAAATATTAATACTCTTTCTCTTCCTTTTTTTCCCTTTACAGAATAATCCCAGAAGACCTTACTACTGAGTATTTTCCCAAAAAAGTATTTTCAGTACAAATGTAATTTTACTGTGAAATGTTACAGAACTGCATTATTCCCATCCCCATACCCTGTCTCTTTTTCTTCTTTGTTGCAAATATTGTAAAATGTATTAAAAGTCACAGTACTCTCCTTCTCCCAGAACAGTGTTGTAGCACCAACAGGTGGGCACACAAACTAACACAAGATTCCTTGATGACAGCATCTTTGTGAAGTTGGCAGTGTCATAGAGGAATAAGGAGGAAAGATTAAGATGGAAACTTTCCCATAATATCCTTTCCAAGGGGAAACACCAAAGAATTCATTAAGAATCCTCTGATGTTCTGTTGAGGGGTACCTCCTTGCCAGTGATGAAGGATAGTTTGATTAGAAACATAGAATGTCTGAGCTGAGTTGGAATTTAGAATTTATAACATGGAAAGCTATAGGGAGCTAAGAGATCTAATCTATCCCTCTCGCTTTACAGATTAAAAAAAATAAACAGACAAAAACCCCTGAAATTTAGAGAATGAGCCTGATACCACACAGCAATTTAGTGGCAGAGCCAGGCCCCAGATCTTCTATTGTTGTATCTGAAACTGCGGCTTTAGCAGGGTTTACCTTGAGTTGGTTGTCCTCACACTAGGAGGCAAAAGACAAACAACTTTCCCAACCAAAATCCAGTTTTCCTTTCCCTTACCTAGGGTTAGTCAGCACCTTGGACCTTGTCTCCTAATTCTTGAGAGTATATCTAGAATAGGTCAGCACCTTCCTTTGTTAACAGAGAGGAGATGCCCCTGGGGGAAGGGGGTGCATGTACCTTATTTTCTACCTCCTTTGAATAGAGGGTTACCTGCATGTTCCTTCATGACTCTTTGTGAGGGACTCCCTTTCAGTGACCAACTTGACTATCTAAAGAAGAGCTCAGGTTCCCTGAACAGGAAAATGTTCTATGCCTTATACTTACACAAGGGGCCTAAATAGCTTCCTTTCTATATGCTATATGGTATATACCTTCTTCCCTGCCCGCATACTCCAGATGTTCTTCTGTAACTCGGAGTCCTTGAATATTCTTGGTCTCCAGTTACAGCCTCTTGAAATCCTATTTTCTGCTTGTTGAGGTTTTCCAAATTGTTATGGTGCTTGTTTTGGCGAATAGGTGGTTTCTTTAGGGTTCATGACAGAACCTGGCCTTTTGATAAAATCAGCATGTTATATATCTTAAGCTAAAAGCTTTTCCCAGTATTTTCCCTAAGAGCTCAAGGTGCCAATTACCTACTCCTAATTCACTTGGGATCAGTTGATTTACTTTATAGCTTCTCTTTTTTTTTTTTTTTGTAAAAGGAAGAAGTCAGACTACATAGGCTTCAAGGTCTTTTTCAGCCCCACCAGTGTAGTTTCTCAGATGCCTTACAGCTCTTACCTTCTGTGCTCCAAACTTTTCCAAGTGAGCATAATTTCTACTTTTGGGACCTGATCCCAAGATTCACTGAGCCTTAGATCACTCTTTAAAGACAGTGAAATATGCCAGGTCCCTTAATAGGGCCTGGGTCTCTTCCTTCTACTTTGGAACTAAGAGGAATCTTGGCATGTCCAACCCACTTTTCCATTTCCTAGCCCTGTAGCACTTGTCTAGTTTTTGGCTGCTTTTAACTCTTTCCCATTTTAGAATAAATCAGCAAGCATTTATTAAGCACCTACTATATGCCAAGCGTGGTGCTGGGTACTGGGGAGATAGACAAAAATAAAACTTCTCTACCTTCAAGGACCTTACAGTTTGTCAGGTCTACATGTATACATGGTGGGGGATGGACCAGAAGGGAAGGCACGAAGGAAGGCTTCATGTAGAAGGTAGCACTTGGGCTGAGTTTTGAAGGAAACTTGGGATCCTAAGAATTTGTAAATAGGTTCTAGCCAGGTTGTGAAGCACTTTTGAGATGTAATGAAAGGTCATCTTCATTTTCTAAAAGGTAACCAGATGTTCTTAAGTTAGAGACAGCATGGTATAGTAGCAGAAGCATGAGACTGGACTTTGGGGATCAATTTCTCCAGTCGCTTATTTTACAGATGAAACTGAGGCCAAAAGGGGCCACCTAAGTTCCAGGGTGGGGCTTCAAGCCTGGTCTCATTGACTGCCATTGTGGGATTTTGACCCAGTCTGGTCACCTTTCCTAGTGTGTTTTCTTTATCTGTAAAATGCCACTATGACCTATCATTGTTAGCAGTTTTAGTGGCAGAGCCAGTTATCATTGTTATGATGGGTGCCATGTGCATATGAAAGGAATCCTGAAACCTGCTTGTGGTGTCTTAGAATTTCCTAGTATCTTAAAGTTGAGGAGACCTCAGAGCCCATTGAACCCAACCTGTACGTGGTTAGCAAGGATCGCCTTTATAGGGTTCCCACAGCACCTTATTCTAGTTTTTGATATCTCTTAAGTGTTAGAAAATTTTACCTTCTAACAAGCCAGAATCTGCCCGTGCACTGTCTGCCTGCTGTGACTGGTTTTGTCCTCTGGATTTAAACAGAACTCCTTTCTCTCTTCCAAATCACATGTTTTTAGATACTTGATGGATAGGAACCATTCTTGAATACCAGGAACCTGTTCTTTCTCTGCCAAGCTAAACGTCCCTACATGCTTCACCTGAACCTCATAATGGCCTGGTTTCTTGTCCTGCCCCATCCTGTTCACTCTCCTGTGTACTCCAGTTTGTGTGTCCTACCTAAAACGTGCCCAGAACTGATCTGGGATATTACAGATGTGGGCTGCCCAGTTGAAACCTATTTATTCAATACCTCTTGTATACCAGGTCCTCTGCTAGGTGCTAGGAATGCAAAGACAAAAGTGAACCATTCCCTTGCCCTCCAGAGTTTTCATTATATAGGAGGAGAGCTAAGGACAGTGACTACCACTACTCATTGTGGGAACAAGACCTCTCCTAGTGCATCCTGAATTTCCAAACCCCTTCTCTCTCACCCCAGTTTAAACCCTGCATAAGCTCTATAGTTAGCTATTTCCCCATATATCCCCTTGTTATGGATAGATGCTTGTTGTGCTTATGAACCATGTCTTCTTCCTTTTTGTCTCCCCTAGTGTCCAGCACAAGGCCCCTGTACACAGTAGAAATCAATATTTGTTGAGTTGAATTTTGGTGTCACCCGTTTTTGGAAAGAAAACTGTTGATTTTAATCAAATTCCTAAATGTTGTAACATAAAGCAATGATTATATGATGTGAGACTCATGTTGGGGGGGGGAGGGGATGGGAGAAGGAAAAGAAGCAAAGCAGCAGAGGGGTTTTAGGATACCCTTCAAATCACACCCCACAGAAGGTGACTTCGTCTGCCTACAAAAAGATGGATGTCTGGTGACTCATCTTGGTCTCTTTCCTAATTCTGTCTTTGAAGTGAAAGCTTTATAGGCTAAGCCCCCAAGGCTCCTGCAATTTCCACTAATTGGTATGGTAAAGCACTGGCCTGGGCAGAGTGTCTAAGTCCCAAGTGACAGTTTCATCGCTCCCTGGAGAAGGCCTCAGTTTTCTCATCTTTGAAATGGGAATAACCCTCAGCCTGCCTCCTTCATGGGGCATTGTGAAGATCAGTGAGGTGCTGGTTATGCAAGTACTTTATAAACTTTTAAGCTCCATGTTCATGTGAAATTCTTACCAATGAAGTTCTTAGCAATAATCACAGTACTTGGGGCGGCTAGGTGGCGCAGTGAATAGAGCGCCGGCCCTGGAATCAGAAAGACCTGAGTTCGGAGCCGGCCTCCGACACTTAATCCATACAAACAAAAACCTAGCCGTGTAACCTTGGGCAAGTTACTTAACCCCAATTGCCCTAAAGGGGTGGCTAGGTGGCGCAGTGAGTAAGAGTGCCGGCCTCGGAGTTGGGATGACCCGAGTTGGGATGACCCGAGATCAGATCCGGCCTCAGAAAATGAGCACCCACGCATAAATAATGACTAGCCCTGTAACCTTGAGCAAGTTACTTAACCCCAATTGCTTTAAAAAAAAAAATAATAATCACAGTACTGATGTTCTTGATTAAGATAGCCAGGGCTCTTGTATCCTTCGAGCTCTCAGAATAATAGTTCTGCTTTTTCTTTCCTCTCTACAACAAGCTTCCATCTCTGCTTAGAATGTGCCAAACTGGCGCTGCCATGGAAGCCACTTTACTTTTCATGACCCTCATTTTTGTCAATGACAGCATCTGTTGAGTGCGTCCTGCATGCAAAGTAAGGCTGTTTTCAGGGAGCTTACAATCTAGCAGGAGAGTTAAGGCATGCATGCACTACTTAAATTTAAGTACATAAGAGATGTGGATACATGAAAAAATGTTATTTTTTTTAAAAAAACATTTTCAAATCTTTCTCTTCCCCCTCTTCCACCCTAATAGCCATTCTTTTTAATGAGGGGGAAAATGCGTTGGACAAGCACTTTAGCAAAATCTACAAACACGTCAACTGAGTCTGTCAATGTACAGTGCTGTTCCATATCTAGAGTCCCCTGACATCTTCAGAAAAGGAAGGGGGGAGGTGCCTTTTCTCATTGTTTCTTCAGGGACAAGCTTAGAACTATATAAGGTTTATTTTCAATTTTTGTTTTGTTCTTTTTACTTACATTGTAAATATGTTACTTTCCTGATTCTTCTTGCTTCGTTCTGCAGCAGTTTGTGTAAGTATTAACATGCTGCCCAGAATTCCTCCTGGTTATCATTTCTTACAGCACAGGAATATTCCCATTTACATCAGTAATATTTATGTCAGACAGGCAGCATGGTATGGTGGGTCTTGGTCCAAG